>LNAC01000456.1:353673-637709 GCA_002007465.1 Ailurus styani | reverse complement strand
TTTTATTTATTTGACACACAGAGAGAGATTACAAGTAGGCAGAGAGGCAGGCAGAGAGAGGGAGAGGAGGAAGCAGGCTCCCTGCTGAGCAGAGAGCCCAATGCGGGCCTCGATCCCAGGACGCTGAGATCATGACCTGAGCCGAAAGCAGAGGCTTTAACCCACTGAGCCACCCAGGCGCCCTAGTTTCCTCTTCTGTAAAATTATAATAATTGCATCCCACCTTTTGTTATTTTGAAAATTAAGTGGGGCAATCTCTTAAATATGCTTAGAACAGTGTCTGGAATTCATTTGCTTATTCGTTCCTTCAGTAATACTTATTGAGCACTTACTTTGCACTAGCGCACACAGTACACAAAAACTCCTGCTCCTGTGGGGCTTACATTCAAGGGGGGGAGACAGATAATAAGTAGTAAAGAGGTAAATGATATGATCTGTCAGAAGTGATTAGTGCTGTGGCAAAAAAGAAGGTAGGGTAAGGGTGACTGATAATGCTGATGGGGGCTATGGTGATGGGGACGAATGGTGAAGGGATAGGAAAGGCTGCAGGGTTTTTTTGGTTTTTTTTTGTTTTTTTAGATTTTATTTATTTATCAGAGAGAGCACAAGCAGGGGGAGCAGCAGGCAGAGGGAGAAGCAGACTCCTTGCCGAGCAAGGAGCCTGATGTGGGACTTGATTCCAGGACCCTGGGTGGGATCATGACCCAAGCCAAAGGCAGATGCTCAACTGACTGAGCCACCCAGGCATCCCGGAGGTTGCAGTTTTAAATGGGCTAGGTCTTATTGAGAATATGAGTCTTGAGCAGACTTGAAGAAAGTCAGGGAGATAGCCACTTGGATATCTGGCAGAAGAGTCTTGTAGAAAGAGAAGAGGGCTAGTACAAAGTAGCAGTATGCCTGGTACATCCAAGGAATAGCTGGAGCCCATTGTAGTTGGAATGGAAAAATAAGAGAAAGAAGGGTAAGAGATGAGATCAGGGGAATAATAGGGACCAGATCACATCGGGCCTTCCTCCCCTGCCCTTTTTCTTTTAAAATTTTATTTATTTATCTATTTGAGAGAGAGAGAAGCAAGACAAATGGGTGGAGGGGCAGAGGGAGAGAGAGAAGCAGACTCCCCTCTGAGCAGGGAGCCCGATGCAGGGCTTGATCCCAGGACCCTGGGATCATGACCTGAACAGAAGACAGATATTTAACCAACTGAGCCACCCAGGCAACCCCCTTTTTAAAAAGATTTATTTATTTTAGAGAGAGAGAGCACTGGAGTGAGCATGGGGGTAGGGGCAGAGGAAGAGGGAGAGAGAGAATCTCAAGCGGACTCCCCACTGAGTGTGGATCCCGAGTCGGGGCTTGAACTCACAACCTTGAGATCATGACTTGAACCGAAATTGAAGGTCAGACGCTTAACTGACTGAGCCACGCAGACACCCCCATAGGGCCTTCCTTATAAGCATTGTTGGACTTTGGCTTTTTCTCTGAATGAAATGGGGAACATATGCAAGAGTTTAAAGAGAGGAGTGAGGGGTGCCCGGATGACTCAGTCGTTAAGCGTCTGCCTTGGGCTCAGGTCACGATCCCAAGGTCCTGGGATCAAGCCCTGCATTGGGCTCCCTGCTCAGCAGAAAGCCTGCTTGTGTTCCCTCTCTGGCTGTCTCTCTCTTTCTCTCTCTCTGTGTCAAATAAATAAGTAAAATCTTAAAAAAACAAAAACAAAAACAGAGGAGTGATGTGGTTTGACTTAGATTTTTACAAGATCACTTTGGCTACTGTATTGAGAAGACTGTAGATGTTGTAAGAGTTACAGTGGGAAGTCCCTCAGGGATCTTGCCATTATCTGGGTGAGGAATGATGAAACTCAGACTAGAGTGATGTCAGTGGAGATGGTAAGAATTGGTGAAATTCTAGACACACAGTATTTTAAAGGTAAAGCCAACCTGATTTCCTGTCTGAGCAAATGAAGAATGAGAGAGAAAGAGACTAAGGACTCTAAAGATAAACCAAAAACTTAAAAAAGAAAAAAAAAAGTACTTATAGGAGGAGAGAAGAAGCAGATTGTGAGGCAGCCAGGGATGGGAGGCAGACTTTTAAAAATTCAACTTATTTGTAGGTTTGACTTTGAAATATAAATGTTTTAAAGAAGTATGAACCAAAATTAACTCAAAATGACCAGTCTGACAAATAATGTGATCCAGGATATATTTTTGAATCTATACATCAACAAAGAAAGATAACCCAATTATAAAGTGGACAGTTTGAGTGGACTGCCACAAGAGAAGATGCACAAATGGCCAATAAGTACAGAAAAAGTGTTCATCATTAGTCCTAGGGAAATGCAAATTACAACCACAGTGTAGTATCACTTAACATCCACAGAATGGCAAAAGTTAAAAGACCTATAACACCAAGTGTTAGTAAGATTGTGGAACAAATAGAACTCTCATACACTGCTAATAGTAGTATAAAATGTTATAACCACTTTAGAAAAGTATTTGTAAGTTTCTTGTAAAACTAAACAAATACCTATCTTATGACCTAGTAGTTCCATTCCTGGACATTTACCAAAGAGAAATGAAAACACATGTGTCTGCAAAAAGAGTTGTGAAGGCTGTTCACAGCAACTTTATTCATAATAGCCCAAATCTGGAAACAACCCAAATGTCCATCAGTAGGAGAATGGATAAACAAATTGTGGTATCTTCATGCAATATAAAGATAAAAAGAAACTACAAATGTACACAACATAGATAAAAACTAAAAAACATCGTTCTGAACAAAAGAAACAAAATGCAAAAGAATATTGTTAGTTGGTCTCCTGGGGAACTAATGCCAAGACATAATTAGATGTGCAAAAGAGGGGCACCTGGGTGGCTCAGTCGGTTAGGCAGCTGCCTTTGGCTCAGGTCATGATCCCAGGGTCCTGGGATCAAGCCCAGTGTTGGGTTCCCTGCTCAGCAGGGAGACTGCTTCTTCCTCTGCCTCTGCTGCTCCCCCAGCTTGTACTCTCTCTCTCTGTGTCAAATAAATAAAGAAAATCTTAAAAAAGATGTGCAAGATATTTATCTGGGGAGTATATTGGTTATCAATTTGATACAAATCAACATAAAACTTAGCAGCATAAAATAGCAAATATTTATCACCTCACATAGTTTTTAAGGATCTGAAACCTAGGACCAAATTAGTTGAGTGATTTGGGCTTAGGATTTCTCATGAGGTTGTGGTCAAGTTGTTGGTTGAATTTATAATAATCTGAAGGCTTGACTGAGGCTGGATATCTGCTTCCAATATGACTCACTCACATGGGCATTGGCTGGAAGCATTTAGTTCCTTCACCATGTAGGCTTCTCCTTAGGTCTACTTGAGTACCCACATGACATGGCAGCTGGCTTCTCTCAGAGCAAGTGAGCAAAGAGAAAAGGAGGGAGCCGCGATGCCCTTTTATGGCACAGTGTTGGAAGTTAGACACCATTACTTCTGTCTTATTCTATTTATTAAAAGTAAGTCACTAAGTCTAGTCCATTCTCAAGAGAAGGGAAATAGGCTTTGACTTTTGAAGGGAGTGTCAGTGAATTTATGGGTTTATCTTAAACCACTATAGGGAGTGACCAGGGAAAGACAGAGAGAGCCTTCAGACCAGGATACAGGTCTGACATCTGTGGAAGGAGAGAAGGAAGGAATAAATCTTTGAATGGAAGAGTCTTGTCCTACAGCATCGTTCCAAGAAAGGTTTGGGCTGATGAAGAACCTTTAAGTCAGGGGGGTGGGCAAAATGGGTGAAGGGAGTTAATTGAATGGTGACGGATGGTAACACCAGATTCAATGTAGTGATCACTTTGTAATGTACACAAATATTGAATTATTAGGATGCCTGGCTGGGTGAGTCAGTAGAGCATGTGACTCTTGATATAGGGGTTGTGAGTTCGAGCCCCAGGTTGGATGTAGAGATTACTTAAAGGTAAAATCGTTTAAAAAACCCCGAATATTGAATTATCATGTTGTACACCTGAAACTAATATGTCATACACCAATTTTACTTTCAAAAATGTGAGCAAATCTATTGGTTTAATATACCCATTAACCTAAGACCTAGTGAATATTAAAATGGACCTGAAAAACAGGTCCTAGCAAGAAAAAAACAAATCAATAAATTTTCTATCTTAAAAAGATTACCTTCAAGTCAAAGGCACCTTTTGGAGGCATCTTGCATATCACAGCCTTGGGCCTGCTTTTGTAGCCCTGCTGTGCTCTGTCATTGGCTGGGATCAGCCTGTGGGAAGTGTGGCTTTTGTGCAAATGTGGTGGTAGATCCCGAGTGGCAGCAGGGGGTGTCATTAGTTATCTATGCTCTCCAAATGCAGATTTCAGTGGTGTGTTTTCATGGTGGCTATAAGTACATACTGCATGGAAAAGTTTATGTGAAATTCCAGAGTGGGCAAAACTAATCCACAGTGGTAGAAAGCAAGTAAGTGGTGGTTTGGGGCTGGAGAGGGTGTGAGAATTGATTGCAAAGGGGCACAAGAGAACTTTTTGGGGATGGTGAAAATGTTCTATATTTGATTGTAGTGGTGGCTACACACACACACATGTTTTTCTTATTATTAAATAAGTAACTTATTAAACTTATTAAAATGCTACACTTAAAATGGGCACATTTTAGGGGTGCCTGGGTGGCTCAGTGGGTTAAAGCCTCTGCCTTTGGCTCAGGTCATGATCTCAGGGTCTTGGGATCAAGCCCCACATCAGGCTCTCTGCTCAGCAGGGAGTCTGCTTCCTTCTCTCTCTCTGTCTGCTTCTCTGCCTACTTGTAATCTCTCTCTCTGTGTCAAATAAAAAATCTTAAAATGGGCACATTTTATTGTACATGAATTACATACAAAGTTTACTAAAAAACACAATGCGATATGACTTTACCACGACAATACCAAATAGTAGTGAGATGTGCAGCCCCTGAATTTCTCACATGTTGTTAATGGGAGTAAAAAGTTATACAACTTCTTAGAAAGTTTGGCAGTTTCTTACAAAGTTAAGCAAATACCTATCCTGTGACTGAGCTGTTCCACTCTTAGATATCTGTGTAAGAGAAATGAACATATATGTCCATGAAAGGCCTGTTTATGAATATTGCAGCAGATTTATTTATTTATTTGCTTACTTATTTACTTATTTATATTAACATAAAATGTATTGTGTTTCAGGTCTATGAATCATCATTCTTACACAACTCATAGCACTCACCATAGCACATACCCTTCCCAATGTCCATCACCCAGCCACCCCTCCCTCCCATCCTCTTCCACTACAGCAACCCTGTTTGTTTCCTGAGACTAAGAGTCTCTTATGGTTTGTCTCCCTCTCTGGTTTTGTCCCATTTCATTTTTCCTTTCTTCCTCCATGATCCTCTGCCTTGTTTCTCAAATTCCAAGATCACATGATAATTGTCTTTCTCTGATTGACTTGTTTCACTTAGCATAATACCCTCTACTTCCATCCACATCATTGCAAAGGGCAAGATTTCATTTTTTGATGGCTGCATAATATTCCACTGTATTTATATATATCACATCTTCTTCATCCATTCATCTGCTGATGGACATCTAGGCTCTTTCCATAGTTTGGCTATTGTGGACATTGCTGCTATAAACATTGGGGTACACGGGCCCCTTCAGATCACTACACTTGTATCTTTGTATTACAAATACCCAGTATTTACTGTAAATATCCTGCAATTGCCTGGTCATAGGGTAGCTCTACTTTCAACTTTTTGAGGAATTTCCACACTGTTTTCCAGAGTGGCTGCACCAGCTTGCATTTCGACCAACAGTGTAGGAGGGTTCCCCTTTCTCTGCATCCTCACCAACATCTGTTGTTTACACGCTTGTTAATTTTAGCCATTCTGAATGGTGTGGGGTGGTACCTCATTGTGGTTTTGATTTGTATTTCCCTGATGCCAAATGATGTCGAGCATTTTTTCATTGGTGATTTGGAGGTCTTTTTTGCAGAAATGTCCATTCATGTCTTCTGCCCATTTCTTGATTGGATTATTTTTTCTTTGGGCATTGAGTTTGATAAATTCTTTATAGATTTTGGATACTAGCCCTTTATTTGATATGTCATTTGCAAATATCTTTTCCCATTCTGTTGGTTGTCTTTTGGTTTTGTTGACTGTTTCCTTTGCTGTGCAAAAGCTTTTTATCTTGATAAAGTCTCAAGAATTCATTTTTGCTCTTGCTTCCCTTGCCTTTGGCGGTATGCCTAGGAAGAAGCTATTGCGGTTGAGGTTGAAGAGGTTGCTGCCTGTGTTCTCCTTAAGGATTTTGATGGATTCCTGTCTCACATTTAGGTCTTTCATCCATTTTGAGTCTTTTTTTGTGTGTGGTGTAAGGAAATGACCCAGTTTCATTTTTCTGCATGTGGCTGTCCAATTTTCCCAACACCATTTGTTGAAGAGACGGTTTTTTTTCCACTGGATATTCTTTCCTGCTTTGTCAAAGATTAGTTGACCATAGAGTTGAGGGTCCATTTCTGAGCTCCCTATTCTGTTCCATTGATCTATGTGTCTGGTTTTGTGCTAGTACTATACTGTCTTGAGGATTACAGCTTTGTAATAGAGCGTGAAGTCTGGAATTGTGATGCCACCAGCTTTGCTTTTCTTTTTCAATATTCCTCTGGCTATTCAGGGCCTTTTCTGGTGCCATATAAATTTTAGGGTTATTTTGTTTCATTTATTTGAAAAAAGCTGATGGTATTTTGATGAGGATTGCTTTAAATGTGTAGATTGCTCTAGGTAGCATAGACATTTTAACAATATTTGTTCTTACAATCCATGAACATGGGATGTTTTTCCATTTCTTTTTGTCTCCCTCAATTCTTTCGTGAGTATTCTATAGTTTTCTGAGTACAGATTCTTTGCCTCTTTGGTTAGATTTATTCCTAGGCATCTTAAGGTTTTGGGTGCAATTGTAAATGGGATCGACTCCATAAGTTCTCTTTCTTAGGTCTTGTTGTTGGTATATGGAAATGCAACTGATTTCTGGGTGTTGATTTTATATCCTGACACTTTACTGAATTCCTGTATGAGTTCTAGCTGTTTTGGGGTGGAGTCTTTTGTGTTTTTCCACATAAAGTATCATATCATCTGCAAAGAGTGAGAGTTCCTTCCGAAAAGAAAGAGTGACTTCCTCTTTGCTAATTCAGATGCCTTTTATTTCTTTTTGTTGTCTGATTGCTGAGGCTAGGACTTACAGGACTATGTTGAATAGCAGTGGTGATAGTGGACATCCCTGCCGTGTTCCTGACCTTAGGGGAAAAGCTCTCAGTTTTTCCACATTGAGAATGATATTCTCTGTGGGTTTTTCATAGATGGCTTTTATGATATTGAGGTATGTACCCTCTATCCCTACACTGCAAAGAGTTTTAATCAAGAAGGGATGCTGTACTTTGTCAAATGCTTCTAGAGTATCTATTAAGAGTATCACATGGTTCTTGTCCTTTCTTTTATTAAGGTAATGTATCACATTGATTGATTTGAGGATGTTGAACCAACCTTGCATCCCAGGGATAAATCCCACTTTTTTCTTGGTGAATAATCCTTTTAATGTACTCTTGGATCCTATTAGCTAGTATTTTGGTGAGAATTTTTGCATCCATGTTCATCACGGATATTGGTCTGTAATTCTCCTTTTTGATGGGGTCTTTGGTTTGGAAATCAAGGTAATGCCGGCCTCATAAAATGAGTTTGGAAGTTTTCCTTCCATTTCTATTTTTTGGAACAGATTCAGGAGAATAGGTATTAATTCTTCTTTAAATGTTGGTAGAATTCCCCTGGGAAGCCATCTGGCCATGGGTTCTTGTTTGTTGGGAGATTTTTTTTTTTTAAGATTTTATTTATTTATTTGACAGAGAGAGAGAGACAGTGAGAGAGGGAACACAAGCAGGGGGAGTGGGAGAGGGAGAAGCAGGCTTTTTTCCAACTTCCCTCTTGTCACTGAGTTAAAGCATTATGGTCTGAAAATATGCGGGGAATGATCCCAATCTTTTGATACCAGTTGAGACCTGATTTGTGACCCAGGATGTGATCTATTCTGGAGAATGTTCATGTGCACTAGAGAAGAATGTGTATTCTGTTGCTTTGGGATGGAATGTTCTGAGTATGTCTGTGATGTCCACCTGGTCCAGTGTGTCATTTAAAGCCCTTATTTCCTAATTGATCTTTTGGTTAGATGATCTGTCCATTTCAGTGAGGGGGGTGTTAAAGTCCCCTACTATTATTGTATTATTGTTGTTATGTTTCTTTGATTTTGTCCTTAATTGGCTTATATAATTGGCTCCTCCAATGTTAGGGATATAGATATTTAAAATTGTTAGATCTTTTTGTTGGATAGACCCTTTTAGTTTGATATAGTGTCCTTCCTCATCTCTTATTATAGTCTTTGGTTTAAAATCTAATTTGTCTGATATATGGTTGCCACTCTGAAGTGAAGAAAATGTTTTATATCTTGATTGGTAGGTAGGTTTCACAGCTATATACATTTGTCAAAACTCATCACATTATACAACTAAGCACTGTGCATTTCATTGTATTTAAATTTAATCTCAGTTAAAAAAATAAAAATAGTCACTAAAAATAAAAAACAAAATGAAATAAATTAAGCACTGTGTTAAATTAGTAGAAGAATTATTTCAAATGACTCTAGAATACAATAATGTAACTGTACTGTTTTCAAAATTTTTTACTGTAAAATACACATAAAATTTACCATTGTAGCCAATTTTTTCTCCCATTATAGCCATTTTTAAGTGTATGGTTCAGTAATACTAAATACATTCATAATGTTGTGCAACCATCACCACCATCCAACTCTATTCCTCTTTTATCTCATAAGACAGAAACTCCATACCCATTAAATCACACCTCCCCATTCCTCCTCTCTCCCCAGATCTTGGCAGCCACCATTCTACTTTCCACCTCTATGATTTTGACTACTCTATAATTATATAAGGCATGTAAGTACCTCGTATAAGTGGATTTATCTTTTTGTGATTGGCTTATTTCCCTTAGCATAACATCTTCAAGATTCATCCATGTTGTAGTATAATTCTTAACTGTACATTTTTAATGAGATGTACCCTAAGGAAAAAATTAAACTGCAAGAGAATGTTAAACTTTTTTCATTAGTTGTCTCATTAGTAATACTACTGTTTTTTTTCCTGAAATGATTATACACACACACACACATATAAGGAGAGAGAGAGAGAGAGAGGGAACAGAATAAAGCAAATTATGTTAACATTATCAGGAACCAAGATGTTGATCATAAGAGAGATACAAATATAAAATCAAGAAATGTGGGTAAAATCCCTGAAATTTAACTGGAAAAAGCAAAACAATGACCAAGCCAATGTTAGCAATAAGCTTTCTAACCATCCAAATTGTAGTCTCTAAATGTCATTTACTACTAAAATGAACCAAGACTTCTTAGAGAAGCATCTGATTTCAGATCTGCAGCAGGAAATGAACATCTGGAACATCTTTTTACAACAGAAAACAAGAAAGCTACCAGAGACCACTGGAATCATTTTAAAGGACTCTGGAGCTAATCTGAAGGGATTTCCACAGTCCAAAGACGTGCCAATATGAATTTCAAAATGAGCAATAACTGCAATGTATTGGATACACTAAATGTGTTAAAATCTATGAGTTCATAATGAGACTAAAACCAAAAATCTCATTGGTCATCTTTGGAGTATGCTAAGGAATCTCATCATTTGGAGAACTATTCTCTATTATGTAGAGAACCTCAAGTCATTAACTTGAAAACTAGCAAATCGAAAGAAAGAATCAAGCATTTATTCTGCCTTTCCTTATGTAATCAAATATTTGATGAAGGAAAATTACTTATTTCTAAAAGAATTCCAGCTAATAAATGAAGACAGTATGTTAAAATTAGAATGTCACTATTTTGCAGCTCTTAGTAAGATAATGCACCTAGGTAATGATTACCAATGACTGCCAAGCTATCAAGTAAAAAGATAGTAACATTTGAGCCTATTTATCAATTGTAACAAAACAAAAATACATTCAACCAGATGTTATATGTCTCCTGATAAGATAGAATAGGAAGAAATTAATGATGTACTAAATGTTGGCTAATTGAATTTAAATTTTTAAAAAGGATGCAATAAGAAGTGAATGATAGCACTAATGAAGTATTCTTGCCAAAAAAGAGAAAACGGAGCATAAATCATAACAACTCTATATCTAACTTTCCGTTTGTAGGAAATAAGAAGAGACAAAGAAATACATCAGATGACACCATGGGGATGCAATAAAAAAAATCCACAGTGCTAGAAATTTTACAGAACAAATGACCTAGTTTCATCAACAAATATATAAATTGCAGGAAATAAGAATGAGGGAGGATTTACAGATTAAAAGATAACTAAGAAAAGAATCATCCAAATGCAATATGTAAATGATGTTTTCAAATTGCAAGAGAAAGAAAGAGAAAGAGAGACAATTGGAGAAATTCGAACACTACATGTTTAGTAACATTAAGAAATTACTGTTAATTTTCTTTGTGTTAATGAAATTTTTAAAAGGTTCTCTATATTTTGTAAACAAATACAAGTATTTATGGATGAAATTATATGATATCTGGAATTTGCTTAAAAATAATCAGTTGGGAAAGAGGTGGAAAATTGGATGAAAAAGACTGGATATTTTTTGATAATTGTTGAGTTGGTTGATAAGTACATGAGCTATTTATTTTCTTTTCTTATTAAAAAAGAAAAAGAATATCTCCAGGCTTTTTGTTATAAGCAACAGGAAGGATTAAATTTCATCCCCTCACTGAGATGGGGAAGGGTGCAAGTGGAGCAGGTTTAATAGAAAAGATGAGTTAAGTTTTAAGCATATTGAATTTAAGATGTCATTTGAAAATCCAAATGGACATACTGAATAGGCAGTTAGAAACATAAATTTGGGATTTGGGAGAGAGGTCTGGGCTGAAGACATACAGTTGGGAGTCATTAACCTATAGACGACATTTATAACAATGAGTCTAGATGGGAGATAAAAAAAGGAGCAAGAGTAAACATAGCAAGTGCTCAGTAGATATTCATTATAAATATGATTAAAACTATTACTTTTGATTTCTTTCCTCTCTGAACTCCTACAACACCTTTATTGTATCTTGTATTATAGTTATTTGTATACATGTTTTATGCTCTCTATAAATTATAAGTTCCCTAAATGTCTTTTTTTTTTTTTAAGATTTAATTATTTGGGGCACCTGGATGGCTCAGTCAGTTAGGTGTCTGCCTATGACCCAAGTCATGATCCCAGGTCCTGGGATAGAGCCCCATGTCGGGCTTTCTGCTCAGTGGGGAGCCTGCTTCTCCCTCTCCCTCTGCCTGCCACTCCCCCTGCTTGTGCTCTCTCTGTATGAAATAAATGAATGGACTCTTTTTTAAAAAATATTTTATTTATTTATTTGACACACAGAGAGAGAAATCACAAGCAGGCAGAGGGAGAGGGGGGAAGCAGGCTCCCTGCTGAGCAGAGAGCCCAATGCGGGGCTTGATCCCGGGACCTTGAGATCATGACCTGAGCCGAAGGCAGAGGCTTAACCCACTGAGCCACCCAGGCATCCCAAATGAATGAACTCTTAAAAAAAAAAAAAGATCTACTTATTTATTTTAGAGAGAGAGAGTGGGGTGTGGGGAGTGGTAGAAAAAGAAGGAGAGAGGGAATTTCAAGCAGACTCCCTGCTGAGTGTGGAGCCTGGGGCAGAGCTCAGTCTCACAACCCTGAGATCATGACCTGAGCGAAATCAGAGTCAGATGCTTAACCAACTGAGGCACCCAGGCACACTGTGGGAATTATATCTTAATCATCTTTATACATTGCTCTTCTTCTACTACCACCATGGAGCCAGAATGGTGTCTTGCATACAAATGACTTGAAATTAATAAGTAAACTAGAATTTGTAAAGAAATTTCTGGTCAGGGCTATGGATTTTCTGGCTTCAGGTTCATGAAACTCCCTATATTGATGGGCTTGTATGTAAACTAGGCCAAAATGTGTTACTGTAGCTCTTGCTAACTAGTTAGCACACTGGCTCTGTATAGCCTAGACCAGCCTTTGGGATCCAACCCTATCTAAGACAGTACAGAGGAGAAACAAAATCATGACTATATGGTCAATTAATCTTTGACAAAGGAGGCAAGAATATGCAATCGGAAAAAGTCTCTTCAGTAAATGGTGCTGGGAAAACTGGACAGCTACATGCAAGAAATCCAAACTGGACCACTTTCTGACACCATACACGAAAATAAACTTAAAATGGATTAAGGACCTAAGTATGAGAACTGAAACCATAAAAATCTAGAAGATAGCACAGGCAGTAATCTCTCTGACATGGGCCGTAGCAACACTTTTCCAGATATGTCTTCTGAGGCAAGGGAAACAAAAGCAAAAATAAACTATTGGGACTATATCCTAATAAAAAGCTTTTGCACAACAGAGGAAACCATCAACAAAACAAAAAGGCAACCTACTGAATGGTAGAAGATATTTGCAAATGACATATCCAAGAAAAGGTTACTGTCCAGAATATCTAAAGAATTTATACAGGACACATGGGTGGCTCAGTTGTTTAAGTGTCTGCCTTCATCTCAGGTCATGATTCCAGGGTTCTGAGATTCTTTCCCACATCAGGCTCCCTGCTCAGCGGGGAACCTGCTTCTCTCTCTGCTGCTGCTCCCCTTGCTTGTGCGCACACCCTTTCTCTCTGACAAATAAATAAATAAAATCTTTAAAAAAAAAGGAACTTATAAACTCAACACCAAAAAACCCAAATAATCCAATTTAAAAATGGGCAGAAGTCATGAACAGACATTTCTCCAAAAAAAGACATACAGATGGCCAACAGACACATGAAAAGATGCTGAACAATCACTCACCAATAGGAAAATGCAAGTCAAAATCAGAACGAGATACCACCTTACACCTGACAGAATGGGTAAAATAAAAAACACAAGAAACAAGTGTTGATGAGAATGTGGAGAAAAAGGAACACATGTGGACTGTTGGTAGGAATGCAAACTGGTTAAGCCACTGTGGAAAACAGTATGGAGGTTTCTCAAAAGACTAAAAATAGAACTACCATATGATCCAGTAATTTCACTACTGGTATTTACCAAAAGCATATGAAACACTAATTTGAAAAGATATATGCACCCCTATGTTTAATGCAGCATTATTTACAGTAGTCAAATTATGGAAGCAATCCAAGTGTCATCGATAGACAAATGGGTAAAGAAGAAGTATATATATACAATGGACCATTACTCGGCCATGAAAAAGAATGAAGTCTTGCTGTTTGCAACAACATAGATGGATCTAGAGTGTATTATGCTAGGCTAAATAAGTCAGTTGGAGAAAGACAAATACTGTATGATTTCACTCATGTGTGGAATTTAAGAAACAAAAGAACAGAAAAAAGAGACAAACCAGAAAAACAGACTCTTAACTATAGAGAACAAACAATTATCAGAGAGGAGGTGGGTTGGGGGATGGGAGAAATAGGTGCAGGGGATTAAGAGCACACGAATCTTGATGAGCACTGAGTAATGTATGGAATTGTTGAATCATTATATTGTACTCCTGAAACAAATTTAACACTCTATGTTAACTATCCTGGAATTAAGGGCTCCCGGGTGGCTCAGTCGGTTAAGTGTCTGGCTTCAGCTCAGGTCGTGATCTCAGGGATATGAGATGGAGCCTTGTGTTGGGCTCTACCCTCAGTGCAGAGCCTACATGAGATTCTTTCCTCCTCCCTCTCCCGTCCTGTCTGACTCTCCTCCCCCACCTCTCAAATAAAGAAATAAACAAAATCTTTAAAAATAACAATAGTAATTGAAAACAAGTACTGAAAAATAGTAATTGAAAAAAAGAGGGAGATGGGTAATGGCACCATGTACATGATTATGTATATACACAAACTTACCTCAGAGGATGAGTAAACATTTCATGGTTCAGCCACCCATGCGTGAATAGGAATTAGCTTGTGCCCTTATCCCCTGAAGTGTTTTATTTTCTTCATATATTTCTCAGCTCCAGAACATTCTCCCCACTGGGACTTAAGAGTTCAGGAATAGCTTTTTGTTTTGTTTTGTTTTGTTTGTTTTAATCTGCAAGGTGACTTTTCTCATCTTCTACCATCCTGGCTCTCATTCCTGGAAATTTCTAAAGGCTCTAAGAATATTCCTTTTCTTGCTCTCATCCTATTCCTATGTTGGGTACAGGTAAATTTTTCTTGTAGTTTTGGTTAGTACCACTCTGACTCAGCTCCAATCTTGAGTTATTTGGTACTGTTGCAGGATTGCAGGGTTCTTGTTTCACTGAGTCAAAGAAGCAATCTCGTGGACAGAGATTCAAGGGTGAAGTGAAGTGAAAGTTTATTAAGTGAAGGCAAGAGCAGAAAGAAAAGAATCTCTTGGGGAGCCTGGGTGGCTCAGTCATTAACCATCTGCCTTTGGCTCAGGTCATGGCTTGCTTCTCCCTCTCCCACTCCCCCTGCTTGTGTTCCCTCTCTCGCTGTCTCTCTCTCTCTGTCAAATAAAGAAATCTTTTTCTCCCAAATATTTTATTTATTTATTTGACAGAGATAGAGATCACAAGTAGGCGGAGAGGCAGGCAGAGGAGGGGTGGGAAGCAGGCTCCCTGCTGAGCAGAAAGCCCAATGTGGGACTGGATCCCAGGACCCTGAGATCATGACCTGAGCTGTAGGCAGAGGCTTAACCCACTGAGCTACCCAGGGGCTCCTCAAATAAATAAATCTTAAAAAAAAAAAAAAAAGAAAGAAAGAAAGAAAGAAAAGAAAAAGAAAAAAGCTCTCTAGAGTGAGAAGGGTCCCAAATGTGTTGACACTGAGGGTTTTTAGGACATTTTATTGAAAACTTGACCAGGAAGCTTGTAGCCTTGAGATTCTTGGGCTGTCTTGGTTTGAGCAGGGACTATTGGTAACCCCCTTAATGACTTACTGCTTTGAGGTCTGGTCATCTTCTGTGATTACAATGTACCCGCCAAAGAAAAATACTCCCTAACACCTAGGGCCAGGTGGTCTGGTCTATTCCCTTATCTCTTGTTCACTCTGTCTTAGAGCTTCTGCCTGCCAGGAATAGTTTTCAGCCTAGTCAGGGGCCCCCATCTCTCCCCGCCTATACCTTAACCCTTTCCTAACTCAGTACCACCCTATCCTTCCTTCCTTCCTTCCTTTTCCTCCTTTCCTTTCCTTTCCTTTCCTTCTCTTTCTTTCATCTCAAGATCAGGAAAATAACATTGTTTCAGTGCTATTATATGATCTACAGACCTTATTCAGCTATCATCCATGCTTCCATTAAAGTTCTTTATAGCAAAAAGAAAACCAAGTTCTTGTCCAGGGTTTGGTTCTGGATATCATGTTGCATTTGATGGTTTTGGGTCTTATCTCCCCGCTGCTCAAATCTGAATCAGTTCTTTAATCTCTCTTTGTCATTCTTGATCTTGGCATGTCTCTCTCTCTCTCTCTCTCTCTCTCTCTCTCTCTCTCTCTCTCCCTCTCTGTTTCTTATGTCTCTCTTTGAAGAATACGGGGTGGTTATTTGTACAGCATCTATCAATTTAGGCTTATCTGATGTCTCCTCAGGGTCAGATTCAGGTAATGAATTTTTGGCAGGAATACAATTAAAGTGACGTTATGTCCTGCTTTGTGCATCCTATCAAGTGGCACATAATGGTATTTTATCCCATTATTGGTGATGTTTACTGGAATCACTTGATTAGGTTGGTGAATACCAATTCTTTTTTACTGCAAACGTAATACTTTATGTTTGCAATAATTTAATACATTTTAGGGAGATACTTTGAAACTATGTGAGTACCCTTTTCCACCAAATTGCTAGTTTTAGCATGAATAAAATTTATTTAAGTCACCGTTATTGTGAAATATAACACACATAATAATGAATAAAATAGGGGCACCTGGGTGGCTCAGTGGGTTAAAGCCTCTGCCTTCAGCTCAGGTTATGATCTCAGGGTCCTGGGATCAAGCCCCGCATTGGGCTGTCTGCTCGGCAAGGAGCCTTCTTCCTCCTCTCTCTGCCTACCTCTCAGCCTACTTTGATCTCTCTCTCTCTGTCAAATAAATAAATAAAATCTTTAAAAAAATTAACCACTAGTCCTGACTTTTACTGATTGTATAGTTTCTTTGTTATTATTATTTTTTATGACCTAGGTATACATCTTTAAATACTGAAATTTAGTGTTGTCTCATTAAAAAACTTTTTTTTTTAAGAGGTGAGAGAGAGAGAACACAAGCACTTGCTTGGGGTTGTTGGGGGCAGGGCAGAGGGAGAGAGAGAATCCCAAGCAGGTTTCATGCCCATCACAGAGCTAACTCAGAGCTCCATTCCAGGACCACAAGATCACGATCTGAGCCAAAATCAAGAGTTGGATGCTTAGCAGATTGAGGCACCCAGGTGCCCCTAATTAAAGAACTTTTATTTATTTATTTTTTTTAGATTTTATTTATTTATTTGACACAAAGAGAGAGATTACAAGTAGGCAGAGAGGCAGGCAGAGAGACAGGGAGGGGAGGAAGCAGGCTCCCTGCTGAGCAGAGAGCCCGATGAGGGCCTCGATCCCAGATCCCAGGATGCTGAGATCATGACCTGAGCCGAAAGCAGAGGCTTTAACCCACTGAGCCACCCAGGCGCCCAAAGAACTTTTAAAATAGGGATGCCTGTGTGGCTCAGTCCATTAGGCGGCTGCCTTTGGCTCAGGTTATGATCCCAGGGTCCTGGGATGGAGCCCCATATCAGGCTCCCTGCTCAGTGGGGAGTCCTCTTCTCCCTCTGCCTGCCACTCTGCCTGCTTGTGCTCTCTCTCTCTTTCTGGCAAATGAATAAATAAAATCTTAAAAAAAAAACCTTCTAAATTGTAGTACAATACTTACAATATAAACTTTATCATTTTAAACATTTTTTTAAAAAGATTTTATTAAATTTTTTTAAAGTAATCTCTACACCCAGTATGGGGCTGGAACTCACAACCCCAAGATCAAGAGTCATATACTCCCCGCACTGAGGCAGCAAGGCATCCCCATTTTAAACATGTTTAAGTGTACAGTACAGTAGCATTAAGTACATTCACCTTGCACAACTATCATTATCATACATCTCCAGAACTCTTTCATCTTCCCAAACTGCAACTCTGTTTACCTGTTAAATAATAACTCCTCTTTTCCTTCCTCCCCACATCTTCCAGAAACCACTATTCTGCCTTCAGTTTCTAAGAGTTTGCCTACCCTAGGTACCTCATGTAAGTGGAATCATATAATATTTGTCTCTTTATGTCTGACTTATTTCAATTAGCAGAATGTTTTCAAGTTCTATCCATGTTGTGGCAGGTTGGTACCACTCTTTTTTTTTTTTTAAAGATTTTATTTATTCATTTGACACAGAGAGAGAGATTACAAGTAGGCAGAGAGGCAGGCAGAGAGAGGAGGAAGCAGGCTCCCCGCTGAGCAGAGAGCCCGACGTGGGCCTCGATCCCAGGACCCTGAGATCATGACCTGAGCCGAAGGCAGCGGCTTTAACCCACTGAGCCACCCAGGCGCCCGGTTGGTACCACTCGTAAGTCTCATCTTGTAGTACTGGATTCCACAGAGTTATGGATTGGAAAGAAGCAAGAGGGAGGAGAGCCAGGAACTCTGGAGTCACTGAATGAGAATTTTAAAAAGGAGAGAATCAGCAACACTATCATACACTGTAAAAGGTCAAAGCTAATGAGGTGATTTGACAAGAAATTTTCAGAATAGGTTATTAACAAACCTTTTTAGAGTAACTGTTTTGTGCTTGGAATTGTGCTAGGCACTAGGGCTGTGGATGTGGAAACCAGATTGCAAAGGATTACAGAGTTACTGGCATGGAGAAAGCCAAGTTTGGAGGGAAGGAAAACAGAAAGCCTGGGAGCTTGATAAAGAAGTAAAATGGAGAGGAGATGCTACTGGGATATGGATATTTGAATACTTCTAGAAAAAGTGGAATAAACCAGGGGAAGGACGGCAATCTCTGTCAGTATTCAGACAGGCAAGGATTCCACCTCCTCCCCCCACTCCACCCTGATACTAGAACTTTCTGTTTCCAGGTAAGTGGCTCCTAGTGGAGTTAAACTCTTCAGATCAAAATTTGAAAAGGTGGAAGGCAGAAAACTACAGCTAACACTGCAGTCACAACTGTGTTTGGTATTGTGTGTTTGTGAGAGACTCTGGCTGATAAGAAGGCCTGCAGCTGATTGGCTGGCTGGAAAATGAAGCTGGCTGGAGGGGGGCAAGGTGCTCTGCTAATATCCTCCCATAGCTTCATCTGTACCGGTGTGTGGCAAAACTGGGGGCTCTGGAGAGATTAGAAAAGTGGGTTAAAATGAACAAGGATGAGAAACAAAATGTGATTTATACAGGGGTGCCTGGCTGGCTCAGCTGGTAGAGCATGCAACACTTGATCTCAGGGTTATGAGTTCAAGCCCCACGTTGGGTGGAGAGATTACTCAAAAGTAAAAAATTAAAAAAAAAAGGTGATATATACATATAATAGAATACTATTCAGCCTTAAAAGGGACACATGCTTTTAAAACTACAATATGGATGAATCTTGAGGGCATTATGCCAAATGAAATAAGTCAGACACAAAAGGACAAATATTGTATGATTCCATTTATATGAGGTACTTAGAGTTGTTAAATTCATAGAGACAGAAGGCATGGTGGTTGCCAGGGGCTGGTGGGAGGGGGTTTAGGGGAGTAGGTGTTTAATGGGTATAGAGTTTTAGTTTGGGAATATGAAAAAATTCTGGGGATGGATGGTGGTGATGGTTGCTTAAAAATGTGAATGTACTGGGATGTCTGGGTGGCTCAGTTAGTTAAGCCTCTGCCTTTGGCTGAGGTCATAATCTCAGGGTCCTGGGATGGAGTCCCACATCAGGCTCCCTGCTCAGCAGGGAGCCTGCTTCTCCCTCTGTCTGCTGCTCCCCCTGCTTGTGCTCGCTGGCTCTTTCTCTCTCTCTGACAAATAAAGAAATAAAATATTTAATTTAAAAAACCTAAACAATGTGAATGTACTTAATTCCACAGAACCGTACCCTTAAAAATGGCTAAAATAGTAAATGTCATGTTATAAATATTTTATCACAATAAAATGAATTGAGTAGGAGCAATGTGGCAAAATTAACAATGTGTGAATCTAGGTTAAAGGGTTTATGAGAGATCATTTTACTATTTTTTATTATACTAGTTTTGCAAGTTTTCTGTCGCTCTGAAAATTTTTTCAAAATAAAAAGTTTATTTAAGGGCACCTGGGTGGCTCAGTGGGTTAAAGCCTCTGCCTTCGGTTCAGGTCATGATCTCAGGGTCCTTGGATTGAGGCCTGCATCGGGCTCCTTGCTCAGCGGGGAGCCTGCTTCCTTCTCTCTCTCTGCCTGCTTCTCTGCCTACTTGTGATCTGATCTCTCTCTCTCTCTGTCAAATAAATAAATAAAATCTTTAAAAAAAACTTTACTTAAAATGAACAGGAGGCAATTCTCTAGAGATAGGATACAGACCAATGGGCTTGCTTCCACTGCCTGGGTTGCAGGTACCAAGTCTGTCAGCCTCGTGTTAGGAAGTTAATATAGTATCATAGGCAATTATTGAGTACCTTAAACAATTTGCTTTCACATTTTAATCATATCATCACCCCTTTGTTGATTTAACTTCTTCAAAGTATGTGGAGTTGACAACTTCACAATTTCTCCAGTTATCTTCATATTATTTTAATTATTATGAATTCCTAGAACACTAGGGACTGTGTTCAAATTCCGACGCTTGCTAGCTCTAAGACATTATGCAGATTATTTCATCTCTCTAAGCTTTAGTGTCCTCATCTGTAACCCTCAGAAAGTATGAGGCTTTTAGGTGGGAGAATGAATGGAAAGCAGAACACAATACCTGCTGCATAGTAAAAATGTAATACGTATTATTAGTTAATTATATCATTGGTATATGACTGGATATGATTGTATAGGTCCAAGTGCAACAGAAGGTATCCTAGGGGTCAGAATCAACTATATGTTAAATGTAAGTCAGAATGTAATACTTTAATATTGTAGCTTAAAAGGGGACTAATAGTTTTTCATTAAATTCAGTACTTGTCATATCCTCAGTAAAGTTCTCTGCCACTGAACGCCCAAACTGAGTTTCCAGATGAAAACAATAAAGCAAATTTAAAGGTTGGTGAGGTAGGATTAAATCATTTAGGGTTCTTTTGCTTAGAGAAGTCTGTGATGAGACCTCAGAAAAAGACTAACAGGGGAGGGCGCCTGGGTGGCTCAGTGGGTTAAAGCCGCTGCCTTCGGCTCAGGTCATGATCCCAGGGTCCTGGGATCGAGGCCCACATCGGGCTCTCTGCTCAGCAGGGAGCCTGCATCCTCCTCTCTCCTCTCTCTCTGCCTGCCTCTCTGCCTACTTGTAATCTCTCTCTGTGTGTCAAATGAATAAATAATAATAAAAAAAAAATCTTTAAAAAAAAAAAAAGACTAACAGGGGCACCTGGGTGGCTCAGTCATGATCCCAGAGTCCTGGGATCAAGCCCCTTATTGGGCTCCCTACTCAACGGGAAGCCGGCTTCTCCCTCTCCCACTCCCCTTGCTTGTGTTCCCTCTCTCTCTGTGTCAAATAAATAAATAAATAAATTTAAAAAAACAAAGATTTAAAAAAAATCTTTAAAAAAGATTTTATTTATTTATTTGACACAGAAAGAGAGAGATCACAAGTAGGCAGAGAGGCAGGCAGAGAGAGAGAGAGGAGGAAGCAGGCTCCCCGCCCAGCAGGGAGCCCGATGCGGGGCTCCATTCCAGGACCCTGAGATCATGACCCGAGCTGAAGGCAGAGGCTTTAACCCACTGAGCCACCCAGGCGCCCCAATAAATATAATCTTAAAAAAATGACTAACGAAGTAAGTATACAGCACTTATATTTATTGTTTGATTTGTTGAAATTTATAATTATTGGACCAGATGAGACGATTCCAGCCTTATGAAAATTTATCCAGTTTTTAAAATTACCAGTTAAAAACAATATGAGAGGAAATGGCTTTAAGTTCTAGAATAAAGGATTTAGGTTAGATGATTAGAAGAAAAATTTCTGACAATGAGGCTTATTAAATTTTAAAGTGAGTTAACATCAAGTCTGATGGGGTTTTCTTGTCTTTAGAAGTAAATTGATTTCTTTCTGTCTGAGGTGGCTTAGGTAAAGAAGCACCTACAGGTAGGTAGTCCAGCTGATGGTCCTTGGCAGCCTAAGAGTCAATAAAGATCTTTGGCTCACCTAACCACAATCAGTCACAGTCTCAGTGGGTAACCACCCTGCCTGCATTTTCTAATCTTCCTGAGTAATTTAATGATTAGTTGTTATACTGGCTACCAAAGAATTCACAGGGTTTTTGGGTTTTTTTTTTTTTGACAGAGAGAGAGTGCGTTCACATGCTCACGTGAGGTGGGGCCAAGGGGCAGAGAGAGAGTTGTAAACAGGGTTAAGCAGTGGTGGCTTAAGCAGACTCCACGCCCAGTGTGGAGCCCTGAGGTGGGGCTCGATCTCATGATGCTGAAATCATGACCTGAACCGAAATCAAAAGTTGTACAATGAATTGACTGAGCCACCCAGGTGCCCCTCACGGTTTTTCTTAACAGTTTTATTTAGTAATGGGAATGGCTCAGGTTTATTTATTTATTTTTAGTCATGTTTATTGAGGTTCAGTTTATCCTTTTTAGTGCACAGTTTTGTGAGTTTTAACAAACATATGCGGTTGCTTTTCAAATAATCAAGAAGGCCTGTTTATCTATGTCTTGCTTGGGGGGGATGCAATAGCAGGACAGAAAAGAGCAAAAATATAGTGACTTTTGGGGTATTTTTATGAGGATCGAGGTCAAGATTTGCCAACAATAGGAATTGGTTGCTTGAGCTCTCACAAGTGGAACAGATGAATTCACTTAGTCTACCTCGTGTTGTTAATATTGACCTGCCCTGGTCCTTTTAGAATTAAATTTATGCGGTCACTGGTCTTTGCAGCATTGGGAGTGGAGGAAAGGAGGAGTCAATTATAAATGATTTCAAGATTAAGAAGTGGGATGTGTCTCTGTGTGTTCTATTCCATTTTTGTTTCACTAGTAAAACATTCCGGGGACTCTAATTATATTCTAGTTACAGCAACAATAGATTATAGATTTTTCAGGACAGATTCATTTCAAAGATTCTGTCCTGTTGTTTGTATAAGTAACATAAATTCACATGATATGCTTTGATTGTTGGCTTAAAAAATGTGATCACTGTAATTTATAACAGCAGGGAGAAGACTGGTTTATAGGAAGCTCCACTTCCTCTTAGTCTATATCAAGTGCTAAACTGGGCATTTACAGGGTTGGAGGATCATGGTTGGTCTGTACCTAAGTCATTCTGAGCCTGGGGTAGAGAGAGAGAACTACCCCCTATTGAATGCCTACTGTGTATATGCTTGGCAGAGTGTTAGGTGATTTCCCTATTGACAGCTGCTCTGGCTAGAATTCCATTCCAGACCCAACCACCACTTAAATAAAACACATATTCCTCATGGTGTCTAGCTCATTAATACAAGTCACAGCTGCCACACCCTCCATAAGACCCTGGCACCATAATTAGGTTAATAGAGACTCAAGGTTTGGAGGGATCTTTGAGGTCATCTAGTTAAAGGGGTGGCAGCTGTTCTCTTCACCACGGAGTCTGCAAATCAATGTGCTCAATTCTCTCAACGGAAGTGCAAAAAATGGGGCTATCCTCTCCTTGGGCTTCAAGTTCATATAAAAGATAGGACAATGATAAGCAAACGTGAAGCTCGAGCTCTGTTCCAGACTGGAAAGGGCAATGGAGAAAAAACAAAACAAAACACCCTAACCCCCCCCAAAACAACACACCTTTACTGGTGCCCTCAGACAATATAAAGGAAAAACAACAACAAACAAACAAACAAAAAACCCCGAAAACCAACCCCAACCTGGCGGAGACGTAATGCGAGGGCCTGGAATTCAGTTAGAGGCCCACATAAAGGGATCCCGATGGACACAGGTAAAACCCAAAGCATCCTCCCTTTCTTCAGTTTCAACAGCTCTGAAGTACTAGACATCCTGGATCCTCTTCTTCACTCTTTTATTAGAAAGCCGGGGGAACCCTTTGCTTTTCTGTGGAAGAGGGTGAGAGAAGGGGCCTCAAGGTGCAGGTACGATAAAAAACAGGTCTTTCCTCTTCTGTCTCAGTACAAACAATTTTCCTAGAGGCAGGGGAATATATTTCACGCCCTCTCAAGGTCCCTTCGGTTCAAGGATACTGTCATTCTCTGGCTGTACTAGGGGGAGGGCCTGCAACGTCCAGGCTGCCATGGCAACACGCCGCGGTGTTCCTTTTTCTTACGTGGGGCGGGGCACTCTGCCTCAGCCACCAGTCATCCACAGGGTTTCTTGAGTGGCGGGCAGCAGCAGCGAATGGGCGAGCTGATACTGCGTGACGCGACGGGAAAAGGGGGAGTTCGCGGCCGGCGGCGGCGGTGGCTACAGCGGCGACCTGGGGATCGAGCTGGAGGGAGCCGTGGAGCGTGCAGGGACCTCTAGCTCCAGCGCGAGTGATCTCCCGCCGGGATGCCTGGTACTATTTGTAGAAAAGTGGGGGTGCAGTGAGCTCTGAAGGCTTGGGTTTCGGGTCTGAAGGGATGGCTGACCGGAGGGGGCGGGGTGGCAAGCATGGCGGCGGTGACGGGGAAAGGGTTGGAGGGCCCTGAGGAGGGGGTGGGGAAGCAGTAGCTGGGAAGGCTGGGTGGTCTTGAGGAAGCGTGAAGGGCTGTGGGTGTTGTGGCGAACAGAGATTACAAAGCAGCCTTTTGGGGGGCCGTAGAGGCGCCATAAGGACGTAGGGAGAGTTGTGGGGGATGGAAAAAGAGGCGGGGAGAGAAGAGGTTAAGAAGGGGAGGAAAGGGTGTCTACGGGGAAGGTGATGGAAAAGAAGAGGGAGAGAAGGATGGGCAGGCTGATAGTAAATAACGAGGAAATCAGGCCTTGGGAGGTATGATAGGAAAGTGCTTGCAGCGATTATAAATATAATCTAATTGGAGTCCTAGACTGGTCCCCTTTCCTCGCTCTTGCACTTCCGCCCCATTATTTAAGCTCTGACTGCGTGAGGAAGGCTAGTAGGTTACACGGAACTGGTCTTTTGTTATTTCATTCCAGGGGAGCAGATGGACCCTACTGGAAGTCAGTTGGATTCAGATTTCTCTCAGCAAGACACTCCTTGCCTGATAATTGAAGATTCTCAGCCTGAAAGCCAGGTTCTAGATGATTCTGGTTCTCACTTCAGTATGCTATCCCGACACCTTCCTAATCTGCAGACACACAAAGAGAACCCAGTGTTGGTGAGTGATACCTTGTTTGGAAGTGATTGAGGAGAAATTATTTTTCATCTAATCAAGACCAATCAGCAGACATAAGTACTTAGGAGATCACTATCTTTTGGATTAAAATTGGTTGTAAAAATGAAATCAACACATTCACAGAAAGTATGCCTCTTTTTGGATTATTTCAATATATAGTGGGGATATTAAGTATGTATGTTTTCTAGGATGTTGTGTCCAATCCTGAACAAACAGCTGGAGAAGAACAAGGAGATAGTAATAGTGGGTTCAGTGAGCATCTGAAAGAAAACAAAGCTGCAGGTGAGGTGTTTAAAGCTATTAGTCCCTTTTGCAAGAGTGTTCTTGGTGGAGCTGGATGGATCTAAACATGTGATTGTAGTGAATGTACATAAGGAGGTTTAGCACAGTGCATAGTGCTAATAGTTGGTGCATAGTGGGCACTCAAGAAGTTGATTTTTAAGTGTAGCTGGTTACATTGGTATTGTCTACTTTTCTAAACTTGCATTGAAGTTTGGTGGTAAATGCCTTTTATACTAATATCCAGTTATTTTTTTCAGAACCTACGGATTCTTCTCATTTGGACACATGTAGTTCCATCAGTCAGGTCATTGAACAGTTACCTCAGCCAAACAGGACAAGCAGGTATACTAGTGTTGGCAGGAATTTATTTAAATTTATTAATGGGTCAGTTCTTTCATTTGTGCCTATTGCCTTATCCCAAGGATAAAAGGATTAATCTTATTTTTGTGAATTAGAAGGTGGTATTTGAGGATTGTATTAACTAGTACATTAGTACTGATAGCTAGAGTCTCTTTTGTGAAGGTAATAACGTTTTTATACCTGTATTATTCAAATTGTGATCTATTTTGTGCATGTAAAATAAGCAGTTTTCTTTCTTGGCATAGATATGACTTAGTAGGAAAAAATCATCAAAAAATATTTAGATATATATTATTAAAAGTGTTAGTCATGCTTTCGACATACCAACTAAATTACCTTACCAATTTTAGACCCAGAATGTTTAATTCATACTCTAAACAGTGTTGAATTTTTACTTTGTCTTATGTTTAGTTTTATATTGTCCATTTATTGAGTTTATCATCTGTTAGGCATTAGTTGGATGTTTGATATATAGTCCCATTTGATTTCATCCTTAAAGCAGCTGTACTGTGAAGACATTATTTCCATTACATAAAGGGGGAAAACTGATGGATGAAGAAGTTAAATAACTTGCTGTGGCATACATTGCTTGTAAGTGATGGCTGAGCTTTGAACCCTCCTGACTCAAGTGCCTTCTTTTTCTTTTTTACTAATCACTGTTTCTTAATCTGCTGCCTAAAATCTAAGATCAAAAGAGAACTTAGACCTTGTGGTGGCAGAGTAAAAAAGGGAGCAGTCAGAGAGGAGAATGTTAGGTTGAGGTGGTGAAAGAGTATGGTTTTTTTCTTAAGGAAAAAAAAAAGTCCTCCCCCCCTTTTTAAAAAAATTCTATTTAATACTCTGTTTGCACATAATTTTTTTCTCCCAAATCACCAGTTGGATACTTTAGAACAAAGTATAAATTGGTGGGTTTATTTTGACCTGCAGGTTGGTTCTGTTTGGCCCACACAGGGTTGTAAAATATATTTAAGTTAATTGATAGAATTTTGAAATGAGGAAATTTTACATAAAACTTGGATTTTCAGCTTCTGGCTTTACTAGTCCAGAGGAAATACAGCTGTTGTATTGTTGCTAACAATCGGCTGGAGTGTGAGTAACTGCTAACCTCTGCTTAGATGGGCATGAGTGCTATGGTCTGTTATAGACCCTACAATTCACTGTTGACTATTGAATATGGACACTGAAGCCTAGTATTCATTTATTGTAGTGCTTTTGCTTTTCTTCTTAGCCACTTCACTCATTTTTGTTACCTTGTTTTGCTTTCTGTAGGCATTTAAGTTTATGGTACTTCTTTAGGAACATTTGCTTCGCTTATGTTTTTGTGGCCCCTTGGTTTGAACTAGTGGGGACAGGAAGTATGCATACCCCTTATTGTATATGAAGCAGTGCTGTTAGAGAAGGCCCATGCTACTACTTTTCTGGTTTTGTATCAATGTGTTGCCCTTTCTCAAAAAAAAACACCCCACAAAACATCTTGAATGCTTACATTCAATAAATGTGCAGGAACTGTGGCAGGTGTTTTAAAGGGGCTTTGCCATCACGAAGCTTATAATTTCATAGGGAGACAGACATATTAAAATCATTACATAAGTAGCTATGCAGTTATAATTTTTTTTTTTTTAAGATTTTATTTATTTTAAAGATTTTATTTATTTATTTGACACAGAGAGAGAGATTACAAGTAGGCAGAGAGGCAGGCAGAGAGACAGGGAGAGGAGGAAGCAGGCTCCCTGCTGAGCAGAGAGCCCGATGCGGGCCTCCATCCCAGGACGCTGAGATCATGACCTGAGCCGAAAGCAGAGGCTTTAACCCACTGAGCCACCCAGGCGCCCTGCAGTTATAATTTTGATCCTTGTAAAGAAGGAGGAAAAATATAATATATAAACTAATCTGTGTGATAGGGGTAAGCTTCTCTAAGGAATGTGGTCTAAACTATAAATATGAATTTGGGGGCGCCTGGGTGGCCCAGTTGGTTAAGCTGCTGCCTTCGGGTCGGGTCATGATCCCAGGGTCCTGGGATCGAGCCCTGCATCAGGCTCCAGCCGAACTGGGAGCCTGCTTCTCCCTCTCCCTCTGCTTGCTGCTCTGTCTACTTGTGCTCTCTCTGTATCTCGCTGTCAAATAAATAAATAAAATCTTAAATATGAATTTGTTAGCCATAGTTGAGGGGCTGAGCAGAAGTGTGGCATGTGGGAGGAGGAGCTCTCCAGATAGAGGGAATTATATGAGCAAAGGCCATGAATCTAGAAAGGATTTGAAGTTGATTTCAAGAGATTGAAAGCTCTTCAAAACACATGCATGTTGATTTTTTTAATGTTGTCTTTATTCATTAATGCAAGTATTTTGAAGCTGTTTGTGAACTTTTCTACATAAAATTCCAAAAAAATATTCCTCTCATATCCAGTGTTCAGTTAATATAAGCCGATGGTCCTAAACATGGAGCATCCTAAAATATACTGAAGAACTATAGATTGTTTTATTTCCCTGTTTAACATTTTATTTTTGTAAAGATTTTATTTTTAAGTAATCTCTACACCTAACGTGGGGCTCGAACTCACAACCCCAAGATGAAGAGTGGCATGCTCCGCTGACTGAGTCAGCCAGGCACCCTTCCCTGTTAAACTTTTTTAAAAAATTGAGATGATTATAGATTCACATGCAGTTTTAAGAAATAATACTTAGAAATCTTTTGTAAACTTTGCCCAGTTTCCCAAATGGTAATGTTTTGCAAAACAGTAGTATAAAATCATAACCAGGATATTGTCATTGGTAAAATCCACTGAATGTATTTAGGTTTCCCTCGTTTTACTTGTATTCGTGTGTATGAATTTTTATAAAGTCTAGTTACCTGTGTATCTATCTACCATTGTGGTCAACATACTGAATGGTTCCAGCCCTATAAGGATTCCTAGTGCTATTCTTTTATAACCATTAGTGAACCCCTGATGATCATTAATTAAGACTGTCCTTCATTTGTGATATTTTGTCATTTCAAAATATATGAATAGGACCATACATTATGTCACCTTTTGGGATAGGCTTTTTTCGATCCATATAACTCCTGGGAGATCTGTCCAAATTATTGCATGTATCTGTGGTTCATTCCTTTTTATTTCTTTTTTTTTTTTTAAAGATTTTATTTATTCATTTGACACAGAGAGAGAGATTACAAGTAGGCAGAGAGGCAGGCAGAGAGAGGAGGAAGCAGGCTCCCCGCTGAGCAGAGAGCCCGATGCGGGCCTCGATCCCAGGACCTGGGACCATGACCCGAGCCGAAGGCAGTGGCCTTAACCCACTGAGCCACCCAGGAGCCCTCCTTTTTATTTCTGAGTAGTGTTCTATGGTATGGATATACCACAGTTAAAACATTTACCTGTTAAAGGAAATCTGGGTTGATCTGGTTTATGGCTATTACAAATAAAGTTGTAAGTGACTATTACAAATAAAGTGCTAGTTTTTGTGTGAACCTAAGTCTTCAGAGCTGGGATAAATGGCCAGGTGGGCAGCTGCATGTTTAACTTTTTTAAGAAACTGCCAAACTATTTTCTAGAGTGACTGAATCATTTTATAGCTTCACTAGTAGTGTAAGAGATCCAGTCTCTCTTCATTCTCACCAGCATTTGGTGGTGTCACTATTTTTTATTATGGCCATTCTGATAAGTGTATAGTGATAATCTCATTTTAATTTGCGTTTCCGTAGTGGCATATAATGTTGAACATCTTTTCATGTGCTTATTTGCCATCTGTACATCCTTTTTAAGGAAATGTCTATTCCTGTGTTCTGTCCATTTTCTAATTGGATTTTTAAAAATTGAGTTTTGAGAGTTCTTTATATATTCTAGTTATTAGTCCTTCATAGGATATGTGGTTTGCAAATTTTTTTTCTCACCTGGTAGCTTGTCTTTTCAACCTCTTCAGAGGGTTTTTCACAGAACAGGTTTTTTATTTTGATGAGACCTGTCAAATATTTTTAACAGATCAATGTAAATATTTAATTTATTTAAAAAAGAGCTAATGGGGGCGCCTGGGTGGCTCAGTGGGTTAAAGCCGCTGCCTTCGGCTCAGGTCATGATCCCAGGGTCCCGGGATCGAGGCCCACATCGGGCTCTCTGCTCAGCAGGGAGCCTGCTTCCTCCTCTCTCCTCTCTCTCTGCCTGCCTCTCTGCCTACTTGTAATCTCTCTCTGTGTCAAATGAATAAATAAAATCTTTAAAAAAAAAAAAAAGAGCTAATGGGGCACCTGGGTAGCTCAGTTGCTTAAGTGTCTGACCTTGATTTCAGCTCAGGTCCCCAACTCAGGATCTCAGGGTCATGAGTTCAGGCCCCATGTTGTGCTCCATGCTGGGTATGGAGCCTACTTAAATAAAATAAAAATAAAAAAACAAAAAGCAAAAAAAGAGCTTATAATGAAAAGCAGGGTCCTTTTCCACCCTTGGTCCCCTTTCACAAAGGCAGCCATTTAAGTATGTTTTAACTTCTTTGAGAGGTTATTTTCCTAGCACTCAATGCTGTTGTAAAGCTAACACCATTATACTGCCATTTCTTGTTTTATCAAATCGAGACAATTGAATTCCATAATGAAAGATGAGGATTTAACTCAAAACACTCCCAACTTTTGATAATAATTATTTTAGTTCTTTTATTAGCTACTTTTGTATTTCTAAATAATGTATTTAAAACTTTCTTTTCCATCAGCTTTAGACAGTGGGAAAAAAATTAACATTAGTATTTTTTGTCTATATTCTGATTTCAGGCCTTTTCAGATTCATCTAATCATTCTACAAATATTTATTGGGTATTTCCTAAATGCCAAGCACTGTTGAATTTTGGAGATGAAAAGGATCAGAAGAAATAAAAATCATAGAACTTAATAGAGCTTACATTCTTGTATGAGATATAGCAATACATAATAAGTAAATATTATGTTAGACACTGATAAGGGCTGAAAAGAAAAATATAGTAGGAAAGGGGATAGGAAATGTCAGAGGAGTTCTAAGTTTAGATAGGGTGACATAAGGAATGCTTCACTGATGTGACATTTGATTAAAAGTTTTTAAGTGATATCTGCTGTTATCTGGGATAAGTGCAGTCCATGCATAGAGAACAGCAAGTGCAAAGACCCTGAGGTAGGAGCGTGCCTGGAATATTTGAGAAATGGCAAGAAGGTTGGTGTGGCTGGAGTAGAGTGATGGAGAGAAGTGGGAGGAGAGGTCACAGAAGTAAAGGGGGAACCAGAATATGTAAAGCCTTACAGGATAGTGTAAAGGAATTCAGCTGTTACTCTTAGTGAGATAGGAAGGCATTTAACGGTTTTGAACAGAGGAATGACATGATCGGATTTAAGATTTTAACAGGATTACTCTGGCTGCTGGATTAAGAATAGACTGAAGAACAGAACAGTTTTTATTTGTTGATTATGCCTTGTTAAATCTGGAGAAGAAAATTAAAAGAATCCATTTCAATAAGATTAAGGAGAATAGACTGAGGGGAGCAAGGGTAGAGGCAGGAAGACCAATTAGGAGACTACTGTTTTTATTTATTTATTTATGGAGGCTCAGGCAGTTGAGCATCTGCCTTCAGCTCAGGTCATGGTCCCAAGGTCCTAGGATCGAGCCCCACATAGGGCTCTCTGCTCAGCAGGGAGCCTGCTTCTCCCACTCCTCTGCTGCTGTTCTGCCTGCTTGTGTTCTCCTTGTCAAATAAATAAATAAAATCTTAAAAAAAGAAAGGTTTATTTATTTTAGAGAGAGTGAGAGTGTACGTGCACACGAGTGGGAGGGGGAGAGGGAGCGAGAACCCCAGGCCGACTCCACACTGAATGTGGAGCCTGGCATGGGGCTCGACCCCATGACCCTGTGATTGTGATCTGAGCCCAAACCAAGAAGTTGGTCGCTCCACTAGCTGTGCCACCTAGGCATCACTGAAATAATTTAGATAACATATGCCTGTGGCTAGACCATAGTAGAAGTGGATGAGGAGTGGTGAGATGCTGGGTTTTTTGATTGGATGTGGAATATGAGAAAAAGGGAGGTGACAATGATACCACATTTTTGGTTTCAGCACGGAAGAATGGAGTTGCTGCTAGAGGAGATGAACAAGAGTGCAAGAGAAGGTCAGGTTTAGATGTATTGAAGTTGAGCTGCCTTTTCATTGGACAGTTGGAGGCAGTTGTTGGCAAATCTGGATGGAGCTCAGGGGGAAAGCGTAACTAACTGGAGGTTTAAATTGCACAGTCATAAGTATGTGGACGATACTCAAAGCCGAGTTTGGGTAAGATCATTAAGGAGGTGAGTAAAGGTGGAGAAGAGCTCCAAGGACTCACTGAGCCTACCAGCATCTAGAGGTCAGGGAGGGACGTGAAGCCAAACCACCAAAAGGGACTGAGGAAGAGCCAAAGTATGTGATTTGTCTCGTGTTTCATTGCTCTTCTACATTTTTTCATATTTGCTCTTGGGACTTATCTTTCCCTATATTTCCCAACGTTATGTAACTGTTCTTCTGATTATAGGTAATGTTCTATTTTATTTTTGTGAAAATCTTTACTTAGTCCTTTTTCCTTGGATCATGGTCCCCAACTTGGCAAATTTATGTTTTCACTTCTTTGTGCTCATTATAATTATGCTTAGTCGTCTTTGTATGAAACATTAAATGTGTAGACAGTTTCAAGGAAGCAAAAAATGTTACCTATAATTCTGCCACCCAGAGGCTAATTGCTATAAACATTTTGGCAGATTTTCCCTCTTTTTTGTGTGTGCACTTGATATATACATAGTTGACATGTGTAAAGTAAAAGTTTGTTTGCTGGCCTTTTTGCTTAACAACATGGAATTGTTCTCATGATAGTTAAAACTTGTAATAACATTTTCCCCAAGTTTTTTATTTTAAAAGTTTAAACCCACACGAAAGATGAAAGGATATTATGCATTTGTTCTCTCTGTGTATGTGTGGATACACACACACATATATAAAAATAAATATATAAAAAACACATTTTGGGGGGGCTGGATTGTTTGAAACTAAGTTGCAGACATCTTAGTTACCCTTAAATACTTAAAGCATCATTCCCTAAGAATCATACATTATCTTACATAATCATAATACCAGTATCACACGTAAGAAAATATTAATTCAATAATACCTCGTAAAATAGTTCCTATTCAGATTTTCACAGTTGTAGCAGATATCAAAATGTATTTTATAATAAACATTGTCTCAAATATATTTATCTATTTAGTTATCCAGGATCCAGTCCAGGTTTTTTACACATCGTATTTGGTTTTTTCAAACATTTTTAATACCTGCATAATATGTAATTTTATGGATTAGGAAATTAATTATTTGCCTAATGCTGGCCTTACAGGTATTTTTTAATCACAGTAAACATTGAGAAACAAGTTTGTACAAGGATTTTTCCACATTTCACATTATTTCTTGAAATTATTGAAATTATTGGCTTATAAACATTTTTTAGAGCTTTGTTAGAAACATCTTTCCAAATTGTTCTCCAGAAAGTTCTTTTAGTTTATAGCAAACTAAATAGTTTAGTGTTATAAATAGTCAATGACAATGTTTATCTCACCTCAGGTTTGGGAAATGCTGAATAGTAGTGCAGTATTTATAATTTTTTCCTAATTTAATGGGCAACAATTGGTTGCTCTCTGTTTTTCTACATGTTTAAAGATACTTGTATTTTGTATGAGTTGTCTGTTCATTTATGTCTTAGGGTTCTTTATATGAATTCCTTATGTTCTGTGGCCACTGTTCTTCTATTATATTTGTTGCAGTGTTTTTTCCTAGCTGTTGTCTTTTACTTTTGTTTATAATGTTTTTGACCTTTTTGACTTGTAATGTTAATTTCCTTTAAATATACAGGCCTCTTACCAGAATTTTATTTAGACAGTCTGATTCTATATAAGTTCTCTAATATATTTTTTTGCTAAAATATTTTTTTGAACTGTGTCTGGTTCAGTTGATGTATTTTTGAGTCCCTTCAGTGCACATCTAATGCATATCTTATCATGTCACTTGTTAGTAATTCTCTTGAGAGTAAGATTTTTCTCTCCCTGCTTATACTTTTTCAGAGAAAGGTAAAATTCCAAGTATGTTTGTTCCTTTCTTCTGTTAAGTATTTGTGCTATTTAATTCTGCATAATGTTTTTTGAGTTGCTGTCAGGTGCTTTCTGTAGAAAGAAGCACTAACGGGGGCCACACCTTTTACTTTTCTCAAATTTGCTTTAGATATTGGTATGTGGGGTGTCACAAATAAATTTTGAAAGGTGCTTTGAGCAAAGTGTCTGAACCTGTCTGGGAACACATAATCGTGTCTTTCTGCCATTTAGTGTTTTGGGAATCTCAGTGGAATCTGCTCCTCCTGTGGGGGAAGAGAAGGAAGAAGACGTGGAGGAGAAGGAGGAAAAGGAAGAAGATACTAGAGATGATACTATCACACACTCCCTTGGTGCTGAAGGTAGCTTTATGCCTTTTTTTGGATAGTAGATTGTTCTAAGTCCCTTTAACATAAGCATGTGGATATTTAAATTTTTCTTTACTGGTGAGGTGCTTGGGTGGCTCAATCAGGAATTTGGTGCTTATCGGATAGCCCCCTTTCTGCATATTGACTCTTCTTTTTGCATTTGTTTTTCAAATATTTTGGGAATGTATACTTTGTGTGTGGAAGTACAGTCTGAATTGCTGTGTGTGTGGGTATAGTTTATATGTTATCTTCAGAAAGTAGATGTAGTCTACCTATATATTAGGTGCTCCTAAGATTTTATAATATGTAATGTTTTGCTTCATTACATATTTTTCCTCTTCATTTTTAGTGCCTTTATGCTTTTTCTTTGTTTTCTGTTTTTTAAAAGATTTATTTATTTATTTAAAGATTTTATTTATTTATTTGACAGACCAGTGAGAGAGGGAACACAAGCAGGGAGAGTGAGAGAGGGAGAAGCAGGCTTCCTGCTGAGCAGGGAACTCAATGCGGGTGCTCGATCCCAGGACCCTGGGATCATAACCTGAGCTGAAGGCAGATGCTTAACGACTAAGCCACCCAGGCATCCCAAGATTTATTTATTTTATTTTATTTTTTTTTTTTTTAAGATTTTATTTTATTCATTTGACACAGAGAGATTACAAGTAGGCAGAGAGGCAGGCAGAGAGAGAGGAGAGAGGAGGAAGCAGGCTCCCCGCTGAGCAGAGAGCCCGATGTGGGCCTCGATCCCAGGACCCTGGGATCATGACCTGAGCCGAAGGCAGCGGCTTTAACCCACTGAGCCACCCAGGCGCCCAGATTTATTTATTTTAAAGAGAGAGAGAATGCGAGTGAGTGCAGGAACCGGGGGAGGGGCAGAGGAAGAGAATCTCAAGCAGACTCCCAGCAGAGTATAGAGTCTGATGGTGCTAGGCTTGATCTCACAACCCTGAAATCGTGACCTAAACCAAAATCAAGAGGTGGATGCTAAACTCACTGAGCCACCCAGGTACCCCCCACTTTTAGTTCCTTTATTCTTCATTTTATTTTGAAAAACTTTGGGGCAGTGCTTTGGTGTAGAGGACTTAAAATGATCCTTTTTTTTTTTTTCCTAAGGAACAGCTCCTTACACAGTGCATAATATTGTGGGATGCTACTTGATTTCTTGGGGTTTTGTTTCTAGATTCTGCCTCATCACAGTTGGGCTTTGGAGTTCTGGAACTGTCTCAGAGCCAGGATGTTGAAGACCATACTGTGCCATATGAAGTAGATAAAGAGCCTCTACTGTCAGTAACCACCAACTCTAGTTATACTAGGCTGTCTGATGTGGATGCTAATATTGGTATGAAACATGTTTTTTGGCATTTGGAATTGTTTGTAAGCATTTTCCTCCCAAGCTAGAGCTAGTTCTTTTTTTCCTTGGTACATTTTATAGCTACTAAGTTAATATAATCTAAGTTAATATCATAAGGTTGCAGAGTTATGTGGCAAATACTTGTCAGTTGATGGCTTGCTGATTAAGTTTTTGTAAGTGGGTTACTGGTTATTCTTCTTTTTTGGAATGATGCCTGTATATATTTTCAAATTGGACTTCTCTTTTTATTAAAATCTTTGCCTTTAAAAAACCATTTGGGACTGTCTCTGGTAATTTGAAAAATTAAATGTCTCCTTTCTGTCTTTTAAAATTTCAAGGGATTAAGCATGAAGAACAGTCCAATGAAGATATCCCCACAGCAGAGCAGCCCAGCAAGGATGTCCCTGTAGCAGCACAGCCCAGTAAGGATGTACATATGGTAGAAGAGCAAAACCCACCGCCTGCAAGGTAAACCCTGCTCTTTCTAGAAAGTATTTTTGAGTTTCTGCTTTAGGGTTACACTTGTTTTACTTGGCTAGGTGGAAACATATTTTGAAACTGTTGACTTTCCCCTTGTTGTAATGTGCATATTTCTTGTCTGGTGGAAATACTGACTATTTACAAATTCTTGCTGTGTCCTCATCTCATCTTTAGGTATATTACAAAGTCATTTTATTACTGCTATAACTATAAGCATGACTCCTCTTTTTTTAAGATTTTTATTTTTAAGTAATCTCTACATCCAGCGTGTGGGCCTCGAATTCACAGCCCCAAGATCAAGAGTCACATGCTCCACCAACTGAGCCAGCCAGGTGCCCCTATAAGCATGACTCCTTAATCTTTGCTTGTTACTCGTCTCTGATCTTTGTCTACAGAGGCTCTGCTCTATGGGAGGGCTTCTACCCTCTCTAGTGTTATGAGAAGTCACATGAATATTATATTTGAAAATCTGTTCCTATATTTGAGGAGCACCCAGATTGCTTTGGGTCCTCAGGTATCCTGCGTCTGAAAGTTTCTGGTATTCCTGTAAAGAGGTATTCTTTTCCCAGGTCCTCTGGGCCTTAACTTGGTAGGAATTAGGCATATCCCTCTGCTCTGCCTGTGGTGATTGTTGTGTTCTAAACCGTATTGCCTCTGGTCAACAGCTCAATATGGCAGAGGAAAAATATGGCAATTTGGGGGAGGTGATGAATAAACACATTCAGTATTGTTTTGTAACCTCCTTCAGTAGAAAATGTGAGGAATGGGGTCCTGAATAAAGTTGAATATCAAGAGAAGTTGTGTTTTTAATACAAAACACTTAGCCTAACTTGGGCCGACTTTTTAGGCTTTCCTTTACAAAGTTGCTCTGTAGCTAGTTATGCTATCAATTTAGTATGTGAATCTCCCAAGTCTCTGAAAAGGGGACAGCATTGAGTCTTACATGTATGAGTATTGGTATGAAGGATTCTTGGTTTGGGGCTTAGGTTGAGCAAATCAAATGGACAAGGCCAGCAATAGATAAAGTGTGTGGCAGTAGTGCAGGGAATAATTCACACCCAAGCTCTTTTTTATGGAAGGTCCTCATTAGGACTGGTATTGTTGCAGTCTGGCTCAGAATCATTCATGTTGACCTAGATAACAGTATGTGTAATACAAATCCTTAAATCACTCATCAGAAATCTTGGCCAGGATGCTGCACAGCAGTGAGCAAAGTTAAGAAATATTCCTGTGTGAGAAACAGGCTTTGAAATGGGCTGAGGACTTTATATCATAAAAAGTAGCTTAATTCACTTCTAGGAAATAGTTATGTAAACTAGAGCCACTTGAAATTTTGAAATTCTTACAGGAAAACACAAAACAGAAAAAGCTTCTTAATTCAAAGATGAAAGCATTTGAACATAGCAACTTTTTCTCCTGGTGATTTGAATTTCCTAGGTCAGAGGATATGCCTTCTAGTCCCAAAGTATCTCTTGCTGCTGTGGAAACAAATGAACGAATAACTGCTCAAGAACTTTTGCAAGGTGGCCTGAAGATTCAAAAGTCACCAGAGCCTGAGGTTTTGTCAACTCAGGAGGACTTGTTTGACCAAAGCAATAAAACAGGTACAAAGAGTAATTAGTTGCTGTAGCTCCTCTTCTCCAAAGATCTAAACTTTATTTCTGTTTGGAGGCTACTTTTAAATTAGAAGGCACTTTTTAAGTATGTAGACTTGTTTGTAATATGGAAGGTACATATGTTTCTATCTGATTAATGAGAAGGGCTTTTTGGGAATGATTGCTGTTTAACATTTTAACATAGTTTTCTCTCTCTGTTGTAGATGGAGATATTAAGGGATGATAATAATATAGTAAATTTAATATTATGGACAGATTAGCTATTTCTGACATCATAGATCTTCAGATCTTAACTATTATGATAATTAAGTGTAAGTTTTCATAATCACCTGGACAACAGTTTACCTACTTGTCTGTCAGAAATAGAAGTTATGGCCTAGCAGAAAGAACATAAAACTTAGAAGACTGGAATGGTTTTTGTTTCTCATTTTGTTAACCTCCACCACTCCCTCATTCCAAAACCTGACAGAGCCAGAGAGCTTCGGTAACAACCAGCAAAATATGTGTTGGTTATAAGGAGGGAAGAAGAGAAGGTTATATTCCTTACTGTGCTGTGAATATGTGCAAGACATTCAAAGGGTCACCAGGAAAACTTTTTTGGCCTCTCACTGAAGCTATAAGGTTGTATTTAAGAAATTCCTTTTATTTCATTTTATTTTTTAAAAAGATTTTATTTATTTGAGAGAGAGAGAGTATGCGTGCGCATACCTGAGCTGGGGCCGGGGTGGGGGGGGAGGGGGAGAGAGAGGGAGAGGAAGAACCAGACACCCCCCCTCCCCCCACCACTGAGCAGAGAGCCCAAGTGGCCCCCATCCCAGGACCCTGGGATCATGACCTGATCCCAAGGCAGATGCTTAACTGACCGAGCCACCTAGGCGCCCCAAGAAATTCCTTTATACTTGGGATTAATGGAGCTGATACTCCTGTCTGTTGCTGAGGAGAAGGGACTAACAGGAGATTCTTCATAGTATAAATCAATAATGGCTGCTCACATATCCTTTTACTAATGCATTAGTATTTTCTGTCTCCTCTGAGGAGGATAAGGCTCTAATCTTGAAAATTGCTGCATTCATATTATCAGGTGGGTTTTTTTTTTTTAAGATTTTATTTTTTGTCAGAGAGCACACGTGAGCACAAGCAGGGGGAGTGGCTGGCGGAGGGAGAAGCAGGCTTTCTGATGAGCAAGGATCCCAATGTGGGACTCTATCCCATGACCCTGGCATCTTGACGTGAGCCAAAGGCAGATGCTTAACTGACTGAGCCACCCAAGCATCCCTATGTCATCAGGTTTTATGTGCATTGTTTTGATTTCTCCCTTCTACATCGTGACATGAGCTTTACATCACCTTAGGTAGACCTTAAAATAAAAGGCTCACTTGCTGTTTTATAATAGAAGCTTCACAAGAAAGAAGAGCAGCAGAGGTACTAGGATTTTGGCTTTTTCTTCCAGGCTTTGGTTGTGATAGAAAGTTGGTTAAGCATCTGCCTTCACCTCAGGTCATGATCCTAGAGTCCTGGGTTGGAGCCCCATATTGGGCCCCCTGCTTAGCAGGGGAGTCTGCTTCTGCCTCTCTGCCTGTGCTCCTCTACTCTCTTGCTCACTCTGTCTCTCAAATAAATAAAATCTTAAATCTTAAAACAAACATTAACGAATCCTTTTTGTCAATTCTGTATTAAACCCATAATTTAGGGTGCCTGGGTGGCTGAGTTGTTTAAGCATCTGCCTTTGGCTCAGGTCATGATCCTGGGGTCCTGGGATTGAGGCCTGCATTGGCTCTATGCTCAGCACAGATACTGCTTGTCCCTCTCCCTCTGCCCCTCCCCTCCACTTATACACTCTCTCTCTTTTTGTCTGTCTCTCTCTCAAATAAATGAATAAAATCTTAATAAAAAAAAACAAACCATAATTTGGTAGGTAGGGGGGCATTGAATGGTCACTTAGAATTTGTGTTAGCATCCATTCCATTGACTGTACTACAATTAGAAAACAATTTCTGCCCTCTTGGAACATGGTTAGAAATACAGATTTTACCCTTCTTGCCATACTCAATGGCTTCTTTCTTTCTTCCCTTCCCTCTTTCCTTCTTTCTTTAACACAATTCCATAATGTCAATCTGAGAAGCAAATGCAACTAGAATTTCTTTCTCTCTCTCTCTCTTTTTTTGAAAAATAGCTTCTGATGGTTGCTCTACTCCTTCAAGGGAAGAAGGTGGATGTTCTCTGGCTTCCACACCTGCTACCACTCTGCACCTTCTGCAGCTGTCTGGTCAGAGGTCCCTTGCTCAGGAGAGTCTTTCCACGTAAGTAAGCCTAAGATAGTTCTGGCAAGGAAACATGTATCTGAGGGTCTTAGGTGAAGGTTAAAAGACCTAAAATTGTCTACTGGTCCAGAATTCTTCTTAAAACTCAAAGGCAAACTCTAGGCTTTAGAATTTTGGGGTTAAGAACTTAGTGGACCTATTGAAGGCCGGTAGCTCTGCTTTCCTGTTCTGAGGTTTTATAGTAGTAGCCCAAAGTATCCACTAGGAAGAAACTGCCCAGTTTATGTTCTCTTATACATCCAAAATGAGCATTCTGCTCCTCCATTTGACCGGCAGTTCTTTCCATTTAGCAGCGTAGGGGTAGAGAATAAGTTGAATGAGTTGACAGTAGCTAGAGTTCTTTCTTTATGGCAAAGAGGTTGCTTTTTTTTTTTTTAATAAAAATGTGCATGATCTTTCTAATTAGGCAAAGTGGTGTTAATCTCAGTTCTGCAGATGAATTTATTTTTTTAGCACTTTTCTCTTTGTAATCATGATGTTTTGTTCTATTGTTTATTTCTGTTATCATATGGCTTTATCCTTATTCTTTTTATTATTATTATTTATTTATTTATTTATTTTAAAGATTTTATTTATTTATTTGACACAGAGATAGAGATCACAAGTAGGCAGAGAGGCAGGCAGAGAGAGAGAGAGGGGAAAGCAGGCTTTCCACTGAGCGGAGAACCCGATGCGGGCCTCGATCCCAGGACCCTGAGATCATGACCTGAGCCGAAGGCAGCGGCTTCAACCCACTGAGCCACCCAGGCGCCCATTACTCTTTTTTTTAATTCCAATTTTGGACAAGTCTGGTATGAGAAATAGTTAAGTATTCATGGCTCTTCCACCAACCTCTGGTAGCTGTTTGAGAGATTGCTAATACGATTTGTCTGAATGACTTAGATATTTTGTTATTAAAGTAAAAAACAAATGCAAAACTGTGGCTGTAGTAAAATAACCTGTGAATTCTCTCTTTATATAAAGGAATTCCTCAGATCTTGTTGCTCCTTCCCCTGATGCTTTTCGATCTACTCCTTTCATCGTTCCTAGCAGTCCCACAGAGCAAGAAGGGAGAAAAGGTGAGCTTTCTTGATCTGTCTGTTGGTCTCAGGTTAGAAGAGGAGGAACATTTCTGCCTTGCAAAACATACTGTTTCTTCTATTGCTTGAACACTGTGACACACTATTCAGTAGGACTCATGTCTGATTCACCTTCAGGGATGTGGCCTAGTATAAAGTGCTTTCCTCAGTTCCCTGCTCTTCTAGCACTGCACTGATTTTTACTTCGATTCTGTATTGTTGATTTGTTAAAAAGATCCTTAAGGAAAAATGTTTATTTTTTTTATTTTTTTAAATTTTTTTTTAAAGATTTTATTTATTTGACACAGAGAGAGAGAGATCACAAGTAGGCAGAGAGGCAGGCAGAGAGAGAGGGGGAAGCAGGCTCCCCGCTGAGCAGAGAGCCCGATGCGGGCCTCGATCCCAGGACCCTGAGATCATGACCTGAGCTGAAGGCAGAGGCTTAAACCCACTGAGCCACCCAGGTGCCCATGTTTATGTTTTTAAAGTTTAACTCAAAGTAGTATATTGTAGTAGTATATTAATGAAGAACTGGGTTTATTACTAACAGCCCAGTAGTTTCCAGCAGACATGCTTCTGGTGAAAGGGAACCAAAAATTCTTTTGCTCTTTAAAGGTTACTTTTGCTATCATCAAAGCAATTTTAGCCAGGGAGTGATTAGGAGCTGGTGGTAGAAATTTTGACTTCATTCACATCCTCCTTTGAGGTCCTAGTGATTTTATATTACTTTATTCACAAGAAAGAATTCCTTTTTACTTAATTTGTCTCACAAATCCTCTTTTCCTCTGTCCTAGACTCATATCCAGTCACTCAAGATTTTTTTTTTGAAGGATTTACTTACTTATTTATTTTAGAGAGTGAGAGCACATATGCACAGGGGGAGGGGCAAAGAGAGGGAGAGAAAGAATCTGAAGCAGGCTCCCACCCAGTGCAGAGCCTGACACAGGGCTCAATCTCATGACCCTGAGATCATGACCTAAGCTGAAATCAAGAGTTAGACGTTTATCTGAGCCACCCAGGTGCCCCAGTCACTCAGCAGATTTTTTTTTTTTTTTTTTTTAAAGATTTTATTTATTTATTTGATACACAGAGAGAGATCACAAGTAGGTGGAGAGGTAGGCAGAGAGACAGGGAGAGGAGGAAGCAGGCTCCCTGCCGAGCAGAGAGCCCGATGCGGGCCTCGATCCCAGGACGCTGAGATCATGACCTGAGCCGAAAGCAGAGGCTTTAACCCACTGAGCCACCCAGGCGCCCTCACTCAGCAGATTTTTAAGTTCCTACTTCTGCATGAAACCTTTTCCAGTAGATTTCATGATGTTTTTCTTTTCATTCTTTCACTTACCAATAATGGTATAGTAGCTAATATTTATTGAGCACTTAGTGTATGCCAGGCATTGTTTTGTGTACTTCTCTTTGGTCCTAGGTGCTTTTCTTTGTTTTTGTTTTGTCTTGTTTTGTTTTTTCATTTTTCTTTGAACCTTCACAACAATCCTAAGAAGTAGGTATTACTTTTATCCATTTTACAGATGAAGAAATGGAATCACGGGGAGAATTCACAGCTAATAAGTTATAGAGGCAGGATTTGAACTCAGCTGCCTCCAGGGCCTGTGGTCTTATCTGTTGTTTACATGCCTCCTATGATAACCCTGCTGTCTCTACTCTCAAGTGATGTAAATATAGAAATATGTTTAACTGTTTTTCAGGTGCAGTTTATCCATGACAAAATTTAATCTTTCTTTTGCCGCTAAGTTTGTGTCTGGCTGTTTATCTTGAAATCAGTTGTAGGTATCCAATGGACTGGTATAATTTTAAGCATAACATGATTAATGGTATCTTTAGTAAAAAATAAAAATGAATCCATTCTACAAGAAAATTCTAATGCAAGTTAAGTTTGATTTATACTTAAAACCATTTCTTCTATTCATTGTGAACATTGAAGATACATAAAAATTACATTAAAAATACTTTCTCCCTGATTGTAAAATAATTAATACAGTAGAAAATTTGGAAAGCATATAAGAAGGTAATGAGAAAATAAAAATCATGTGAATATCACAGTCCAGATATAATTAATATTAGGATATATTTACTTTCAGAGTGTTTTCTATGCGTAAAGAAGTATTTTACACACTTGGGAATATGTTAAGTATATGATTTGGTGTTCTTTTTTTTTTTATGTAACATATTGCATTTTCTCCTGTCAATTGTATTTTAGATTTAATGTATTTGTGTAATATGTGTGTGTTCGTGTGCCTATATTTGCTTGCTTCCTTTTCTTTCTAAAATTATTAACCTAAAGCTTTTTTTATATGTAGTGCTTAGAACAATGGGTCTTTAGTAAGTGCTTTGTCATGGTGAGAGAGATCAAAAGATGTAATGAAAATAGTTAACACAGCTGTAGTAGTGTGCTAAAGACGTGTAGCACCAGATTTGCAACCTAGCATTAGACAGGGATGTGAGGTTGAAGTCAAGTGAGGCAGCAGGGGTAGGTATTGAGGTAAGGCATAGCCAGTATTGTGAGCGTAGATTGCAGTGAAAAACCTAGTGGCATAGATAGTTTGTGAGAGTGGTCTAGAGGGAAGCCTGTTGGGGTCAAGTTGTAGAAAGGGGGAAAAGGATTGTTGAATAGCTGTTGGTTTCTCAGGGAGAGCCTGGTAGCCTACAGTTGGGTGGTATATTTGTGGGAAAGCAGTGGGGAGGTGGTGGTGGGTGTGTGGGTGTGTGAGTGGGTGTGCGCGTGCGCAAGCACCCGCATGTGTGTTTTCCCCCTGGCAATTTGTCTCCTGGTTAGTGGCTTGGTACTTCGTTCTTCGATAAATCACTGCTGATGGGCGTTGATAGATTTTTTTCTTCTCTATTTGTCCTGGCATTCATCTCTCTGTGCTTAGCAGTTGTTAAGGCAAATATAATGAGTTCATAAATAAGTGGATATTGGAGTGGTAAACAAGTTCTGCTTTTCAAGGCCTGTGGCAGAATATACAGATGACATTAATCTGGGTGTTCCTATGCCAAATATGAAAAGCTGAGTTACAGTAGGGAAAGGGGTTCAGAGGAGCTGAGTTAATTTACTGTTTCATGGGGATGAGTGGATATCCCCAGATGAACTCCATTTTCATCAATATTTGAGGATTTGGGGAGTGTGGACCTTCCTCCTCCCACGGGAAGAAAGTATTGCTAGATTTCTGTGATTCAATCTACTGTTTATCTGCTTTTCTGAAAATTAAATCACAATTTTTTTAGGGATGGAAGTTTCTTTAATATAATTGTTGCCAGTGATATTTTGAACATGAGTGATACGTATTTGTTTTTCCTGTTTTAAACCAGATGAGCCATTGGACATGTCAGTGTTATCAGAAGGAAAAGGAGAGTCTTTTGAGAATAAACTTCAGGATGATGAACTGGTGGAGACAGAAAACCCCCCTCTCCCGCCTGAGCCCACTCTGTCACCACAGGCCTCAACACCAGTATCTCAGAGCACACCAGTCTTTACTCCTGGGTCACTTCCTATCCCATCGCAGCCTGAGTTTTCTCATGTGAGTATTGTAGAAAGAGTGTGTTCCTTCTAATGTTGTTTTTTTTCTTTTTCTTTTCTTTTTTTTTTTTTTAGATTTTATTTATTTATTTGACGCAGAGAGAGAGGTTACAAGTAGGCAGAGAGGCAGGCAGAGAGACAGGGAGAGGAGGAAGCAGGCTCCCTGCTGAGCAGAGACCCTGATGCGGGCCTCGATCCCAGGATGCTGAGATCATGACCTGAGCCAAAAGCAGAGGTTTTAACCCACTGAGCCACCCAGGCGCCTGTTTTTTTTTCTTTTTTAAACAATTTTTGAAATATATTAATTTATAAATTATAAAATTCACTCATTTTGAATATGTAATTTAATGATATTTAATACATTTACAGAGTTGTGCAGCTGTCATCATAGTCTAGTTTTAGAACACTTCCAGAGTCACTTATGTTTAAATTTTGTATTATGTCTTGAGCTTTTTGAAAATGTTCATGCAAATTGAAGGGGACATTAATCATAATTCTACTGTAACATAACTACTGTCATTTTTGTCTTTCCACATGCCTACTTTTTTTTTTAAATGAAGTCGTTTATAGTGAACATATAATTTTAATCTTCTTTTTCCAGGTAACATTGCATCATAATGATTTTTCAGTATTATATAGTCTTCATACTACCTTTTCCTTCTTTTTCTTTTTTTTTTTGAGATTTACTTATTAGGAGAGAGAATGTGCATGCATGGGGAAAGGGAGAGGGAAAGACACAGACTCCACTAAGCATGGAACCCAACTTAGTGCTCCATCTTACAACCCTGAGATAGTGACCGGAGCCAAAATCAAAGAGTCGGATGCTTAACTGACTGAACCACCCAGGCACCCCCATACTACCTTTTCAAAACTTGTGTAGTATTTCTCTGAGTGGATGTACCATAAGCTAATTAATCACTCCTGGACGGAGGGTATTAAGATGATTTTAAGTTTTCAAATGAGAAATTTTCTTCTAAAAGCAAAGGAAAACTAACATCTCTTCTGTGTAATTCTAAGTTTAAACATTAAAAAAATAAAGTGCACGTTTTTCATAGTGAATTGAGAGTCCTTAACTAAATCTAAGTGAGTATATGTTCAATCTAAATGCCTCTTAGAAGACCGTAATTGGGATTATTTTAGTGTTACTGGGAGAACTTCTTTCATGCCTTTCAATTTGTGGGTATTGTACTAAAAGCTTATATTTAAAAATGAACAGTAGTGAAATATATTATAAATTAGGTGTAGAGGAGACAGTAAAGAAGAAAAGTTTAAAATTGCGGAGTGCCTGGGTGGCTCAGTTGGTTGTCTGCCTTTGGCTCAGGTCATGATCCCAGGGTTCTGGGATCTGGTCCAGCATTGCTTCCTGCTCAGCAGGGACTCTTTTTCTCTCTCTCCCTCTGTACTCTGTGTGCCCTCTCTCTCTCTCTCTGTCTTTCTCTTTTCACTCACTCTCTTTTTCAAATAAATAAAATCTTTAAAAAAAAGATAAAAACGTTTAATTGCTTTCTGCAGTTTTTAAGACTTGTGTGTTTTGTTGGAAATTTCTTTTTTTGCCAGTCATTAGAAGTGATTTGGTCGGGTGGTTAAGAACGACTCTGGAGTAAGAACTTCCTAGACTTAGTTCTGGCTCTGCCGTTATTGCCATTGTGACCAGTTGAAGCCGAGCCTCAGTTTCCTTATCAAGTCAAATAGGGATATGGATACTACCTACCTCATAGGGTAGTTGTGAAGGTTACTTGGGTTAATATATATCAGATGCCTAGATTAGTGCCTTGCGTGACCCAGAAGGGTTAGCTTTGCCGGTAGTAAAAGAGTGAAGACATGGTTACCTAGAGGTTAAGTCAGTGTTCATCTATTGTACATCTTTTAGTTTTTGTTTTTCTGTGAAAGTTGTCCATGAGTATATAGAGTTTGAAAGACAGGGCCCCTGGGTAGCTCAGTTGGTTGGGTGGCTGCCTTCGGCTCAGGTCATGATTCCAGCATCCTGGGATTGAGCCCCGCATCGGCTCCCTGCTCAGTGGGGGGGCCTGCTTCTCTCTCTCCGTCTGCCTGCCGCTCTGCTTACTTGTGCTCTCTTCCTATGTCTCTGTCAAATAAATAAATAAAATCTTTAAAAAAAAAAAAAAAGAATCATCAGAATTTAGGGATGAGCTATAAGCACTGACCAAGAGCACGGAGAAGAATTTTCTAAAAAAGGTAGCTGATGTGAAAGAGACCAGTTGCAGATGTTTATCAGTGACCAAACAAGACTTATATGGAAATGTATGACTTTGCAAATGTATCCTTAGCAGGAGAAGTGAAGCCTGGCCAAAAGGGAATAATTGACTTTTGGAAGAACAAGGCACTGTTGAGGGAATTGCTTCACCTTCAACATTTACTAAAGACCTTCAGAGGCATCTGTAAAACCAGCAATGAAAATTTGAGACAAATGAGTGATGTTGAACACAGTTCAAAGGTTCTTCGAACCTAAGATGACTTAGATTTCTTTGGATTTATATTTTGAGATGTACCAGTCAGTACACTGATCCAAGTCTCCTAAAAAAAAAGAAAACAAAACAAAAAACAAGTATCTTTACAAATCTCTTAGGAATACCTTAACAGTTTTTATGTTAAGTCTTTGTTTTTACTTAAACCTTATAAAAGGGCGCCTGGGTGGCTCAGTGGGTTAAAGCCTCTGCCTTCGACTCAGGTCATGATCTCAGCGTCCTGGGATCGGGGGACAATCAACGGGGAGCTTGCGTCCTCCTCTCTCTGCCTGCCTCTCTGCTTACTTGTGATCTGATCTCTCTCTCTGTGTCAAATAAACAAAATCTTAAAAAAAAAAAACCAAACCTTATAAAAGCCAAAAAAGGAATCAGATGGTTAAAACGAGATCTCCCCTCACCCCTACCCAGAGACAACCATTTTCAGTTCCTTCAACTTTTTCTTGTGTTATTTATCTTCCTAACTCTGTATATCATGATTGTATTTTTATGCATTCTATTTTTATTTTTAATTTTTTTAAAGATTTTATTTGTCAGAGAGATTGAGAGAGAGTGCTAGCACATGCAGGGGGCGCTGTAGGCAGATGGAGAAGCAGACTTCCTGCTGAGCAGGGAGCCTGATGATGTAGACTCAGTCCTGGGATGACTAGATCCCTGGGATCATGACCTGAGCCAGAGGCAGATGCTTAACCAACTGAACCCCCAGACATCCCTCATGGATTCTTTAAAAGTTTTTAGGGGTGCCTGGGTGGCTCAGTCGGTTAAGTGTCTGACTTATTTTCAACTCAGGTCATGATGTCAGGGTTACAAGGTCGAGCGCACTGTTGGGCTCCATCCCCAGCTTTGATTCTCTCCCTCTCCCTCTGCCCCTCCCTGGCCCCCCGAAAATTTCTTTTTTAGCTATTTCCCCATATTCCCAGTATAGTTACATCATAGTTTTGTTTAAATCATTATTGAATTTACATTATTATGAATGCTGTTGTTATAAACACTATTCAAAGCAGAATCTGTGGAATATTATTTTTCATGTTTGGATAATTTCTTATTTTCTCTGGAATTGATAATATAGTTTTTATTTGTTTAGTTTTCTACAAATTTCTCACTTCATCAACCGTAGGCTCTCTACCAATTGTCAAAATCTCCTTTCAGAATGTTTGAGGGCCTCAAACTTGATCTCTTTGGAGAAACCTCTTTTGGAGACTCCTGATTTCTAATCATTTTTTTTTAAAGATTTTATTTATTGGGCGCCTGGGTGGCTCAGTGGGTTAAAGCCTCTGCTTTCGGCTCAGGTCATGATCTCAGGGTCCTGGGATCGAGGCCCGCATCGGGCTCTCTGCTCAGCGGGGAGCCTGCTTCCCCCTCTCTCTCTGCCTGCCTCTCTGCTTACTTGTGATCTCTCTCCCTCTGCGAAATAAATAAATAAAATCTTTAAAAAAAAAGATTTTATTTATTTAAGATAGAGAGGGAACACGGAGAGGGAGAAGCAGACTCCCTGCTTGGCAGGGAGCCCCAATGTGGGGCTTGATCCCAGGACCCTGAGTTTATGACCTGGCTTAACCAACTGAGCCACTCAGGTGCCCCTCCTGATTTCTAATCTTTTCTTTTTTCTTCTTTTTTTTTTTTTTTTTTAAAGATTTTATTTATTTTTTTCCCAGAGGGAGAGAGATCACAAGGGGGCAGAGAGGCAGGCAGAGAGAGGGGGGGGAGCAGGGAGCCCGATGCGGGCCTCGATCCCAGNGATCCCAGGACCCTGAGATCATGACCTGAGCCGAAAGCAGAGGCTTTAACCCACTGAGCCACCCAGGCGCCCTTTTCTGTTTTCTTCTGTGTCTGGTGTGTTATTCACCTTCTTTTCACTGCAGTCCTTGGAGATTGTCTTTATGTGTCTTTGCGTTGGATTCTTTTTGGGCTCCATGTTTTGTTTGGTTTACTATCTCATTTTGGTGGAGGACATTCTTTAGTACATACTATCTATTCTCATTCTTTTTTTTTTTTTTTTTAAGATTTTAGTTATTTATTAGAGCACACAAGCAGACTCCCTGCTGAGTGGGGAGCCTGATGCGAGGCTTTATCCCAGGACCCTGATCACGACCTGAGCTGAAGTCAGATGTTTAACCGACTGAGCCACCCAGGTGCCCCTCTACCCTCATTGTTGACTCATAGTTTGTAGAAGTATAGAATTCTAGATTGGATGGGCGCCTGGGTGGCTCAGTGGGTTAAAGCCGCTGCCTTCGGCTCAGGTCATGATCCCAGGGTCCTGGGATCGAGGCCCACATCGGGCTCTCTGCTCAGCAGGGAGCCTGCTTCCTCCTCTCTCCTCTCTCACTGCCTGCCTCTCTGCCTACTTGTAATCTCTCTCTGTGTGTCAATAAATAAATAAAATGTTTAAAAAAAAAAAAAAAGAATTCTAGATTGGAAATAACTCCTTTTAATTTTTTTTTTTAAGATTTTATTTATTTATTTGACAGGGAGAGACAGCGAGTGAGGAAACACAACAAGCAGGGGGAGTGGAAGAGGGAGAAGCAGGCTTCCCACTGAGCCAGGGAGCCTGATGTGGGGCTTGATCCCAGGACCCTGGGATCATGACCTGAGCTGAAGGCAGTCGCTTAACCAACTGAGCCACCCAGGCGCCCCTACTCCTTTTAATTTTTGAGGACATTATTCCACTGTCTTCATACTTGCAGTGTTCCTGTTGAGAAGTGTGCAGCCAGTTGGATTTTGATCTTTAATATGGAAGCTGTTTTTCTCCTTACTGAAATCTTGTAGGGTTTACTCTTTGTCTCTAGTGTTCTGAAATTTCCAAACCAATGGGACAGGTTTATTTTCATTGTATTGGGCAGTTGTTAAACCCTCTTTTTTTTTTTTTTTTTTTTAAAGATTTTATTTATTTATTTCACAGAGGGAGAGAGATCACAAGGAGGCAGAGAGGCAGGCAGAGAGAGAGGGGGAAGCAGGCTCCCCGCTGAGCAGAGAGCCCGATGCGGGCCTCGATCCCAGGACCCTGAGATCATGACCTGAGCCGAAAGCAGAGGCTTTAACCCACTGAGCCACCCAGGCGCCCTAAACCCTCTTAATCTAGGAGTTCGGGGCCCCTTCAGGGAGATTTGTTTATTTCTTCTCCTTCTCGTCATTCTTTTTAAAAATTTTCCTTTCCTAGAATACCTCTTTTGGGGATGTTGAAAATCCTAAAATAGTCTTGTAATTTTCTTATTTGGTCTCGTACTTTACATTTCTGTCTTTGCAACTTTTCTTTTTTTTTTAAGATTTTACTTATTTGACAGAGAGCGGAGGAGGGGCAGAGGGAGAGGGAGAGGGAGAAGCAGAAGCAGATTCCTCCCGAGCAGGGAGCCCTACGCAGGGCTCCATCCCAGGACCCAGAGATTAACATTTGAGCTGAAGTCGGACACTTAACTAGCTGAGCCACTCAGGCGCCCCTCACCATTTTTTAAAGTGTATAATCCAGTAGCTTTTAGTATATTCACAGAATTGTGCAGTTAGTTGCCACAATCTAATCTTAGAACATTTTCATCTCTCCCTCTCCCTCTAAAAGACCCCATGCCCATTAGCAGTCACTCCATTTCCCCTATCCCCAGCCCTAGCCAACTGCTAATCTACTCCATGTCTCTCTAGATTTGCCTGTTTGGACATTTTGTAAGTGAAATTAGACAATATGTAGTCTTTTGTGGTTGGTTTCTTTAAATTAGCATGTTTTCACAGTTCATTCATGTTGTGGCATGTATCAGAACTCCATTCCCTTTTTTTTTTCTCCATTCCTTTTTATTCTGAATAGTACTACTACATTCTATGTATATAGCATATTTTATTCATTCATCAGTTGATAGACATTTGGGTTGTTTCCCATCTTTGCTTATTGTGAGTAATGCTACTGTGTACATTCGTGGACAAGATTTTCTCTGTACATATGTTTTTATTTCTCTTGTATGTGCCTAGGAGTGCAGTTGCTGGGTTCAGTCTTCTTTTGACCTTTCTGAGTTATTAATTTCTACTTCTGGATTTTTAATTTACAAACTATTTTTTCTCGAATGTTCTTTCCATAAAAAAAATAGCATGTTGTCTTGTTTTATGGGTATGCTATCTTATATGCCTCAGGATATTATTAATAGTTCTTTGAGAAATTTTCTCTTCCCTACAATAGTCGCTATTTCTTCAAATAGATGTTAGTTTTGATGTTTGACTTTGAAATTAAAGGGTTTCCTCATGTGTCTGATAATCCTTGATTGTCTGTTTTAAGAGTACAACACCTGAACACTGGCTATAAGTTCTGAACTGGTGGTTGATACTTATTTCTGGGATTCACTGTAATGTGATCTGCTGGCAATTTTGGTGATCCCCGTTTTATCAGTATCTTGATTTGTTTCAGCATGGTCAGTTTCCCCAGAAAGATGTCTCCTGTCGGCCATTGTTCTAGAAGTCTGTTGATGGAAGAGGGCTGGGGGCGTTGGGAGGCAGGTGCAGGTTCCATTCAGTATGTGAATTTTCACTTAATCTCTCTGTATCTGAGAGTTGAACAACTTCTTTTTTTTTAAGTTTATGTATTTTATTTTATTTATTTTTAGTAATCTCTGTACCCAGTGTGAGGCTTGAACTCACCACCCCAGTGATCAAAAGTCATATATGCTCTTCCGCCTAAGCCAGCCAGGCACCCCTGAACAGCTTTTTAAATAGCTTTCCAACCAGTCATCCTGTTTTTAGCTCCACCCTCACCACCACTTCCAGAGTCACCTGGTGCTGCTGCCAAGTCCTGAATCTTTTTTTGGACATGGTGGTTCTGTGGTGTAATTTGGGTTGCTTCTTGGCTTTCTCCACTGCTGGCTTAGAATTCAGCTTTCACTAGTCTGTGAATAGATGGTTACTCTTCCAAAATTTTGTTGCAGTTATCATTTCTTCTGTTCTTTTTCTTGAAAATACATGTTTTAAAAAAAAATTGACTGGGGTGTCTGGGTGGCTCAGTTGGTTGGGCGTCTGCCTTTGGCTCGAGTCATGATCCCGGGGTCTTGGGATGGAGCCCTGCCTCTGGCTCTGGGCTCAGCGGGTAGTCTGCTCTTCCCTCTCCTTCTGCTGCTTGTGCTCTCTTGCTTGCTCACTCTGTCTCTCAAATGAATAAATAAAAAATCTTTAAAAAAAATTTACTGTTGCTTAGTGCGGTTTTGGGAAAGAGTTAAGGTAAATGTGTGTATTAAATCCACTGTTTTAATTTTTGTCCTTATCTATTAAACTTCTTACATTTTAGGGACGCCTGGGTAGCTCAGTTGGTTAAACAGCTGCCTTCAGCTCAGGTCATGATCCCAGGGTCCTGGGATCGAGTTCTGCGTCTGTCTTCTTGCTCAGCAGGGAGCCTGCTTCTCCCTCTGCCTGCCACTCTGCCTGCTTGTGCGTGCACTCGGGCGCTCTATCTCTCTCTCTGACAAATAAATAAAGTCTTTAAAATAAATAAATTAAAAAAAGAACTTCTTACATTTTATTCTTAATGGCTAATCTTTGCACATCTGTTTTTTTTTTTAAGATTTTATTTGACACAGAGAGAGAGATTACAAGTAGGCAGAGAGGCAGGCAGAGGGAGGAGGAAGCAGGCCCCCTGCTGAGCAGAGAGCCCGATGCGGGGCTCGATCCCAGAACCCTGAGATCGTGGTTCGTGGATTGAAATCAACCTAATTATGATGTTGTAAGATCTAAATATTTATGAGATTAATACTGATCAAAAGATAATTGGGATGAAGGTAATTTTATGTTTTTCTTTCTTAATGTATTTGTTAATTGCCTAGCCTCTTTGACCCTTCATTAGGATGTAAGAGATGGAGAGAGGATTAGTAAATTATAGTTTGATACTTTACACTTTTTTCATTTCTGATATACATGTTAATTCGGGGGATGACAAATCAGATTACAGATGACCCTGTGAATAGCTCTTAAGCTCTGAATATGTGAGACCAGTTTTTGACTGGTTGGGTACTATGGATTTAGTTCTGTACTGAATCTGGACTTACAGATGGACTCATATTGAGCATACCTGACAGTTCTCCATTACTCTTTGTCCAGAGCCCTGGGGAGTTTCTGTTCACTTAGCTTAGTTATTCTGACCAGGCCTCCAGGGAGTCTCAGCACTGTGGATTATTAAGGGCCAAACACTCAGAGGCCAGATCCAGGCAGTCCTTAAAAATAGAACTTGTTGATAGGCTGGTTAGCCCCTGACTGAAGTTCTACATATATTGAATAAAAATCCTGTTAAAAAAAGAAATCACACCAGTATTTATTCTGATAATGCTTATAAGGCATTTATAATGGGGGGTCAACTACTTAATGGATGAATGGTTTCCTTTTGGATGATGAAAATTTTTTGAATTAGGTAGAGGTGGTGGTGGTTGGGCTGAATTTTAAGTAAGTGTCTCTCTGAACTGGTTAGTTTTCTGTTATGCAAATTTCACTTGAAAGATATTTGTAGTTTATTAGCAGTGTCTTCTATATAAGCCTTTGTAAAATGACTTACTTTTTGCAGTAAGAAAAAATTACTTATTTCTTGTAGAGGATGTCTAATATATAGATAAATGAAAGTAAGAAAATCAGTTATGTTGGGGCACCTGGGTGGCTGTTTTGGTTAAGTGCCTTCTGCTCAGGTCATGATCTCAGGGTTCTGGGATTGAATCCTACATCGGGCTCCCTGCTCAGTGGGGAGCCCGCTTCTCCCTCTCCCTTTGCCTGCTGCTCCCCCTGCTTGTGCTCTCTTTCTCAAATAAATAAATAAAATCTTAAAAAAAAATCTGGGCGTCTGGGTGGCTCAGATGGTTAGGCATCTGTGTTTGGCTCGGGTCATGATCCTGGAGTCCTGGGATCGAGTCCCGCATTGGGCTCCCTGCTTAGTGGGGAGCCTGCTTCTCCCTCTCTCTTTCTCTCTCTCTCTCTCTTTCATGAATAAGTAAAATCTTAAAAAAATCAATTATTCTATCTCAGAAATAACTATTTTTAACCTTTTTGTGTATATGTTTATTAATTTAAGAATGCATGAAAATCATATAAATATGCATAAAAAGACTATAGTAAAATACATATTCATGTACTTTTTTTCTTCACTGAAATAGAAACTTTGTGTATAACATGAATGTTTCCTCTTTTAATATTCATAAAAGTAACTTTTAAAAAAAGATTTTATTTACTTATTTGACACAGAGAGAGAGAAAAACAGTGAGAGAGGGAACACAAGCAGGGGGAGTGAGAGAGGGAGAAGCATGTTCTCCGCTGAGCAGGGAGCCCAATGCAGGGCTTGATCCCAGGCCCCTGGGATCATAACCTGAGCTAAAGGCAGACGCTTAACTGAACCACCCAGGCACCCCTCATCAGTAATTTTATGTAGATAACACGCACACAATGGAATACTTTGTGTCATAATTTTTAAATGAATCTCCTTCTTGGGGTGCCTGGTTGGCTCAGTCAAAAGGGCATGTGATTTTTGATCTCGGTGTTTTGAGTTGGAGCCCCACATTGGGTGTAGAGATTACTTAAAAAAAAAAAACAGAAAACAAAAAACAAAAAACTTGAGGCACCTGGGTGGCTCAGTGGGTTAAGCCTGTGCCTTCAGCTCAGGTCATGATCTCAGGGTCGTGGGATTGGGCCACGCATCGGGCTCTCTGCTCATTCAGGGAGCCTGCTTCCCCCTCTCTCTATGCCTGCCTACTTGTGACCTCTCTCTCTCTGTCAAATAAATAAAATCTTTAAAAAAAAATGTTTAAATGAATCTCCTACTAGACATTTAAGGTGTTATATATTGTATCCTATTTTAAATAACAAATTTGCACTGAACAGTATTTTAGCTTAAGTCCCAGTTCCATCAAATCATTTCCCAGAAATGGAATTATTGGGGTATATGAAGTTTCAGGGTTGTTTTTCATTGTCCTAATGGCACTTAGAAATGTTGAACCAGGGCGCCTGGGTGGCTCAGTGGGTTAAAGCCTCTGCCTTCGGCTCAGGTCATGATCTCAGGGTGCTGGGATCGAGGCCCGCATCGGGCTCCCTGCTCAGCGGGGAGCCTGCTTCCTCCTCTCTCTGCCTGTCTCTCTGCCTACTTGTGATCTGACCTCTCTCTCTCTGTGTCAAATAAATAAATAAAATCTTAAAAAAAAAAACAAACGTTGAACCAGTTTTTACCCAGTCATACCTGAGAGTCTCAAATTTATGACTTTTTATCATCTGAGAGGGTAAACAGTAACCTCAGACATTGAAATATAAGCAGTTATGGAATATACAGAATGTTTGGCAACCTGTTTTGATTTTCTCTTTCCCTTAAAAATCATAGGCAACTAATTTCTTACCAGCTCTGTCTAGAATTATATAGCATTTATGTCAGGCAGACATAAATTTGCAATAAATGTAAATTCTTAAATAAAAGCCTGTCTAAACTTTGGGTTATTTTCTCTTTTGTTTAGATTAAGATATTATTTAAAATAAAATGCCATGTTAAGTGGATAGTTTGATGAATTTTGGTAGTTGTGTACAAATGTATAACCACCACCATCAAAGTGTAGAAAAGTTTCCTCACCCTGAGAAGTTTCTTCAAAATCCTTTGCAGTTGATTCCTCCTCACCCTCCTGATCTCTTCCAACTTTAGGCAACCACTCATCTGCCTTCTGTCGCTATAGTTTTTTTTTTTTTTTTAGAATTTCGTATAGTTGGAATTGTAAAGTGTATACGGTCTTTTGTGTTTTAATTCTTAGCATATTTTTGAGGTTCATTTGTATTACATGTATTAACGTCTTATTCCTTTACATTGTTGAGTAGTATTCCATAATATAGATATCCACAATTTGCTTATTCACCAGTTGACAAACACTTGAGTTGCTTCCAGTTTTCAACTATTATGAATAATACTGCTGTAAACATTTGCATACACATCCTAGTTTGGGCATAGGATTTTATTTCTCTTGGGTAAATACTTACAAGTGGAATTTCTGGGTCATATGGTAATGTATGTTTTACTTTGTAAGATACTGTCCCACTCTTCTCCATTTTGCCTTCCCACCAGCAGTGTATGAGAGTTGGAGTTGTTCTACATCTCACCAACAGGATGTAGTCTTTTTAACCTCAGCTATCCTTGTTGGTATGTAGTGGTGTCTGTTGACCAATGATATGTTGGCTTTGGATTAACATCTATTTTATGAATGCTAGCATGTTTTGAAATAGTAGAAAATAAAATAAGTGTATATTCCCACATTGTGAGAACTGAAGTGGGGTGTGTAAGCATTTGTTCAAGTGATTTCTATGACATTGAAAGCCCACCAAACATGACATGATTTCAGTAGCTTTTGATGTACAGATAAATTTAATGTCTTCCTACCCTTAGAAGGATAAGTAAATACTTCATTGTTTTTGTTTATATTATGCTGATTCTAGATTACTGGTTCGCAGGAAGAGGATTAAACAGAGTGACTTGTGTTGTTGAAAAGACTGGTAATTTATGAGCTTTGTATTTCTGAGATTATGGCCCTAGAGTTCTGTAATTCTTGAACAATTGGTTGAGAAATTTTAGATGAATTCAAGGATTAGATATAAAAGAAATACTATGAACAAATGATTTATTTCTTTTTGTTCCTCCTTAGGACATTTTCATTCCATCTCCAAGTTTGGAAGAACGATCAAACGATGGGAAGAAAGGTGGAGATTTGCATAGTTCATCTTTGACTGTTGAGTGTTCTAAAACTTCAGAGATTGAACCAAAGAATACCACTGAGGATCTTGGGCTGTCTTTGACAGGGGATTCTTGTAAGTTGATGCTTTCTACAAGTGAGTATAGTCAGTCCCCAAAGATGGAAAGCTTGAGTTCTCGCAGGATTGATGAAGATGTAGAAAACACACAGATTGAGGATACTGAACCCATGTCTCCAGTTCTCAATTCTAAACTTATTCCTGGTGAAAATGATAATGTCCTGATGAATCCAGCGCAAGATGGCCAAGTAGAACTGAATCAGAATGATAAAACAAAGGGGGATGACACAGAAACCAGAGACGACATTAGTATTTTAGCCTCTGACTGCAAAGGCAGAGAAGAGACGGTAGCAGAAGATGTTTGTATTGATCTTACTTGTGATTCGGGGAGTCAGGCAGTTCCTTCTCCAGCTACTCGATCTGAGGCACTCTCTAGTGTGTTAGATCAGGAGGAAGCTATGGAAATTAAAGAACATCATCCAGAGGAGGGGTCTTCAGGGTCTGAGGTTGAAGAAATCCCTGAGACTCCTTGTGAGAGTCAAGGAGAGGAGCCCAAAGAAGAAAATATGGACAGTGTCCCATTGCACCTTTCTTTGACTGAAACTCAACCCCAAGGGTTCTGTCTTCCAAAAGAAATCCCAAAACAAGAATGCCAGGAAGCTATGGAAGTTGAAACCAGTGTGATTAGTATCGATTCCCCCCAGAAGATTCCAGTACTTGACCAAGAATTGGAACATAAGGATCAGGAAGCGTGGGAAGAAGCTACTTCAGAGGATTCAAGTGTTGTCATTGTAGATGTGAAGGAACCATCTCCCAGAGTTGATGTTTCTTCTGAACCTTTAGAGGGAGTGGAGAAATGCTCAGATTCCCAGTCGTGGGAGGATGATGCTCCAGAAATAGAATGTGCTGAGAATAGAGCTGATGCCCAGGAAGGAAAGAGTGCAGAATATGAAGGAGATCTGAAATCAGTGACTACAGAAAAGGAACCTGTAGAAGTACATTCTCCACAACCTTCCTTGACTTTAGAGAGAGCAGATGATGCTCTGGGACCTCACCTGGAGATGCAGCAGGCTGAACCTCAAGAGAAAACTGATAACGCATTAACAAAAGATTCAAAAGTAGCTAAGGCAAAGCAGCTGGGCTCAGGTGTAGAAGCTCCGGAACCAGAGAAGGCCTCTGCCCATGCCTCACAAAGCTTCTGTGAAAGCTCTAGTGGTGAGTGTGCTTGTAAACTGTTGTGTGTTTCCAACCAAATTATAATTTGGAATGGAAAGTAGGAGGGAACTGTGCTTGTATCAGGGCAGAAAATTAACTTAGAATTATGTTTATGACTAGCCAATAATAGTTGTATATCAGCTTTATAACTCAGGAATAATCAACATGAATTTTCTATATACTTAGAAATTGTATTCATCTGTTTTTTTGTATTTTTGTATTTTGACAGTTGCCTTGAAATACAAGGATTTTTTTTTTTGATTACCCTACATAGTAAAATATTCAGAACTCTGTTAATGAGTGTACTGTTACTGGTTTTTTCCTCTTTATGGGCATTAGGTAAAGTTCTAAATTTGGTTCAACATACATAATCTCAAATGTTAAACTGGAAAAGGTATTAGTTTGTGTTCTTTACCTATTTTATCTAAGATCAGAATGAGAATAGAGATTACTTTCTGAAATATTTGTAGAATATTCTATATGACATTAGCTGAAAAGAATCCACTTTCTAAATGCCTAGAGTTCATATAATTTAAAAACAAAGTAAACTCCAAAAATAAAAAAATAAAAACAAGATACCAACTTAAGAAAACGAGCCTCTAGGGATATGAAAATGAGAAGCAGTGTTTGGGCATCATAGCTATTAGTATGGGTGATCACACCTTTTGGTGGCTTATACTTGTCTAGGTGTGATTATTAGTAGTACTTTTTTTTTTTTTTTTGGTAGCTTTCAAAATTACCCCTATTCGTTAGGCATTAGGTTTTGTAATCAGGATTTTTCCCCCCCTTTTCAGAACAAGAAAATGTAGATGAAAAAGAAGTTAGGAGTTACGGGTTCAGTCTCTTCTTTCTAAAGTCATGGCTAGTTAATAATTTGAGGTGGGGCTAGAACCTACATCTCCTGATTCTGAAGTCTCTGCTTTTTACTCCTGTACAACTGTATAATACAGTTTCTCTGAATCTGATGAATTATGGCACCTATCTGAATGATCTAATATTGTTGAATGTTTTTGTAATTGTGTTATATCTAAATACTGTTGTTGACCTAGGCTAAGAAAATATTAGGACCTATAGATTGTTTTAATATGGTTACTTAGAAAGATTTTTAAATTATCTTAGCAGCTGTATGCAAAAGAAACTTCTAACATTGGGATATATTCTGTCTTGTTAACAGTATTCTCCATGAATTCTTGCTTATACTATTAATTGGCAGGAACAGTTTTTATCGTAGACATTGCCATAGTAAAACTTATTTTACTAATATTTATCTAGTAAGTTATTTACTAGTAAGATACTAGTAAATTATTTTCTGCTTCAGGATTTTAGTTTTTGAGCAAACAACTTAAAAATAAGTAGACAGTAGTTGGACTGTTAGAGAATTAGTCTCAAGTCATTGAGAAGAGCATTGCTAGAAAAGAGAAAAAATTATACTTAAAATATAGTTGTTTAGTTGCTAAAGTTAAATTTAAATGAGAATAACCTAAAAAGTTAATGGTTCTTTAGTCTGGAAAGACAGGATGAAAGCTATGAATTGGTTGAGTCCCAGGTTTGCTTAGATTTCTGTATACTAAAGTTAGAAGGGTACTTTTGTTTTTTGTTAATAGTTTTATTTGTCAGTAGTTTTATTGATTTATATAATAGATTTATTGATTTAAGAAAGGATACATGCTTAATTGCGAAAGTTCAAACAGGAAAGAGAAGAGGGGGATTTGTGAGAGAAAAGGGAGCAATCACTGTTAAGTGCCTGTATTTATAGATAAGTTGGAGACCTTTTCAGATATCTGTTTAAGTAGATCTCTCTTTTTTTTTTTAAGATTTTATTTGTTTATATGAGAGAGCGAGAGAGAGAGAGAGAGAGAGAGAGAGAGAGAGAGAGCGAGCGAGAGCACGAGAGGGAGATCTAGCAGGAGGGAGAGGCAGAGGGAGAGGGACAAGCAGACTCCCTGCTAAGCAGGGCTTGATCCCAAGGGCTCTAAGATCGGGACCTGAGCTGAAGGCAGGTGCTTAACCGAATGAGCCACCCAGGTGCCTCTTAAGGAGACCACTTGAAATTTGAAAAAGCAAATTTAGAAAGATGGTACTTAGAAACCATAGAAATAAGGACAAATACCCTGTTCAGCTGGTTTGATGATTGATATTAAATTTCTTTTGTTCATTGCTGTCTTTCTTCATTGGTTGGTATGCTGGCATACAGTAGGATAGCCCATGATAATCTGGGATAGCAAGAAGGGACTTGATAATTTAAACAATAGGCGTGCTAAATGTCAAAGAATTAAATATGTGGAAAATCCAGTATTAAAAGCTAAAATACTATTTTGCAGGATGGTGATAACTTGACTAGATTAGTGGTCTCTTTCAGTTGAGTTGAACAAAAGCAGAGAAATGGGAAAGCATTTGGAGGACATTGAATAGAGGCTTTTTGAATATGAATAATTAAAGATTAAAAATAAAGACTGCTTCTAGTTAATTGAATGCTGACTAAAGACTTAGGAATTTATCTTCTAGTGGAAATCTTGGCATTTCAAAGTAATATTTTATAGGAATGTCGCTTTGATTGTTTTGTGCCAAAAGAATTGGGGGTTGGGGAAAGGGGGAGACTTCAGGCAAAGAATGTAATTGATAGGCTGTTGTAATAATTCAGGAATGAGTCATTGAAGGCCCAGATAAATAGTGGCAGTGTTGCCTATAAAATTAGACTCATTTTTCCATTAGGCTGTAAGAATGCAGCTGGGTCAGTGTTGCTAAAATAATTTTTCATAAGCGTTATCTTGTGCTGTGCAAAGGAAACCCTGTTACAGGGAAATAATGTTCAGTAATTAGTGTTTGTATGTTACATTTGCATATTATGGAATGACATAGAAGGATGGACTTAAACATTTCATGTAGATTTTCCAAAAAGTCTGCATGGTCAATCATAATGGGAGGAATGGTTCCTGTCAAGAGAGCAGTGCAGTGTAGGTGATTGTTCCAGGAACCAAAATTCTGTAAAATACATCCTTGGAATGTGTGATGCTTTGTGAGGTTTTTTTTTTTTTTTTTTTACTTTTTTTGAGGGGGGGGGTTTAAAGATTTTATTTATTTATTTGACACAGAGAGGGAGAGAGATCATAAGTAGGCAGAGAGGCAGGCAGAGAGAGGAGGAAGCAGGCTCCCTGCTGAGCAGAGAGCCTGATGCTGGGGCTCGATCCCAGAACCCTGAGATCATGACCTGAGCCTAAGGCAGAGGCTTTAACCCACTGAGCCACCCAGGCACCTCTGTTTTTTTACTTTTTAGTTTCTATCTCTCTTCTAAGTTCTTTATTAATCTAAAGGACTTGCTTTTTAGGGAATTGCCAGAGAATGAATCCTTACCTACCTGACCCATCTCTCTCTCTCTCTCTCTTTTTTTTTTTTTTTTTGTTTTGTTACTGTAGTGGAATTCTTTGTCATTTAAGATGTGATTCTGAGGGGCTTTTGGGTAGCTTATTTAGTTAAGTGTCTGTCTTTTGATTTTGGCTTGGTCATGATCTCAGGCTCTATTGCTCAACAAGCAGTCTGCTTGGGGACTCTTTCTCTCCCTCTCTACCTATCCTGCTCCAGTTCTCTCTCGCTCTCTCTAAAATAAATGAATCTTAAAAAAGGTGTGACTCTGCAATTCTTCATTTATACTCTTTAAAGTTCCTTTAGCTGAGCATATATACTTCTCATCCTTTATTTCTAAAGTTTTTTTTTTTCATTTTCTCTTTTCATCCCTTCAGGGTACTAATTCATTTTCTCTCAGGTGTAGATGTAAAAGATGTTTTTTGTTGTTGTTTTGTGACTTTGAAGAAAATATCAAAGTGCTTCATATAAAAGATAATAAACAATAGAAATGGAATGGAAAAGATGAAAAGAGAAGAATATGGTATTATGAGAAATAAACTTGGTCTTCATCCAGTTCCTGGCACAGAGCGCCAAAAATCCTTGTAATTTTCTAAGTGATAGGAATATCTTTTGTTATTCTTTTTTTTTTTTTAAAGATTTTATTTATTTATTAGAGAGCACAAACAGGAGAGGGAGAAACACACTGCGCGGAGCGGGGACCTGAAGTGGGGGCTAGATCCTTGGTCCCTGGGATTGTGACCTGAGCCAAAGGCAGAAGCTTAACCGACAGTCCCACCCAAGTGCCCCTCTTTTGTTATTAATAACAAACCCTTTTGTTTGACACTTTTGAGATTATCCCAGTGAGGTGATTTAGGGTGGAATCCCTACATAGCCTCAGGACAGGGCTGTACTCTAGAAGACCTAGTGACTAGGGGATTGAAACTTTCAGCCCTGCCCACCCTTCCAGGGGAAGGAAGGGCTGGAGATTAAAGCTCAGTGAAAACTCTTGAATGGAGATTTAATAAGGTTCCTCCTTGTTATGAGCCAGGAGGCTAGGCATCTCGTCCTACTTGCAAGAGGCCAGAAGCTCCTGCTGTCAGAACCCTTCTGGACCTCCACTCAGTACCGCTTCATCTGGCTGTTCATCTGTGTGCTTTATAATTGGTAAACATTAGTAAGTGTTTCTCTGAGTATTGTGAGCAGCTCTTGTAAGTTTATCATACCTGAGGGAGGAGGTCGTAGGATCTTCAAGGTATAGCTAGTTGGTCAGAAACACAGGTAACAACCTGGCTTTGCAATTGGCATCTTTAGTGGGGGCAGTCTTGTGGGACTCAGCTTTTAATTTGTGGGATCTGATGCTATCTCCAGGTAGATAGTGTCAAAATTGAGACACCCAGTCAGTGTCTGCTGAGAATTGGAGGATTGCTTGGTGGTATTAGGATACACAATAGGCAAAATGTTTGCAAAGGAGTAGTGACTGGGTATGGCATAGTGTAGGTATTTTGAGCCATCAAAGAAAAGTAAGTATACATTTTTAGAAGTGAGGTTTTAATAGGAGCAGTCTGGCACAGTTCTTTTTTTTTTCTCCCAAACTTTGTCATTTTATTAAAAGAGGTAAACAATTAGGAAATCAGAAAGTGTGATTTTGATCACTTACTAATTTGATTAGTAAAAATTTGGAACCAAGGCCTAGTTAAAAAGTGAAGTTTTATATCTTGACAAATGTTATTTGTTTATATTAATTTATTGATGACTAACCAAAATGTGTGTATAGGGAATGCTCACATATGTGAGATTTACCACAGTGCAGACATTTAGGTATGAATATTCCTATCATGGTCTAGAGTGAATGTTGGTCAGTACATGTTACTTCTCTTCGCCTGTTCCTCAGGGCCTCTAAACTTTGGATCTCTTCACTTTGTTTTCTGGTTGTATGCTTTGTGTCAGTCCTGTTATTGGTGGCTGTAACTGGAGCACAGAGAATAGTAGGAAATTGGTTGGGAGGCCTGGTAAGGGGGGTTGGGAATGAGTCTGATTTGGGGAGCAAAGGAGAAGAATAATTGAAATATTTCTTGCAGTTCTTTTCACTTTTACTTCTTTTTTTAATACTTCCATTTTGGTTTCCTTTTTGTTCACCTTTTTTTTTTTTTTTTTCCCCTCCAGAAACTCCATTTCATTTCACTTTGCCTAAAGAAGGTGAAATTATCCCACCATTGACGGGTGCAACTCCACCTCTTATTGCTCACCTGAAACTGGAGCCCAAGAGACACAGTACTCCTATTGGTGAGTGACTAAAATGTAATGGTATTTAAAGCAAAATTTCTGAGATGCCATTCTTTACGCAAGTGATTCTTTTAGATCTGAGGAGTTGGGTCTGCCTATTAAGGTTGGTTTTTTGTCTTAGGAAGAATAAGGTTGTGATGTCAGGTTCCATGAGTTTACTCCCAGAAGATTTTGAGCAGTAATGAAAAGAAAGAAAGGGTGGAAGGAAGGAAGAGAGAATATTCATGAGGATTTTATTCTGTTACTTTCAAGGCAGTAGAATCTGAGTGCTAAGCAGTGATATAAAGCTATTTTTATAAGGAAGGGTCAGGAAATAGGGTAGAAGTACTATTTATTCAGTACCTTGGCTATCAGTCTGCTGCTTGACAGGGCAGGAAAACTTAGATCCTCCTTCCCTGAAGCAGGCAGTAGTCTTCTGCATTAACCTATTTGTTTTCTCTAGTCAGTGCTGGGAGGTAACAGTCATGCCGTCTGGAGTCTCCTGCTACCTATGCCTGATGCTGGCAGATGTGGGTTGGCTGAGGGCTCATGCAGCATCCTTTGTCCAGATGCAGAAGTGGAACTGAATCCTGTTGCTCCTGTTAAGACCAGGTGTCAAAACTAGTGCGTAGTTGTTGATACTGTGACAGGATCTATCCTAGGAACCCCCTGCAGTCCTGCAGAGCTGTGGAGCCGAACAGGCAAATTGATGACCTTGAATTGTAGTTTTTCCTGTTTGTATTTTAGTGTTCTTTCTTTCTTCCTCCTGCCTCCCTTCTTTCAGGTATTAGCAGCTATCCAGAAAGCACCATAGCAACCAGTGATGTCATGTCTGAAAGTATGGTGGAAAGCAACGATCCCATACTCGGGAATGTGAAAGGAGATCCTGGGGCTGCCCCGGAAATGGATGATAAATTGTGTCTAAAAATGAAACTGGTCAGCCCTGAGACTGAGACGAGTGAAGAGTCTTTGCAGTTTAGTCTGGAAAGTAAGTTTTATTTTAGGTTAATCTTGGGTAATTAGTAGCTGCAGATCATCCGAGAAGTATTAGTTATCTTCTAGTTACAGTGATTAATACTGGTATTAATAAATGTATCTCCGAAGTCTTATTCTCATAGATTTAATTCTTTGCTTTTGTCTAGTCACTGTCGTGTTACTGAAGAGGCTTCATTTTATAGTTTTTGGTGCTGTTTGTTTCTCTGTATTAAACCTGTATCTCTAAAGTAATTGGTTTCCGTATTCAGAAACAGTTGAGAAGAGGGTAGACAGTGTAGGAATATGAATTCACATAGTAGGCTTATATTAACTGTTTCTCACATTAATTAATGTGCATTGAGTAGTATGGATAAAATGCAGAGAAGGTACAAAGGAGGCTGCAAAGTAGGATCCAGATTTGGAAAGGCCTTTTACGTGATGTTGAGACACTGAAGAATTTTCGGAAAGGGAGTAATATCAGTTATGGTTTTTTGTTTTTATTTATTTATTTTTTAAATATTTATTTGTTCATTCATGAGAGACGGAGAGAGAGAGGGAGGCAGAGGCGGAGGGAGAAGCAGGCTACCCGTGGATCAGGGAGCCCAGTGTACGACTCCATCCCAGGACCCTGGGATCACGAAGGCAGACGCTCAGCCACCCAGGCGCCCTAGATTTTTTTTTTTTTAAAGGATCAGCTGAGTGTTTAAAATGTCATGCCTCTGCACTCTTCTTGCCTTGCCTTGCCTTGCCCATTTCCTGTTCTCCTGCCTGGAAAACTCAGTCTTTGTTTAACCAGGAAGTAGGGTCACTAGTAAAGGAGATGGGAGGTGAGGGGATCAATCTGAGAGGTAAATAGTAGACTAAAGAGAACCTTGGGACCTGTGGAATATGGAGGTATGAGGAATGGGGGGGGAAACACAATGACTCTACATCTGAATTTAGTTTTTGTGATAGCACTCTAAAGTAGATATTCTTATTTCCAGACACAAAGAGAGCTTTTCCAGTTATATACCTAAGGTCACAATTATTTTTTTTAAGATTTTATGTATTTGTTTGAGAGAGACAGAGCATGAGCTGGGCGGTGAGGCAGGGCAGAGGGAGAGGGATGAGCAGACTCCCTGCTGAGTGTGGAGCCCCATGAGGGGCTTGACCCCAGGGCTCTGAGATCATGACCTGAGCTGAAGTCAGATTCTGAACTGACTGTGCCATCCAGGTGCCCCAATAATTTTTTAAAAAATATTTATTTTAGAAAACAGGGAGGAGGGTGGGGGAGATGGAGAATGTTAAGTAGACTCTGCTGAGCATGGAGCCAGACACGCGACTCCATCTCAGAACCCTGAGATCATGACCCTGACCCTGACCTGAGCTGAAACGGAGTCTGATGCTTTAACTCACTGACTGCCACCCAGGCATCCCACTAAAGTCACAGTAATTGCTAAGAGGTAGTCCTAGAGTTTGAATGAGATCTGTCTGACATAGAAGTTTATAATTTTTCCACTAGGTAGTTTGTGAATGCTATTTAATGGACTTAGAATAGGAAGAAGTCTTATAAAGGATTGTAAAGGAACATTCAGCAATGAGGACTAGGAGAGTATGAAGATGGAAGTCTATGGGAAGGAGAATTAATAAGAAGGTAACAATGTGAGAAGCAAAAGTGAGGGTCTGATAAGGTGTATCTGAAAATGTACAGTGGATCTGGCAGTTAGCATCCATTTAGTCACTCTAGCAAGAACTATTTCAGTATGGTGCTTTGGGCGGGTGCTATAGCAGTATACTGTAGGTAGTTGAGGATTGATGGAGAGAAGAGGGAGCAAATGTATTCTTTTGAGAAGTTTGTATGAGGAAGGAAGAAAAAATACACCAAGTTAGAGAGAAATTCAGGATTGGAGGAGATTTTTTTCATTTTTATGCCTAAGCATAGGGGCCTAAGGAGATTTATAGACTGAAAGAAAGTCTCCAAAAGAGAGATGGGTTAAAAATGAGGAAATAAGAGAAGCAGTTGATGGATCAAAATCCTTGGGGACATTGGGAGAGGAAGTTTTCAAAGACTACAGTAGAATAGGTGGACTTGAAGAAGAGGTGCCTCTCATTCTCTGGAGACCAAAGAAAAGAAATTTCAGCTAATATACTTTGAGTTCTTACAATACGCCAAGCATTTTACATGTACAACTCAGTAAATCTTGCAACAAACCTGTGAAATAGGTCATGTTACTATCCTCATTTTATAGTTGAGGAAACTGAGGCATAGAAAGACTGAACAGCTTTCCTAGAGTCAAACACCTCGTAAATGGAATAGCCTGAATTCAAAGTAGTTTTAAGAACCAGGGGTACCTGGGTGGTTCAGTTGGAAGAGCATGTGACTCTTTGGTCTTGGGGTTATAAGTTCGAGCCCCCCTGGTGTTGTGGGTTCGACCCCACATAGAGATTCATGAAAAAAATAAATTATTAAAAAAAAAAAAGCAAAACAAAAATGCGGTGCTTTGGTGGTTCAGTCGGTTAAGCGTCCAACTCTTGGTTTCAGCTTAGGTCATGGTCTCAGGGTTGTGGCATTGAGCTCTGTACTGGGCTATGTGCTCAGCAGGGACTCTGCTGGAGATTCTGTCTCCCTCTCCTTTTGACCCTACCCCCCCACACCCTGTGCACACGCGCTCGCTCTCTCCTCCCCTTAAATTTATAAATCTTTTTTAAAAATAAATAACAACAACAGAGTTGTTTCAAGAACCAGAAGTCTGGGTCTGAATTATAGTGCCATTCTGCTTTTCAGTGCTTAGTAATTTGAATCTTACTACTCAGTAGAAATTAAAGATTTACATGTCTCCATTTTTATTATATCTGATATCAAGCAGGGTCTATCAAGAGAGTATGTGGTAGCCTGGAACCTTTATTTTTTAATGACCTTATTCTTAAGTAATTTCTACATTCAACGTGGGGCTTGAACCCACAACCCAGAGATCAAGAGTAGCGTGCTCTACTGACTGAACCAGCCAGGTGAAGACTTCCCCTCTACTTTTTTTTAAAGATTGAATCTTTAGATTTGAAATTGTAACTGGGGAGACCTTAAATGGAGCTAACGTTCTGGATGATACCACCTTTCTTGATACTAGGAGCATATCAGGCAGGCACCATACTCACAGTTTTACTCATTTCATCCTCACAACAAATCTGTGAGGTTGGTTCTGTTTTATCTCTGTCTTCTAGATGAGGAAACTGACTCAGAAGATGGAGTGTATTCCCAGGTTGGACTAAATGCTGGAGCCAGGGCCTGAGCCAGGTTTCTGTTTCAGAGCCAGGGTTCTAACTGCTAACATTTTAACTGCCTTGTTTAGATTATGTCCAGTCATGAATGCTTTAGAAATGTTTAAAAATTGTTATTTTCTCTAAGGCTGGAATAAATTGTACACGAGCAAATTTTAATCCTTTGGCATTAGTGACATTGGTTTGAGAATATGGGATTCTTTTCGGTATCACCCTTAATTCTTTGCTAGAGATTCTTTCTTGAAAATGTGTTTTGTTTTTGAGTATCTGTCCCAAAGGCACTTTGGGAAGAACTTGAGTACTGTGTGTGGGTTTTTTAAAACCTGCCTACTGTTTAAAATTTGTGCATCAAAAAAGAAATAAAATTTTATGCATCACTTTAAGACTTTTTTACATAAGTTCTGTTTTAAATTTTGTATTTTCCTTTTTATAAACATTTTATTTATTTATTTGAGAGAGAAAATGAGAGAAAGAACACAAGCAGGTGAAACAGCAGAGGGAGAGGGGGAAGCAGACTCCCCACTGAGCAGGGAGCCCAATGTGGGACTCGATCCCAGAAACCTGAGATTATTACTTGAGCAGAATACAGCGGCTTAACTGACTGAGCCACCCAGGTGCCCCGAAATTTTATTTTTTCTTACGTAAATTTTATACATTTTGTATGAGAAGAGAGTAATTGATTTGGGAGGAGTTTAATTTTCATTTTTACATGTTACTGTTTAGTAATTTGTTATATTGTATTTATGGATAAACAGTTGTCTGTAGGAGGTTTGAAAGAAAATTGATTTGGTGCAAGTGAGGAAAATCTTGTACCATTAAATGTAAGAAATCTTTGAGTTCACTTATTCTTACCTTGTTTTGTTACTTGTTGCAGTTAGTAGAGCAAGGTTTTAAGTGTGGTACTAACTGAATTCCGTTTCTCTTTACTTTCTGTCCTTGCTTTTGTTTTTATTCAGAGCCTACAACTGGCGAAAGAAAAAATGGATCTACTGCTGTTGCTGAGGCTGTTGCCAGGTAACCAGAGCTGGTTACTATTTAGAGGAGTTTAATATACAAAGCCACTCTGGTAATAAGGAGAGGATGATTTATCAATAGAGGAGAAAACTTAAAATGAAACTCCAGCATATAAAGGACTTAGCCATGTGTTGAATCTAACGTAGGCTGTCTTACTAATACTTTCAGTCTAATAAATCTTTTACTATACTTAGAACTAAGATACTTAAAGGTGTTTCTCTTTCTCCCTTTTGTTCATGTGGGAGTACCCTTTTTTCTTTTTCCTGTTGGTGAGACTGAGATTATTGCTGCTATAGGTAATAAAGGGTTTAACAAGAGATAGACTTAGACTTTGTTCCTTCAAAGATTCCTGACTCAGCCGCAACCTCAGGCCATTTTCTCTTCTGCCTGCCAAGTTAACTACTGTGTTGAACTGTTATTTTTGCTTTGTCATGAATGCTGTAATGCTTTGAGGATGAGTTTGACCCCATCCTGAGGCTCTTGTGGTAAGCTTTGCCATCTGGTGGCTGTGAGAGTAGAATTGTTTCATTGGTTTCTGGCATGAGTCATCCAGCATGAACATACTAGCAGCAGCCGTTGGTGAAATATAGGTGAGGATTCTTAAATCGGGCTTGGCAAGTACTGTAAATAAGTAAAGCAGGCCAGGTGCCAGAGCACAGAGTATTAAGGATGTTGGCCGGCTGAATGTGTGTCCCATTTGAACATGTGCCCCTGTTCAACTCCAGCTGGTTATTACCATGCAAGAATGCAAACTTACTGTCATCAGACCTTTACATTTTTAAAAAGAAAGCTGGATTTTTAAAAATAAAATTTCTTGCTTGTTGGGTCAAATAGAACATGTCTGTGGACTAAATTTGACCCTCAGTTGCAAGTTTCTGACCCATATGTAAATCTTTTGATCTGTACTCAGTTCTGTTTTAGAGAGATGATTCTCTGGGCTCTTGCATATTTAATCTGAACTATAAGCAGTTTAGGGTCCTTACTCAGTTAAAGACCTCTTTAATGTTATATCTTCTTACAAGTTGAAGAAAATGGGAGTATACACTTGCTTAGGTTTTAACATAATTGTATACCAGACATAACTTGTTATTAGTCTGTACATGTGTACATTAAGAGGGATCAGTGTGCTGTTGAACCTTTTGTACCAAATTTAGGGATGAAAATAAGGGTAAAACTCGAGAGTGGAGGATTGGATTGGGGGATCAGAGAATGAGATGAAATTCATTGGTATTGTTGTTAAGTAAATTGTGTATATGAGAATCTAGATTTTAAAAGTGTTTGACTATTCACTTTACAGTTGGGTTCACCATAAGAAATCATTTAAAGTAAGCTGTGCTTGAATATTTTAAATGATTGCTTCTTTTGCATTTAGGTGAAGCAGTACCACTGTTTTAAAGCGTCACCTGTTACTGGGCTGTGTTCAGATTACTTGCTGTTATCTTCTTTTTCTCTTAAACATTTCATTATTGAAGGTTTCAAGTATATACAAAAGTAGAAAAAATAGTATAATGCATCAATATGTATTCACCACCCAGTGTCAAAAATTACCAACTCATCGTCAGTTTTGATTCATTTATAAATACTTCCATCACACTCTCCCCCACTGGATTATTTTGAAGCTAATTCTAGCGTTATCTCATTTTATCTATGAATATCTCAGGGTTATTTCTACAGGATAAGGATTTTTATTTTGAACTTGACCACAGTGCTGTGATCATACTTTTAAAATTGGCAGTGATTCCTTGCAAAAAAATGTTCAGTGTTCAGATTTCTCTGATTGCCTCATAAAAGGTTTTTTACACTTCAGTTGAATCAAGATCCAAACAGGGTCCACATATTATATCTCAAGTTAAAATTTGATTTGATTTGTCTCATCAAATCTGATTATGTCTCTTTTTTTTTTTATTGTGTTAATGTTAGTCACCATACAGTACATCATTAGTTTTTGATGTAGTGTTCCATGAGTCATTGTTCTGTAGGGATCTCCTTCCCCTCCACCCCCTCCCCCTTTTTTCCCCTAGCAATTTACTTGTTGGAGAAACTGAGTTGTTTGTGCTGTAGAGTACTAAAGTTTGGACTTTGCTGATTACGTCTTTTTCGTATTTGATATAATCCTCTGTCCATCTTCCTGTCAATCTTCTTGAGAATTTTTAACTGTAGTAATTTGAAACAAGTATGAAGGGTATAAGGTGGTTTGGGATGCAGAGCAAGGATTTTATTCCCTTTGTGCCTAAAAAAAGGATAATCTCCTGAGGTAGTTTTCCTTTCAAAACTAACACAGTATATTGCTTTAATTTATTATCTTAGTCCTCTGAAGACTGTGTCTGTGTTTAGCTGTGTTTGTGAAGCCCAACAAGATGATGAGGCTCGAAGTCAGAATCCTCCCTCTGCACCCATGAGGTGAGCATTATTTTCATAACCTCTTTTGAGTTGTATTGATTTGCAGAATGGTTGGTACCAAAATCTAGAATGTACATTGCTACCATTTTGTGAACTTGAGCTTACATTTTTATTTGAGGGACTGTGACATATTCTAGATGGATTTACAAATGAGATCCGAGAAATTTTATTTAGTATTTTATAGGTACAGGTTTTTATCTTGATTTGCTTGTTCCATCAATTTGAAATGATTCAGTCTTCATAAATTTATGAAAATACATCATTCTAAAAAAAAATCTGTAATTCTATATTTTTAAAATCACACCTTTTTTCTTAGTCTTGGAAATGTTTGCTTTTAACAAGACTTTTAATTTTTCTTTAGTTTCCCAGAGGGCAAAACTGAAATGTTCACCCCAAATTTAAAAGTTTGTCATACTTGATGGAATTAAGATTTGCCCATGATTTCTTTACTCCATAATCTCTTAGAACAGCTCTGAAACAACAAAAATTTTTGAGTTACAAAGTATTTTTTCTCTGTTTAAATAGACTATCTTGTTTGGGACATACAGTGCTTATATTTAGTATAAGGAAATAAGTAATGGCAATGGAAATAAGCTTGTATTTTCATTATTAGGTGGTGTTCAGTGATTCTTTAATTAGAGAATTTGATAATGTTTTGTCAGTGGGTATATTCTTAATGTTATTTGCAGCATAATTTTAATGTTTTTTATTGACATAAATATTGAGAAGGAAACAGGTCAGTGCTTTTATTAATAATTCAGATTATTAAATATGAGCTTGTTGGTATTCTTGAGAATCAAATAGCCCAGGTCACATTCTCACAAGGGGGAGCAGTAGGCAGAGGGAGAAGCAGGCCTCTGCTGAGCAAGGAACCCAATGCAGTACTTGATCCCAGAAGTCTGGGATCATGACCTGAGCCAAAGACCTTAACTGACTGAGCCACCCAGGCATCCCTCTGTTTAGAAGTTCTACCCTAAATAAACAGCTTCTGTAAAATGTGGTAGGCTTCTTTAAGGGTGGAAAACAGTGGTAATTGAATTTTTCAAATAGCTAACCAAGTACTGTTCCTTCTAGCTTTTAATTTTCATTGTTGTTCAGCTATTGATGTTAGCTGTCTGAAAGATTCAAACATGAGTATTAGGTCATAGGAAGGATGAATTGAATTTCCTTTTTTTTTTTTTAAGATTTTATTTATTTATTTGACAGAGAGAGAGAGATTACAAGTAGGCAGAGAGGCAGGCAGAGACAGAGGAGGAAGCAGGCTCCCTGCTGAGCAGGCATCCCGATGCGGGCCTCGATCCTAGGACCCTGAGGTCATGACCTGAGCCAAAGGCAGAGGCTTTAACCCACTGAGCCACCCAGGCGCCCTGAATTGAGTTTTCTTAATTGCTTTGTTTTATTCAGCTAGTATTGATTGAGCATGTGCTCTGTACCTAGCTAGCTCTGTGCTAAGTAATTTATATATATGGTCACTTATAATCTTCAGAGGTAGGTTTTACTCATCTGTCTCCTGGTGGACTCTTATTCTTACCTTTTCTTATTGTGTTATATATCCTTATTCATTTGAGGTTCCCGACAGGACTCAGGCTGTGACCACCAAATTTTTACCAGGCTCTCTTTGGCTAGGCCTCTGTTCTAAACCTCTTTATTCTCCTGTTTTGGTAAACTGAGCTCAACAAGATAGACATCTCAGAAACTTCTTTTCTCTTTTTAATTCAAGGTCTAGAGCAGGGCATTTCTCGAAGAGCTCTTCATCTTTCCTTTTTTCTGCCTACATTTGTCAGCTCAGCTCTTAAGGGGTGAGAGCTCCTCCCTGATTGGAGGCAGCTTTCTCTTTCTCAGTGACTAGTTCCATCTTTCTCTGGCCACATACTTTCAGCAACATATGACATGGTTTCTATATCCTTGATCATCCTGACTGTTCTCTTCTGGGTGTATCTCAGTTTATGCCATATAAGCATTGATACTCCAAACTGAAACAGATCCAGATATGGTCATATAATGGTCAGTTTAGAATGGATTCCTTTTATCTTTATTCTGGCTACTGTGCATTTAATGTAACCTAAAATGTATTAGTTTCTTGTTTTGTTTGTAGTGTACTGACTCACTGAATTTGTAATTTACCAGAAAGTTAAAAGTTTATAGGCATTTTCTACACGAACTTGCTACTTATACAATTAGTTTACTTAATTTGAGAGTAGATTTTTGCAGTTACTCAGTCTCTTAATGGAGAGAACGTTAATTCTTTTGTCTGTAGTACATTCATTAAGCACCTAATGTATAACAAGCTCTGTGTTTGAAGTAGAGATGAATAAGACATGAATGTTACAGAGAAAATTATCATATGATCTCTCTGATATGAGGAACTTCAGGGGCAGGGTGGGGGGCCATGGGGGGTAGGGAGGGAAAAATAATGAAACAAGATGGGATGGGGAAGGACACAAACCATAAGAGACTCCTAATCTCACAAAACAAACTGAGGGTTACTGGGGGGTGGGAGGGTAGGGATAGGGTGGATGGGCTATGGACATTGGGGAGGGTTTGTGCTTTGGTGAATGCTGTGAAAGATGTAAGCCTGATGATTCACAGACATGTACCCCTTGGGCAAAGAATAAAAATAAAATAAAAAAAAAAAAGACATGAATGTTAAGTTTCTGTGTAACCTCACTTGGAGTTAACCTGGGCCTTTTCATTCTGGTTAAGGACATCTAAAAAAGCCCCTAGGCATCTCAGATCATGGTGGTATCTAGTTTGGAGAAGACATTGATCAGATGCTTGTGGGATAACCGATTAAGTCACTGATAGCCAAATGGGAAGACTAATGAAAAGAAGTAGGCTGTATCTTGAGAATGTCTTTAAGAAACCAAATCATTCTGAATTTTTATTAGTTGTACGATATACCAGTATAGCTAGCAAAGCTAGAATCTCACCTATAACTCTATGCTGTTATAAATTAAATTTTTTTCCCTAAAATTATTGGTTGGGGTAGGAGGTAATGAAAAGTATCTAGAATGCTAGGAGTCATTTAAGAATGTTAGAACCAATAGAAACCAAATAAGACGTCTTGACCTAATTGAGCTTTTTTTGAAGTAGATCCCTAAACTGCCTTCATTGACTATGACTTCAATAATGGCTTTACATCTTTTTGTTTACCTTATTGTCCAGTCAGATTTTGGAATTCATAACTAGTGATAGGAAGAAATTTTACGACTATTTTATCATCATGGTGGGATAGTCCTGTAGTCCTATGTACCATTATTTTTCAAGAGTGAAGTTAGGTTGGGGTGCACCCAGATGGTGCAGTTGGTTGAGGGACTGACTCTTGGTTTCGATTTAGATTGTGATCTCAGGGTGATAAGATCCAGTCCTGAGTCAGGCTCAGCACAGAGTCTGCTTGAGACTCTCCCTCTTCCCACCGTGCTCTCTCTCTTGCTCTCTCTCTAAAAGAAATAAATCTTAAAAAAAAAAAAAAAGTGAAATTATGTTGAAGAACTTTGTAAGGTGATATGCTCAGTCACCTTATTTTCACCCAACCCCACATTTCTCATGTTGTCAAATTGTGTAGTTCTTCTTGCCAGTACACACACACTCACACTTGCTCACTTGACATGGCTTCTTCCTATGGTTGATTTTTAGGGGGAATTCGCTCAGTTTTCCAAGTACTCAAGATGAAGAAGAGAAGGAAAAATTGGAAGGTGAACAAAGGACCAGGAAGAGTCAACAGCCTATGAAGCCCAGTTGTCCTGTCAAAGACCCTCCTTCTCCTGTCTCCCAGCAGGTGGCCACACAAGGGCCATCCAGTCCTCAAGGGGAAGCAATGGAGACAGATGTGCTAGAAGGCCAGAAAGAAGGCCAGAATACCAATCAAGAAAAACCTAGTAATGCCTTGATTGAAAGGCCCAGCCAAAATAACATAGGAATCCAGACCATAGAGCGTTCCCTGTGGGTCCCAGAAACTGTTTCAGCAGCAACCCAGACTGTAAAGAATGTATGTGAACAGGGGACCAGTACGGTGGACCAGAATTCTGGAAAACAAGATGCCACAGTTCAGACTGAGAGGGGGAGTGGTGAAAAACCAGTCAGTGCTCCTGGGGATGATACAGAGTCTCTCCATAGCCAGGTGAGAGAACGTATAGGGTATCTCAGAGGCCCTGTTTTTGACTTCATGGATTCCTGGAGAATTGAAGTTGTGGTACTTGTACCTAATGATATAATTCATAAGGGTTGTGTACAGATCAGTCATTAAAAACAAAAATAATTTTTCCAGGATAGAGATAGGGTAGTGAAAATGATGGGTACCTATAGCCAATAGGTAGTCTTTTAGGGAAGATGAAATAGTGTTGGAGTTTGTCAAGTAGGTCTTTACTAGAAAAGAAAGCTAGGGATATAGTCTGGGTCCTATAATATTCTTTTACATTTAACTTTTTCTGCCACCATTTTTCATCCTCCCTTATAAGCATTAGAACTAATTGCTTCCCTCCCAAGTCTATTTCACCAAGGTTCCCAGGAACTTGAGAGGGTACAAAGCAGAGGAGAAGGGATAGAGAAGCATGAAGGATAGTATACCACAGTATTAGAAACAGAATAGGAAGAGGAATAGAAGAAGGGGGAGTGCTCGGGTGACTAAGACTAGAGAAAGAGGCTACAGCTAGATGTAATGGGAGGAAAAGGATTGGGGCTGATGGAAGTAAGGCTGGAGGAGCAACAGGTTCTTGGGGAAGAGAGTAGGGAAGTGTAGGTAGTCATAAAAATTGAGTGGGTAAGAAGTTGGGGTAGAACTGTACCTATTACATACGAATTCATAAAATTTCATCAGATGGCAGTTGGGTTCCATGGCAGGGAAAATTTGGAAGTTATTAATAGTGCTTAAATTGCCTTTTCAGTTGCTGTGGTAGACTATCTTCATTTGGAATCTGCCTAGGAAAGCTTCATTAGTGATGTGCCTGTTGTTGGAATTGTCCAAGTTGTTTGTTTTATAAGAATAAAATAATATAGTTCCTCTTTATTGAACACCTAAAGTGTATCAGCATTGTGCTCAAGACAACCCATGAGGTTGGTGTTGTTATTCCCATTTCACAGGTAAAGAAACCGAGCTGAAGAGAGGTTAAGTAACTTGCCCAAGATTTTGCCATCAGTAGGTGGCAGAACTGGAATTTGAACTCAGCATATCTGACTTCAGAATCGGTATTCTTTTCATTATGCTATGTTGCTTTTCTATTTATTAATCATGGCCTGCGTAGTCTTGTTCTGTTTATCCGTGCCTTTCCAGCAACTCCAGAAATTATGTTTATATTATTAGCCTTTTAAGGTAACACAGTTTATGAGGCCTAACACTTTATCAGTTTGTACAGATTAAAAATAGCATAGCTTTTTGAATATAGTGGTTATAATAGATCAGACCCTATTTTGCACCTGTTTTTACCGAAGTGTTTACAGTCTGCCATGTAATAATTTGGTTTCTCTGCCTTTATAGAATGTAATACTTGATCCTAAAGATAGTAATCCTGTTGAAGCCACTAGATTATATCTTCCTTTCTTTCTCTGTAAGATAGGGAAATAATCTCCGCTCCTTTCTCCTTATGATGATAGCAGGAGCCAGTGAGCCACAGTGGTTGGGCCTAGGCTGTGGAGTCAGACCACTTCCATCTGGGATATTGTGAGGATTGAATGAAGTAAGGCGTATGAAGCCCTTAGCACTGTGCCTGGCACATAGTAAATGCCGGTATCTGTTGGTTACTGCTGCTGCCTGTTGATTATTATGATTTTAAACACCACTGCTGACACTGTACTGCTATTGTGTCATACAGAGTGAAATAACATATTTAAGAGCTAATTGCTCCTGCTAAGAAAGGTGCTAGAAAAATCTAGGGGGTGAGTAAGTACAGTTTCACTTGGGAATGATGGGACATTCTAGAGGTGGATATGGTGATGTTTGTACAACAGTGTGAATGTACTTAATGTCACTAACTGTATGCTTACAAATGGTTATAGTGGTAAACTTCGTGTATATTTTACTACAGTAAAAAATTCCAGACAGGTATAGTAACAGAAATCAGCATTGCTGTGCTGTATTTTGAAGAATGTTGGAAAATGAGGAAGGCTCTGTGGAGGTTTTCCAAGTGCCAGTGTTTTCGTATCCACTGCATTCTGGGTAGGACTCAGGCCAGTGCTGGAGAAAAGCATAGGTAGCCTACCTTTGACATTCCTTAAAATTTCACTTCTGTATCTGGTGTGCCTGGAACCAGGCTTTTAATGAAGGGAAAGTTTGGTTTTGTTTTCATTTTGTTATCTTCCTTTTATAATGATAAGATCCTCAAGCTATTTATCTTTACAGAGACCTCTTTTCAGAAGACTGAAGAGAGAGTAAGCATAGCTTGCTTTTCATCTGCCTCCTTCCCTTCTTCTCCTTTCTTATTCTATCAGACATGTTTATTTAAGTGTCTCCCTTGGAGTGATCATCTTATCAGGTTGTTGTAGTGGAAGAATGCAGGAAGTCTTGAGAAGTCTGAACACAAGGAGTGTTGATGTGTCCCTGAAACCTTTAAGACCTCTGTGATCCAGGGCCTGGCTCTCCATTTGTGCAGGCAGGAGGTCTAGGCTGTCCTGGTTCTGATACAGGGGCACTCTAATGATGAAGGTGTGACAGACCAATGCTCTGACCACTCATTAACCAGAGTTGTATATACAGAAGTATTTTATGAAATTGGTTGATGTATGTTTCTGTGCTTTTTATTTTATTTACATCCACATAATTTAGATATCCTTTTTAGTAGGTACTTTATTTCTAAGATGGAGTTGGAGTAGGAATTAGGAAAATTATTCACAAGTTTTAGGTAAATTACTATCATATTGGTCAGTAAAAACTCAGGATCATCATCATTGAAGTGGTATATATAGTTCTTTGGAAAGATGTGGATACCTTGACATTGACTGCTGAAAGAAGAATCAGTCTACCACGGGGAAATAAAGTGGGAGAAAAAAGTCCCATTTTCTCCTGCTCAGAATTACAGAGCCAGTGGGGTGGGGGGGAGGGCATGGATGCTGTTAAATGTGGTATATGTGTTACGAGAAAAAATGTGTGTAACAGTTGGCATAAAAATGTAGGGTTTATTTAAGCTATTTAACTGATTCTTCTTTATGGTACAAGTAAATACAAAATCCTAATTTATTTTCTGTTCATGGACACTAGCTTGGCTCTTAAGTTACAATTACTGCTTGAAACAGATTAAATATTTCATATTTAATTCTGAGAGATATCTTGTTCTAGGCATAAATAAACTATAGTTTTGGTGACTAATGTGGGAAAAATAGACTGCACTGAGATTAATAGGTTATCTGTTTTTATATAAAGTTCTAAAGAATGCCTTCCTTTTATTTAAAGAGATATTGCAAGTGTAAGTTTGTATACTGATTAACAAGTTAGCATCAAAATCCGAAGGATTATAACCTAAAATGCACTTTTATGGGGGTCAGAGTTTCACTTAAATATCCTAGATATAAGTGCTAGATGTTATGATTTGGTTTAGACAGAAATAGGTCATTTTAAGTGATAAACTGTTATAGACTCTTCCTAGCCTCTGGCTATATAGCTGGTCCATCCCTGTTCTTATCTACAGGCAAGTAGAAAACAAAACAGCTAGAAAATTCCATCACACTAGATTCATGGAACCTCTGAACAGTGCTCATCATGAAGAAGTTGATTTATGATTCTTTTTGCAGTGAGACCCATGTTTGTGTTCTGTATTTTCTGTCACAGGGAGAGGAAGAGTTTGATATGCCTCAGCCCCCACATGGCCATGTCTTACATCGCCACATGAGAACAATTCGTGAGGTTCGCACACTTGTCACCCGTGTCATCACAGATGTGTATTACGTGGATGGAACAGAAGTAGAAAGAAAAGTAACTGAGGTAATACATACTTTGGGTCTATGTGGCAAATTTCAGTAGAAAAATTTCTCTGACTCTCCATGTCCACCCCTACTCGCCTTTCTTGTGCAGCTAGCTTCTGTGTTTCCCTTTGTCTTGTTAGAAAAATGTAAGAACTTGGTAAGAGGAGAGTCTTGAATTCTGTTTTTCCCAACCATGAGCTTACTGTTTGACCTTTGGCCATTTACTTAACCAGTCCCATCATGGTTTCAGTTTTTGTAAAGAACAGATTGATGAATCTCTGTAAATCCTTGTCATGTATAAATATAGTTGATGTATTATTTTTAATCCTTGGAAACTCTTGAGGAAGTTTAGAACTCTCTGCTTTACTCCATGTGTTTTCTCATTGCTTCTCACTTGTGTTTATGTTTATTCATTGTGTCCTTTCTTGGTCTCCATCCATGTGTAGTTATAGACGTGCTGGTAAGAGATGCACCTTTATTTCTTAGTAGGATTCATTATGGACTCATTCCCAATGTTGGCAAAATATTGGCATTTATTCACTGTTATACTGGACAGCATTATATGCTGACTTTGTTTAGATCTCATACTGGCTGAAATTAAACACATTTTCTAGAATTAAAGATGTGGCACCATTCTTGGTACATATGTTAATTTCTGAGAACCATTTTATTAATTGGTAAGAGGCACAGCTACTTACTTTCCTTCCTTTACTCAGGCACTTTTTAAAAACTCTCCCAGCTAACCATATAGGAAGTTGAGCTCAGGGAGAATTAAACTCTGGTATATAGTTTATTAAATGGAACTTATTATTGCTGTTGTTTATTAATGGGCCATTGTGGCCCTCATGTCAGAAAGCATTTGACATTAGTTTGAGAAATTGTCTTGTATTTCTTCTTATTGTATACCAAAATCCCAGGTGTTATCTTCAATTTTATATTTGTGGATTTTTTTTTCAGTGTTACTACTATTTTGGAAAAATTGGGAACTTACAGAAGCTTTAGAAAAGCTATTTGCTTTCATGGACAGTTTTTATAAATGTTGTAATCTAAAATATTGTATTGTAACATATTACTTTATTTGATGTGCTTTCTATTTTTTTTTTTTTTTTAGATTTTATTTATTTATTTGAAAGAGAAAACAAGTGGCAGGCAGAGGGAGAGGGAGAAGCAGACTCCCCGCTGAGTGGGATCCCAGGACTCTGGGATCATGACCTGAGCTAAAGTCAGACACTTAACCAATTGAGCCATTTAGGCACCTGATGTGTTTTCTAAAGTATATTTTTGGAAACAGCACGTCTTTTAGATATTCTGAGGGGAAAAAAAGTGTTCCAAGGTCAAAGTTTGAGAAATACCAAATGCTGTAAAACCTCCTGTCTCACATGAAAATTCACAGTGCATACTACATTAAAGGCTCTAAGAAGTCCTTTATTAAACATGTATATTTTATTATTTAATACAGAAGTTAGCCAAACTTATTTGACAGTAGAACATTTTTTAAAATAGTACTTATTATACCCCTATGGAACATAGTTTGGGAAATGCTGCTGTAATTAAATACAGTAATTATACCTATATGTCATGCACTATTGTAAGGACTTGAAGTGATTTAACTTACTTAATCCTCACAACCAAGCTATGAGGTAGATGCTATTATCCCATTTTCTAGGTGAAGCAATGGAAGCATAGCAAGTAAAAATAACCTACTTTAGGTTACATAGCTAATAAACAGGAACTAGAACTTATCTCATGCAGTCTAGATCCAGAGCCTGCATTCTTAACCACCACTACATTTGCTCACTTTTTTTTTTTTAAGATTCTATTTATTTATTTGACAGAGCACAAGCAGGAGGAGCAACAGAGGGAGAGAGAGAGGCATGTGAGACTCAATGTGGGACTTGATTCTGACACTCCAGGTTCATGACCTGAGCCGAAGGCAGTTGCTTAACAAACCGAGCCACCTAGGCGCCGCTACATTTGCTCACTTTCAAGAGTGAAAATGATGTATGCAAGAAGTGACATGTGATGCATATGGTAGTTTGATGAGGAAGAAACTCATCTGAAGGGAATTTTGGTACAGTCTTTCTGAATGATGTCTAGGAAGCATTTGGGTTGGACACTGAAGGGTTTAGATGTTGGGATGATGGGGGAAAGGCATTCCATATAGAAAGCTTGGTGAGTTAAAGCACAGACAGAAAGTAAAGAGCACACAGACATGAACAATCTAGTTGGTAGGCAGCAAAAAAGATGCATGAAGGAGTGTGAAGGTTGAGGTCAGAGGATTCTGGGAACTTAACTTCCCTTATATCTTGTATCCTCTTTTTTAGAGGTTTTATTTATTTGTTTACCAGCAACTTCTTTTTTACTGTGTTCCTAGCACTGTGGCAGCCCCTGGGACTATGAAGATAAAAAAAGAGTCCTATTCTCTAGAAGCTTATACTTGGCATGCAACAAATCCAAAACTTGTTGGTTGCTGCTGTAGGGTGTAGAAAGATGTGTTAGAAAGAGGGGACAGAACCTACCAGCTTACCTGAAGGTGGCTAAAAGACTTCTCAGAAGATGTAGTGCTCAGAAGTAGCAGATGACATTGAGGGGTGGGGGAGAAGGACATTATAGGCAGAATGAAAAGTTATGTAAATATGTAGATAGCATGATATGCTTAATGAATATTTAGAGGCTCAGTATGACACCAACGGTAGGGTAGGGAATGGTAGAGGAAGCCATCCGGGTTGGTAAAGGCCCACAGCATAAGGGCTTTTGTGTACAGTAGAGGAGTTTAGATTTTTATCTTTGGTGTGATGGAGAGCCTTAAGAGAATTTTGGAGAAAAGAGTGATGTGCTCAGATTTGTATGTGGGAAAGGTCAGATTAGTAGCAGTTTAACCATGGATTAGAATGGGTTGAGGCACAGTTGAGACAAGAGGTAATGAATGCTAGGTTAGTACAGTGGCAGTAGGGGTTGAGAAGAGAGACAAAGACGCAAGCAAGAAATACATAGAGGGTAAAATTTTGATAGACTATGGCGAATTCTTGAATGTGGGGATTGAGGGAGAGGGAGGAATCTAACATGGTCCCTGGGCTTTTTGCCTGTGCAGCTAGATAGATGGTGGTACCACACACTGGGTCAAAGAATGTAAATAGAACACTGGTTTAAGAGAGAAGATCATTCAGTAAATATTTACCAAGGGTCTCTTTTGTGGCATGCACTGTGCAGGATTTGGGGGATATACATACCCAGGAAAGAAGATAGTGTTACAATCTTGTCTTAACAGGGCCTCTATAGTTTGGTAATAGAAACACTGGAAAACAAGTAAGCAAATACATTAGAAAGATCTTACTTAACAGGCCAGTTTGGTGCCTGGGTCTAAGTCATTAGGAGAACAATGGCTTTGACTACAGGACAGTTGAAAAGGCAGGTATGACTGGCTACTGTTTCTGGGGCTTACTCTCCAACAGAGGTAGACCCTGGAATCCCAGCCTTTTAGGCTTGTCTCTACTCGTTTGTCATATCCAAGTGAAGAGATTGACTTCAGTTCTGGGCTCATAACACCTGCTTTAGTCAGATGACCTTGGCAGATAATGAGACTTGAATCCAGCTGGAGCAGACAAGTTAGTGATAGGAGATAGTGATTTGAGAAAGTCATGTTGATCACTGACACTTTTTACAGGCGGTACAATTTCTGGTAAAGACCCTGAGGACAGATGGCTGAGTTAGAGGAAAAGGTTGATGGCAGTAATTAGATCAGGAACATGGGAGTTGCTAGAAGGGTCATCTGATGAATGTAAGCCACAGAGAATAGTGACAGATGTAGGGATGAACTGGGAAGGGAGGCTGTGAACCAGGAATTATGGTGTTCATTCATGAGAGTGAGTGGGTAGGAGGATGTTGGTGAGTAACAGGGAGAGGAACTTTAACAGAATGGCAAATAGTAGTTTAGTAGGAGCAGGAGGTGGGGAGATAGAAATGGCCTGTTAATGGCAGTGGAGAGCAAGGTTCCTCTTATCTCCATACTCTTGAATTGGGGTTTGGTTGAGAAAAACCAGCCTCTGCAGAGAGCCTTAGGGGATGTAAGATGCACTGGGCATATCCAGGATTCATTCATTGAAGGCAAGGAAATGGAGAGAGGAGGACATTGTGTTTTGGATGGGTTAAATGTCAGGTGTCCTTAGTACATCCAAAGAGATGAGTTTATTAGGTATTTGTATCTGTGAGTTTGGAGCTGAGTCATGGCGGTGTTGGCAGACAGGCAGGGATGAATCTGGTAAGCCAGGCCAGAGAAAACACAGTAGAGTGAGAAAAGGAATGAGAAAAGTCCTGTGAAATACTATTTCTAAAGGATCAGACCAAGAAAGAGGAACCCCCAAAACGAGCACATATAGAAGTAGCTGAAGAGGTGGAATGAAAGTAAAAGTGACTTTGTAGATTCCAAGGGAGAGATTTTCAAGAAGGGAATGGTCAAAGATAATCATTTAATTATCTTACAGCATTATTTACATGTGTGTGCATTGCATACTGTATCCCCAGAGAGACTGGAAACTCTGAGGGGGGAGAGTCTGTCTTACATGTCTCCATATCTTCTCTGGTGATTTGCACAATAATGCATGAATAGTCTAGAGCAGGAAGGCAAATATGTAGCTCCTGGGCTGTAATTCTCAGTCCTGTGTCTGGAGAGGACGTTGCTGATTGGTCCCAGAACCTTTTCGCAGAATCCTGGGAATTAGCCTCCAAAGGCTGCTTAAAACAGCTCCAGTTACCACTCCATCAAAGTAAGCATGTGGAATAAAGTAAGTTTGACATTCCTGTCTTCTCTGATACTGCAATCTTGTATGTTTTATTACCTTTTTGGTTTTCACTTTTTCTAAACACTAACACTATTTTTAGCCTATTTTTGCCTATAATTTTGTTTCCTTTATCATTTATGGAAAAGTAATATAACTAGTTTCAAAAAACATGTAATTTTATCCACTGCTGATCAAATACCCACCCAGAAGGGCTCCTAAACACTCCTTTTCCTCATCTAACCTTCCTTCCTCCTTACCTCTCTTCTCCCAGACAGAAAATTGCCTCTGTCATCTGGATTAGAATCCTTACTGTTTTCTCAGTAGGCAGAGGTTGTGAACTTGTTGAGTAAAAAGATAATTTAACTTATTAGCTCATAATAGAGGTCTGTCTCTTCCCAATCCAGTACCACCTTTATTTATTTTTTATTGAGCTATAATATATTCCATGTAGAATGCTCAGGTCTTAAATGTTCAGTTCAGTGGCTTTTGACAATTAATTGTACGTAACCACTACTCAGAATGAGATACAGAATATTTCCATGATTCCAGAAAGTCTTCTGATTCCTACCCTTCTGAATTGAAATTTCCATCCATCTCTAGGATTTTTCTACTTCCACATTATAATGCATGATGTCATTGTGACTTCTTTTAGCATTTGTATCCATTTCTTTCTTGCAGGAGACTGAGGAGCCAATTGTAGAGTGTCAGGAATGTGAAACCGAAGTTTCCCCTTCACAGACTGGGGGCTCCTCAGGTGACCTGGGGGATATCAGCTCCTTCTCCTCCAAGGCATCCAGCTTGCACCGCACGTCAAGTGGGACAAGTTTGTCAGCCATGCACAGCAGTGGCAGCTCAGGGAGAGGAGCCGGACCACTCAAAGGGAAAACCAGCGGGACAGAACCCGCAGATTTTGCCTTGCCCAGCTCCCGAGGAGGCCCAGGAAAACTGAGGTGCAGACAGGGTCTCCAGAGAGAGAGCGCTACAGCAGGGGCAGGGTTGCTGATATTTTAATATCACAGGAGAAGGGGAGTCATGGGAACGCCCCCCCTACCAGTCCTCCCAACTAGGATAACTCAAATCCTCTTCCTCCCCTTTTCTTCCTCTCCTATTTGGTTTTGCATGGGAGGTAGGGTGGAGCTCTGTGGGAGCTAGACTTCTAAGAAAATGTAGGAAGTAAGGTGAGGGGACTTTGGGAATGCTGGCATATGCTGCTGCCATCTCCATTTTATGTAGCCTACGAGTGTTTTTGTTGGGAGTACAAAAAAGTTTAGGGTAGTGACCCCAACTTGACACATCCCTAGCTTCTTGTTCTCCTCTGCAGGTGTCTAGAGCCTGAAGTAGAAGAGAGGGCAGGGCAGAAATGGGTGTGCTGGTCTTGAGGGCAGCAGTAGGAGGCTTTGTCAGGAGGGAATAGACTTGCACAGAGGAGGATGTCCTTTACTTGTTATCCTACACTCCCACTCCCTGGCTGATAGTTTTGGTGGTGGGTGTGCAGACCAGCTTCCTGCTGCCCTGGAGGGCTAGCACATGTCGGCCTGGCATGTAGTTTAAGGGCCGTGGGGAGACTTTGTGAAGAAAGGACCCAGTAGCAGGTGCTGTCAGACTAACCTGTCTTCATTCTCTAGTCCTAGAAAAGGGGTCAGTCAGACAGGGGCGCCAGTGTGTGAGGAGGATGGTGATGCAGGCCTTGGCATCAGACAGGGAGGGAAGGCTCCAGTCACGCCTCGTGGGCGCGGGCGAAGGGGCCGCCCGCCTTCTCGGACCACTGGAACCAGGTACCCGGGTAGTGTGAGATATGCTTAGTCTATGACTTGTTCAGAGAAAAAGGGAGTAGAGAGAAGAGAGGGGAGTAGAGAGTATGTGGGGTGTCAGGAGGGACACAAGGGGTCCGCACTGACTGGGGAGTGGGCAGGGATCAGAGAGGCTACCAAGAAACCAGGCTTATGCCTGTGATGGGGTCCTCCAAGAACGGGCTGACAAAGGAATGGGAAACCTGGTAGATAAATACTCTTAATTCTTACTGCCACCTCCTATCTCTTATCTCTCTTTAGAGAAACAGCTGTTCCTGGCCCCTTGGGCATAGAGGACATTTCACCCAGCATGTCACCGGACGATAAATCCTTCACTCGTATTGTGCCCCGAGTGCCGGACTCCACCAGGCGGGCAGACGTGGGTGCTGGTGCTTTGCGTCGAAGTGACTCTCCAGAGATTCCTTTCCAGGCTGCTACTGGTCCTTCTGATGGCTTAGATGCCTCCTCTCCAGGGAATAGCTTTGTAGGGCTCCGTGTTGTAGCCAAGTGGTCGTCCAATGGCTATTTTTACTCTGGGAAAATCACTCGTGATGTCGGAGCTGGGAAGTATAAATTGCTCTTTGATGATGGGTACGAGTGTGACGTTTTGGGCAAAGACATTCTGCTGTGTGACCCCATCCCACTGGATACAGAAGTGACCGCCCTCTCGGAGGATGAGTATTTCAGTGCAGGTAATAAAGGGGGTGGAGTCTGGAAGAGATTTGCTGTGCCTGGGCCAGTGCTCTCTCCAGTCAGTTATTACCAAGAGCTTAACTACTTTGCAGGGCTCTCCAGAGCTGGAAGTTCCATTCATCCTGCACTGGTTACTTTCACACTGGCTTTTTTCTTTTCCTTTGTTGCTTATTTTTGAATGAATTTACTTTGGTATAATATTATATTTACAGGAAATATAGAGTACTGTGCCAAGTACGGAATACTGGGATAACATAGGAAGTTCCTGTCCACCCCTCACCCAACTTCCCAGTTTTCCCTGTTGTTAACATCTTCCAGTAGCGTGGTACATTTGTCACAACTAAGAAACCAACCTGACTCCTTACGAACTAAATTCCAGACCTTACTTGGATTTCACCAGCTTTTATATGTTGTTCTTTTTCTGTTCCAGGATCCAGTCCATTAGCCCTCATGTGTCTTTTGATCTCCTTTGATCTGTGACAGTTTTTGAATCTTTTCTTCTTTTTCGTGACCTTGACAGTTTTGAGGAGGTATACTGGTTAAATATTTTGTAGAACATCCCTCAGTTTGGGTTTGTCTCATGTTTTGTTGGGTTAGATCAGAGTGTTAAGGGTTTTGAAAAGAGTGCTGGGGAGGTGAAGTGCCCTTCTTGTTACATCATACGGAGGAGAGAGGCTGTGACATCCACAGGACATCACTGGTCTTGTTAATCTTTATCCCTTGGTTAAAGTGTTTGCCAATTTTGTCCATTGTAAAGTTAATGTTTTTCCCTTTCACCACTGAGACTTACATATAGTACATATAGTACCTGCCTTGCTGGGAATCTAGTAGGTGAGTGTGGCAGATACATTGAGATATGTTTACTTAGGAAGAAGTTGTTAGTACTGTGTTTTTGTGCCTGCATATCTACCCTACCTACCATTTACTGTCGAGTTTGAAAAGTGGTAACTTTTTTTTTCTTCAAGTAGCCAGTTCTCTATAATCATGACAGTGATAGATTTGAATTTGTTATGACTGTTTCATGTGCCAGTTCTTTGAATATATTACCTCTTTTCTGTGAGCTGATTTGGACATAAATGTTTGTGTTGAGTTTTGTCATTTAAAAACATCGTTTCTGGAGATTGTTTGGAACATGGATTGGGATATAATGGGCAAACATGCCTCTGATGAAGTCTCTTTACACCTTCTTGTGATGTAGACTCCTGAATAGTTGTTGTTTGCCCCTTTATTTCATTGTTAAACTTAACCTTCTAGCTCTGGATAACACTTAGCTCTATGTGGCATCAGTTAGCAGCACATGGATTTAGATTGTTTATGGCTTGTGGCTTATGTAGTTTGTATCAGATATATTCATTCTTCTTTTTCGGATGTAAAGCTTAACTTGGAGGTCCTCTTAAGACAGAGAGACAGTCTATATCCAGGGTGAATTATGGCATCAAGGGGTGGGGAGTCTGTGTCTCCTTTATTGAGGCTGCTACTAATGTCAGTATTATACTGTTTTTAGTTTTAGTAACTCTTCATCAGTGTGAAGTTTATTTTTGCTTTGGGCTTCTTTGTCCTTTTGAAAGGGGGTCTTTGATTTAGTTTCCTGATGGAGATTTAGCCAGGAGATGAAGAAGCAAGGGGAAAGGGAGTGATTGTGTGCAATAGATAGAGAACCAAGGCTTGCCTTCATGTCTGTATTTCTTTCTTTGGTGCATATGCTCTGTGTTTCTTTTAGCCCTTCATTCAAGCACAGGCTAATGGGAGAAAACAAATGGACCCTTTTAAAAGGTGTTCATGATAATGCGTTATTTTTATCTTATATATGTGTCGTGTGTGTGTGTATACACACACATATATATTGCACACCTGTGTGTAAATTGTTTGATAGGTAGAGGGAACTTTTCATGGGTTTGGGAATGGGTTTTACCCAAGGTCACACTGCTTGGTAGTGGCAGAATTAGACCTAGGCTTAGGTCTCCTGAATTCTAGCCCTGATCCCTTTTATACTCCACATTGTGTTCTTTCTAATCTAGAGACCTTATCTTTAGGTTCTGAATCAGAGCAAGAAATAGATAAGAGGGAAAATTAGGAGAGGCAGAATTTATTTTTTCCTTTATTTGCTCTGTATCTCTGTTTTGATTTAGCCACACAGACACATGCTCTCTTTGAGATTGATGTCATCTTTCACCTACAACTTAACTCAAGAATTATCACTCAGCTTCCAAAGCAACCAAGAAGGAAAGGTTTAGTAAGTTATAATGGGATTATTAAGAAACCACATGTCATTTCACTTCAAAAAATAATTGAACTACTACTAACAGCTCCTGAAGACTGGCTTTAGGAAGTTATTTTATAACTGAAGGGTTCCTTCTTTGAGCAACTTTCCATGTCCCAATCCCAGAGTAGTAGCTACATACCTTCCTAAATGGTGGTGTTGCCTGGGGTTGACAGCTGGAATTTCTTTAAGTATAACTTCAGCCCACTGTTGTACCTCTTAATGCCCCGACCCAAGCCTGCTGTGCAGAGCCTTTGTGAATGGATGCCGAGCAACCTAAAACAACAGCAGGCTGCTCTTCTGTTATTCCCACTCAGGGGTGGTGAAAGGGCATAGGAAGGAGTCTGGAGAGCTGTACTACAGCATTGAAAAAGAAGGCCAAAGGAAGTGGTACAAGCGAATGGCCGTCATCCTGTCCTTGGAGCAAGGAAACAGACTGAGGGAGCAGTATGGCCTTGGCCCATACGAGGCAGTAACCCCCCTCACCAAGGCAGCAGATATCAGCTTGGGTAAGACCTTTGCTTCCTGAGAAACTGCCCCTGGCCCTGCTCTGTTTGTGTTGGGAGGAGTGAATTCTAGAGCAGTAAGCATGCTTCCCTAAGTCTAACTATTCCTGTGGTGTATGAGATACTGATGAGCTGCCATTTTCTGGAGCCACTGCCTATCTCTGTTTCTTTCCTGGGACTGGATAGGAAATTCTCAGATTCTTCTGGCCTCCCCAGTTCTGCAGGGGGCCAGACATACTTCAGTCATGACTGAGACTGAAACAGAAAAGTGGTGGCTTGGGAAGAGGTTGCCTTCCCCTGTGGGAGGTGGAGGAAAGGGTGTGGTGATCTCTAACTCAGGCCCTGCCCAGCTTCTTGGAGTCCAGGGCCTCAGACCATGGCAACTGACCAACCTTGGGCTTATCCTCTTCTAAGACAATTTGGTGGAAGGGAAGCGGAAACGGCGCAGCAACATCAGCTCCCCGGCCACCCCCACTGCCTCTAGTAGCAGCAGCACGACCCCTACCCGCAAGACCACAGAAAGCCCTCGTGCCTCCTCGGGAGTTCTCTCAGGCAAAAGAAAACTGATTGCTTCTGAAGAGGAACGGTCCCCTGCCAAGCGAGGCCGGAAGTCTGCCACTGTGAAACCTGGTGAGTGCTCCCTTTTGCCTCATTCTCCCTTGGACCGCTGTGGAATGCAGGGCTAGCTGCTGGAGAGATGGAGCCTGATAAGTGACGATGGCTCCTCTGTCCTGGCTATAATGATAGGGTCCCACACAAGCCTCAGGTAGTACTCTGCTTACTATATCCACCTTTATGCATCTCCCAGCAGAGTCCAGTAGAGGTAGATTGGACATGAGGTCTTGATTGGAAACATTCATTGACTTCTGTGTAGGTTCTAAGTGGGAAAGAAGTACTGAATTATAAGCGGATTTAAAATAGGTGAAATTGGTCTTACATGTCTTCCTTTACCTGGCACCATCTTCTGCTTCAGGAAGCTCTGCTTCCCCCTCTCTTACACTCAGGGTCCTCTCGCTCTCCCAGACTTCCTCTTGAAAGCTAGTACCTCACTCTGCATCTCCCCTTCTTGTTCTTTTCCCAAACAACTGCTTTCCAGTCCCTCATGCTTCATATTAACAGGAATTTATCTTTGTTTACAAGTCTTTACTGTGATCCTTTCACAGCCATTGGGATTCTAGAGACACAGGGGTAAAGTCCTCCGTGTCTGCACTGAGGGAGCCCTCTCAGTCTAGCAAACTGAAGGACTTCATTGATTGTTTCAATGTCCATTGTCCTGGGACCAGAACTTTTGTTTCCTGTGTATTTGGGTTGTGTCATCTCTATATCTATCTCACAGTCCTGTTGTGTTCAGGTTACGTGAGGCTTGGAACTAGCTGCTTTACACATATTACCTCATATAATCTCTGTGAGGTATAGATGTTAGAATTCATTTTCCAGTTGAAGAATATGCAGCACAGGAAAGTGGGCTAACTTTCCCAAGGTGACCTAGTAATCCAGAATTCACACTCAGGAAGTTTGACTTTGAAGTCCAGGCTTATACACACTACATCAGACTGTTCTCCTCCTGCTGGTTTTGTTTTAGGGAGACATGACCTGTCTGTCATCTTAGCCTCTTAATGAGGCTATGATTCCGCTTCTCCAAATCAGGTATTTGTTTTCTTTTTGAGGACTTATTGGGGCACTCCTAGCATGGGTGTTCTGGGCTGGCTGGTTCACTTACCCACCCCCAGGGGTTGGAAACCGGGACAATTGAAGCAAGCTGGTTTGATGGCGTTCCATCAACGTGTAAGAACACTTTCTTACCAAGTATTCTGTGCACCATTCTGGTGTGGGTCAGGGATAGGATGGGAGATATGCAAGGAAGATTTCTTGGTAATAAAAAAGGTGGGCTTTTTGTTGTCTGTTTTTAAGGGCTGTTTGAAAATAACACATATCCTGGGGGATTCTGAGCACTGGGCAGAGAAAGTGGGCTGAAGATTTCCAAATTTTTTTCATTCCTACCTAAGCTTTGTTTGTATTAGAACCACCACTTTCTTCAAATGATCTCAGAAGTATTTGGTTTGGCTATAAAAACAGCACTAGTTGATTTTCATTTATGAAAATAATGTATACATCATAATGACTGTAAAATGTAAATATATCACATTTCTCTGGACTGTAAATTGGGTCCTAGGTTATTGACCTTAGGAATGGTCTTTGGTCAGTAGCTCAAAAAAGTTGGTCAGTACCTTCCCAGCCCATTCTGTCTTGCCCATGCAGTGGTCTGTAGTCTTCTAGTAACTGCGCTCTGTCCTTTCCAGGTGCGGTAGGGGCAGGAGAGTTTGTGAGCCCCTGTGAGAGTGGAGACAACATGGGTGAACCTTCTGCCCTGGAAGAGCAGAGAGGGCCTTTGCCCCTCAACAAGACCTTGTTTTTGGGCTATGCTTTTCTTCTCACCATGGCTACAACCAGTGACAAGTTGGCCAGCCGCTCCAAACTGCCAGATGGTCCTACAGGAAGCAGTGAGGAAGAGGAGGGTAAGTCCCTTGGAAGCCCTGGGGGATTTGACGCTTGGACACTTTCTTCCTTTCCGTTAACTTTATGAGCCTATAAAGGAGGCAGTGCAAGTGGCATATGGGGATCTTAGTCAGGGAAAATTAACGAGCCCTGCTTCTTGACTTATAGACTGTTTCCACAAAATTCCTCTTGGTGGCTCCTCACAACAACCCTGTGAGGCAGATGGGAGATAGATCTTATCAGCCACTTTACAGATGATGAAACAAGCTTGGAGAGATTAAATAATTGCTTTTTTGTCTGTAATAATGGTAGACTTGGGACCAGAACCCTTGTTCGTTTCGTCCTACTACAGTCATCCGGATCTGTCAAGTTTCTGAATGCCTTGCCACTTTCCCATCTGTGTGCTAGGGGCAACTGCTAGAGAAAACCCACGTGGGGGCCGAAGTTGTCTCTGGAGGTCTGAGTGTAAGACTGTGAACATAGGGTGTCCAGAGCCCCAGGGGGATTACAGAGAAACAGCTTCTAAGCCTTTGAAACTCTTGTGCCTCTCTTCAACCTTCAACCTTAAACCTCATATATATATTGCATTTCTATGTTGTCTGTTACATAGGGTTTGAGTGAAGGCTGCAGTGGGGAGAGGTAAAAATTGTTTCAACTGTCTAAAGAATGTGTGATCTAGGAGAGAAAATGAACAGATACAAATGTATACATTATAAGTGACTCACAGCAGCATCCACATGTTTCTGTGAAAGCTAAAGGTGCAGATGGGATGCTGTTCTGCAAGTTAGAGTTGAATCTTGCAAGAGGGAATCGAATTAGGGAACATGGTTATCATAAAATAGCAGCACTGCAGATCTGTGATGGTTTCAGGTGTGTGGATGACTCTTCGATAACTAACCAAAACCGTATCTCACCAACTGTAGCCATGTGGAAATCTTTACAGGGACGCCGGAAGGGTGGTCAGGGAGTTGCAGTTAGGGTTTATGCTATTTGGAAGGTGCATAAACAGTCATCTGCAGAGTGGCTCTAGGGTGCGGGAGCAGGTGTGGCATGTGTGGGGCTTCAAGGTTAAGTGTGCACCCAGCCTTTTTTGTCAGACAGAATTGAGATAGGTATAGGTATCATTGGAGAGAAGGTGTCTGAAGAGTTTCCTAGCCAAGAGTGTAGTTTTACATTGATCATAATGAGTCCTTTGAAGATTGTGTGAGATGTGTCGTGGGATCAAAACAGTGTTTGTGGTCTTGTTTTCTTTTGCTTTTACAGTATTGCTAGACTTTGGACCTTCCTTATTCTCCAGCACACTCCTAGCCCTTCCCTAGACCAGGACTTCATAAGGCAATTGTGTAGATGTTTTATTTGTGGGTTGGTACAGCTTGGTCAAGAAAGCCAGCTTTGGTATGAGATGCAGACTGTCCATTTCCTTAGGACCCTGTGTGAGATTAATAAACCCAGCTCAGAAAAATTCCCTCCATTGCTAATACATCAAAATGTTTTTAATCCCAACCTTATAACCAAAAGCAAGGGGAGGTAGGCCTTGACTAAATGAGGAGGAAATTGGACTTTTTAAAGAGAGATTTCCAGGTTTCTTTCTTTCTCTCTTTTCTTTCTTTCTTTCCTTTCTTTCTCTCTTTCTTTTTTTCTTAAGATTTTATTTGACAGAACACACAAGCAAGGGGAGCAGCAGGCAGAAGGAGAGGCAGGGCTAAGCATGGAGCCTGATGCTGGGCTTGATCCCAGGACCCTGGGATCATGACCTGTGCCCAAGGCAGATGCTTAACCGATTGAGCCACCCAGGTGTCCCGATTTCCAGGTTTCTTGTGGAAAATGTGGTTTTAGTGGACATGTCTGCTTTATGTTGCTCCTTTATCATTGGATTATTGCCCAACAGTACCAAAGTCCTTGATATTTTTGGCATGTTGAAGGTCCCTCAATCTCAAGAAGCCTAAAGACATTTAAGACCAAGACAGTCTTCTAACAAAATATTAATAGCTTTAAAGAAAACGTGGTATGACTTATAGATAAATGGGAATCTCTTAGATGCTGCTTTAGTTCAGGAGCTCGTAAAATATCTGAATCCATTTAACGAGACCTATTTATTAATGAATTGAGAATATGGCACCTGGTATTGTTGGGAGGCATACCATCAGGGACCCATCAGCCATGGGGATTTGACTCTAGAGTTGGGTTCATTTAGTACCATCGTCCTTTAGATGATGGAATTAAAAACCTGTTCATTTTAGCCTCTGGTGGGGCAGGGCCACTCATAAGTTGCAAATAAAGAAAATTAAATCCAAAGTGAGAAAAGTAGAGGAGCAGATCTCTACTGCCTCGATGGGATAATATTTGATTACACAGATGCAAGGAAATACAATTGAGGATTAAAATCTAAATAGGTCAGGACTAGAAACAGACCTGGATTAAGCAGACATAACACAGAAGTCTTGGGAAGAAGAAAGGACCATGTGAGGCCTTGGCAGTGACTCAGCAGTAAGTGTTGGTACTGAAAATTGTGAAGAGGTATATTGAGATGGGTTAACAGGATACGGTGACAAGCCTGAGAAATAGTCCTGCTATATTCTGAGTTATTTACAACCATTTAGAGTTTCCAGTTTGAGCTCTCATTTTAAGAGGAACATGGAGAATGCTTAGTCAAGAAAAGAGCAATGAAGGTGAATGGGCTGGCCAGTCAGACCTACCCAGAGGTGCAGAGGCCTGAGTGTAGGGCACCAGCACTTCTGGGCAGCTCCAGCAGGCAGGGAGGGCTGCACGGGACTAGCCTCTCTGCAAGGGGTCTACTTTGCTGGCATTGACCACTGGCCATGAGGGGAAAGGGGAGTGGTCCTGGCTCTGAACTCTTAATGAATTTGGTTGGGTTTTTTATTTGTGGTAAGTTCATTAGAACTTAATTTCTCAGAAATCCTAATTAACTAAAATCTCTAATGTCTTGCTTTTTTCTTTTCTTTTTTTAATGTGTTATTTATATATGAGAGGAGCAGATATTTGGTCAAAAGAAGCAATTTCTAATTGCCTAGGGTCATTACAGCTTCAGCCTCATCTCTCATAACTTCTACTTCACCCTCAAGACTGTAATGCAGTCATTGATGTTGTGTCCTGAGGTACTTCAAGATCATCAAAGGTAGATAGTTTTCAATAAAAAGGTTGAAATAGGATTTTTCTGGCTAACCTTCACTTAATCAGTTACATTTTAGAAACCCTACTTTGAGCATTCTGGTTCATCAAAGTTTTAGTGTATAGGGGGTAAAAATGCTGATGAAGGGGGAATTTGAAGGCTTTGTTAGAAAAAGTGCAAATCAGCTATTCTTTGTCTCCACAAGCAGGCAGAATTAGAGGAAATGGGCTTAGTTTTGCAGGAGAGATTGAGGGGAAACGTAAAGGACAGCTTCCTGATGATGGTAAGGGTTACTCAAATTGGAATACCTCACCATGGGAACTGGTTCTGTGTCCATCCTTGTTAACAGTCCCATGACTCAATACAGAAACCTTTGATGTTTTTAGGTCTAGGACCTACCCCATCTTTCATCTTCCCTACCCCTTCTGCTCTTGTCCCTTCTTTTGGCAGCATTTTGTAGTTCTCATGACAGAGCTCTTTCTGACTCATGGGAAAGCCCTTGGTCTGTCCGTCTTTGAGATACAGTGCTATGGAGATAGCGGGGCGGAGTGGAAAAAGGAGGCAGTAAGCAGCAGTTTTAAAGTAGCAAATAAGAAACCAACTAGTAATTATGATCTTGGTTGTCTTTTTTTTAAATAGAATTTTTAGAAATTCCTCCTTTCAACAAGCAGTATACAGAATCCCAGCTTCGAGCAGGAGCTGGCTATATACTTGAAGACTTCAATGAAGCCCAGGTGAGGAGTTTCTTTGTGTAGCTTCCCGGAGGGGCAATGATGAGAAGAACCTGAGAGGGAGGGGCTGGGGAGGTTGGGTACACCAGGTAGACAGTTCAGGAACTGGGAAACTGCTACAAGGTTTTGGATGAAATAGAATTTTTACTTGTGTGTAGAGAAGTTAGAATCCTCATTTGTTAAAGGCTGTGGTTCTGTTTCCAGGACAAAAGCAAATTAAAATTTGCGTTTAATAGAAGTCCCCATTATAATGTTGCTGATTCCCAGTCTGGAAGAACACCTGGGATTGGGTTTTCCCTTGAGGGTTTAGGTCCCCCAAAGGGTTTAGGTCCCCCAAAAAACCTGCAGGTGAGGCAGGGAGATTATCTAGGGCAGTCCCCTTGGCCTTTCATTGAGAAAGAAAGCTTTGGGCAGAAGGATAGGCTCAATGCCATTTTGGGTAGTATTTGGAAATGTTCAGATCTATTCTCTACAATGCAGTGCTGCTATTCAGGGGCTTTCTTCTGTAGAAGTCACCAGAGCCATTGATCCTGTTCCTTTTCTTCCAGTGTAACACAGCCTACCAGTGTCTCCTAATTGCGGATCAGCACTGTCGAACCCGGAAGTATTTCCTGTGCCTTGCCAGTGGGATTCCTTGTGTGTCTCATGTCTGGGTCCATGATAGTTGCCATGCCAACCAGCTCCAGAATTACCGTAATTATTTGCTGCCTGCTGGGTACAGCCTTGAGGAGCAAAGAATTCTGGATTGGTGAGTATTTGAGAGTCCCATCTAGGATGGTAGGCAGGAAGAGAGCAAGTTTTTGAAGGGGGAGAATCTAGGTGAGAGTATCTATAGAAACTAGAATCGTCATAGGATAAATTTGAGAATTTCAGTGAGTTCATTTGGGCAGTTCATCTAATTTATGTCCCTGAGGTATCCTGGTTAAGGACCTTTTGAAAATGTGTGAGGATTTCCATGTAGGTTCAGTATTCTTGACCTCCAAGGTTAGGGAACTAAGTTTTAAGCAAGGCATTTTATTCTCAGCCCCCAGATGGACCTGGACAGCAGAAGGGCTGAATTAGAAGGCCAGGATTCTGGAGAATACACATGATTCACAGGAGAGAAGGGGAGTGGTATCCTAATGCAGGGCTGTGGGAAACATTCACATGGGCCCAAGTCCCTTGGCAGAAGGGCTCTTGTTGGATGTAATCTGTCATGCTAAGGTCTTTTCCAGTTCCAAGGTGCTGTGTCTCTGACTCCTCCGTAGGCAACCCCGTGAAAACCCTTTCCACAATCTGAAGGTACTCTTGGTGTCAGACCAACAGCAGAACTTCCTGGAGCTCTGGTCTGAGATCCTCATGACTGGGGGGGCAGCCTCTGTGAAGCAGCACCATTCAAGTGCCCATAACAAAGGTACCTACCTGCAAAGTGTGTGGGGTGGTTTTGCTCCAAGGATGGCCTTAGACCACAGCTGTTCTGATTGTTTGACCTTATCCTTGTTTCTAAAAGAAGGTATATCACCTTCAAGAGGTGAGCCACTAGGAGTGAGGCACTGGGTTGTTGATGCTTCTGCTGGTATCCAGTGATGTACTGATAAACATGCCTATAAGATTAGCATATAGTGATAACTTTTCACTTTTGGTTGTGACCAGTAACACTGACATAAAAAGCTTGAGTTTGGGCATAACGTGACGTACTGTTTAGGAAGCATGTCTTTTTCAGCAGAAGGCTAAGTCACGTCTCCTTTCCTCTCTCCCCTTCCCCTGCTTCCTTGCAGATATTGCATTAGGGGTATTTGACGTGGTGGTGACGGATCCCTCTTGCCCGGCCTCGGTGCTGAAGTGTGCTGAAGCATTGCAGCTGCCTGTGGTGTCACAGGAGTGGGTGATCCAGTGCCTCATTGTTGGGGAGAGAATTGGATTCAAGCAGCATCCAAAATATAAACATGATTACGTTTCCCACTAAGGATACTTCGTCTCACCGATTTTATTCCCTGCTGTTGTGGAGATTGTGTTTTAACCAGGTTTTAAATGTGTCTTGTGTGTAACTGGATTCCTTGCATGGATCTTGTATATAGTTTTATTTGCTGGACTTTTATGATAAAATAAATGTTGAATCTCTTTGGTTGTAGTAACTGGGATTTCTTCATCCATTTCTTTTGAACTTAATTGCAGAACAAAAAGCAAGACATAGTACCTTTTCTGCCATTTTCAGTAGGCTTGTTCATAGTAGGAGGACAGCTAGCCAAGGTGTAAATAACAAGAAGTGAATTTTAACATTTTCTGTGGCATCTTTGTCAAGAGGTTTTCCTGGGCTATCTAAAATTGGACTTCCAAAAACCTTGATTTTATGGTAGGCCCAGATCAAAAGATGTAGCAAAAGTTGAATGGAATTGGGCACTTCCTGGCAATTAAAAAAAATGTTTTTAGAGTTGAGCTCACTGACAGCTGACCTGTGGCTCCTGTACTCTGAGAACTAAAAAGGAAAAAGCACCAATTGCTGTGAAAGGGCAGTGACTGTAAGCCTGATGGGATGACTTTCTGCAAGGATAAGCATGAGAAACGCAGGGACAACACTTGGAAATGTTAGCAGCTCTGGCCAGAGATCCAATACTCACAAATACTCACCTTTGCCATGACAGCATGAAAGCAACCACAGACAATAGGTAAATGAACGTGGCTGGGTTCCAGTAAAAAACAGGTGGTGGGCCAGAGTTTGCTAACTTCTCCCCAGACAGCAGTGGAAGGGGTCACCTTCAGCATACAAGTGCAGGAAACAGGACACGATATGTGGTAGAGAGGTAGGGACCAGAATCAGTGGCTACAAACTAGGACAGAATGCTGCATTCTTTTTCAGTAGAGAGGGAATTGTTCGATAAACATTTATTTTGGTTCACACCAACATGAACATTAATAATTACAGTAATGGTTGGGCCAGATAAACTCTTGTGGTTCTTCCAAGAGGGAATTAGACGACTTGCAGTTTTCAATATTTGAAACCTAAGAATTTGACCTCAGGCTTTTCTTAAGGACTCTTTTTGTTGAAGTAGTAATAATTAAATGCACTGTCAATAGCTAGAATTGCCCTTTTTCTAGTCAGATAATTGGAAGTTACTACTTACTGCTGTCTCTCGCAGCTTGAACAGTACCTAGGCGCATAGTAGGTGCTCAACAAATGGACGTGTCCAGCAGACGTTCTCCATGTAATGGATCTTGCAGGGTCAGCAGAGGGAGAGCTGGCGCCACATGTCCTCCATGGTGGGTGAGTTAACTCCCCTAAGGTGGGGTAGACTGTTCCACGCGGGAAGGACTTGTACCCATGAATGTTCAGTAGTAGTAGCTTCTGGGAGGAAAAGGTAGGGCCCTCAGTAGACTGCAGGCATTTGTGGAGTGGCTGGAGAGTGGGGTGTTTTGAATCTTCTGTCACGGATTTGGGAACGCGGTGAGAGACTGCTAGTTTGTGAACCAGGTATTTCACATCCCGAAACTACGAAAGAAAAAAAGGGCCTCATCAAATACACTTTCCCAAGATTTTCTTCAAAGAAAGAGGAATCAGGGCAGCCTGTGATCTACCTAATGTCCTCTTCTAATACTCTTAACGTTTCTTGGACTCTTGTGCTTAAAATCACTTAGGAAAAATCTGCTTGAGGACATCTGAGAGAGAGAAAGGAGAACAATAAAGTGCTTTTTAAAAATTGGAGAGACCTCTGAGAAAAGCCAACCACCACTGGATTTATTTAATTAAAAAGCTAAGAATTAGAAGGAGCGATCACCTTTCCTAGGCATGGAAGCTGGGGGCCAGGGAGGCAGGGTGCCTGGTGCAGCAGAGCTGGTTAATGTCAGAACTGGGAACCAGCCACAGCCACTCTGCTTCCCAGTTCTTTCTTCTAGCCCAGCTGAGAACTAAAAACCCATCTCAGCATCAGGAGTTTCAGTATTTCACTATAATGATGGTTTTTACTAGAAGATAAGCTTCATTAAAATTAATAAAGATGATCAGACACAGCCCTTTATCTCTGAACCTTAGTTTCCTTGTTTATAAAATGAGGCCTTTTGGACGAGACAGTGGCTAACGTCTCCCAGTTCTGGATTTATCACTTGTTAAAAAGCCACACACATGGAGTCCACACACTTCCCCCAAGGCTTGTTCGTACCTGCCTAGAGTTCCACCGGCCTGGGTGTAATATTTGTTATAATCTAGTCGTAAGAGTAGTTGAGCCAAATCTGAGTTGATCTGATGGTTCCGAACACTGGAGAGAATCTTGAATAGCAGTGAGGACTGGCGGCTAAAGCCCTGCAGAAAGAAGGACCTGGGCTGTGATTCCTCGCAGACTCACCAACTGTCCATGTGGAGTGAGGCGGGAGGGGGGAGGTCCTTGAAAAAAACTCGCTCAAAATTCTACAGCACCAGCTGGCCTTCCCACAGCTTTGCTTCTCTTAGCTCCTAAAAGTTGTTCTTAGGACTGAGTCCACAGATAGCATGACTTTCTGTGAAAGTACACTCCCATTCTCAGTAGGAAGTTAGCATCCGCTTTCAAATTAATATATTCTGCTGTATACTGGGGCCGGGGCGAGCCTGCGTGTTTTTGTTAGATAATTACAGTCCCAGTGAAACGGAGTTCGTTCAAGGAAGTAAGGAGGTTGGATATGAGAATGTGAGAACAAAGCCAGTGCATGTTTGTGGGCTGAAGAAACTATTCATGGCTGAACTATTTTTGAATCTGAGATGGCACATAATTAGCTGCTTCGAAATGAACTGATACCAACATTTTAATCTTTGTATCTTGTTATTTCTGTGTGCATGTATGTATTGGGGAAAATGCCTTATTGATTCAGAGGAAGAGATGGTGATTCCCCACTGACAAAACATCCTCTGCCCTTTGGACAGGGCTGCATACTGCCAACAGCCAGGCAGACTCACCTTCACCAGGATGCTCAGCTGAGCAGCCCCACGTTCATCCAGTGGGCCCAGGTTCTGACTGACCAGTGAGCAAAAGCCATGACAGAGATCTAGGATTTCATTCAGGCAGTGAAACACCTAGTCAGGAAACAGGTGGTATTAGGAAAAGAAGGAAGATACATGTATGAAATTAAATATATGGGAAAACAGTCTAAGAGCTACTTTTCCCATTCTTTGACCTCAGGAGAGACAAAGTCACATGTCTGGCCCCTCAAAATGCAACAAGTGTAAACCAAACTCTTCCCTTCCTGGTAAAGATGCTATCATTCTCTTCGTTACCCCTGCACAAATCTTCCATTGTAGCCACATCACACTAGTCTTCGTTTCTTGGACCCACCCAGTGTGCTCCTGCCCCGAGCTTTGCTTTCAGTGTTGGTCCCTATGCCCAGGATCCTCTCCTTAATGCCACTTCACCTTCTACCTTCTCAGTGGAGCCCTCCTTTCCCTGTGTAGCCTTTAGTGACCGCCCCCCCCCCCCGCTTCTATTATCTGTACTGTTCTCTCAGCCTCTGTTCAGGCCACCTGTGTTGTTACTGATCTGTGTATGTATGTTCTGTTTCTCCAACTAGATTGTGAGCTCCTTAAGGGCAGAGCCATGACTTATACCTCTTTGTATCCCCAGTGCCTTGCATACAGTAAGCACTCAATAAATATTTAATGGTGACCACCTGCTCTCATCTTCTGCTTTTCCCAAGGATGCGCTCCTGCCATTTGAGGACAGTTTGCCTGTCACAACAGCTTTTGGTGTTGTCAGTTCACAGAAAGAACCCTTGGGAGTGGCATCTATGTAACCTGCTCTCCCTTAGTGCAGCAAAAATAGCTTCAAATAGAAACAGAAGTCTGCGGTGTTTGTGGTGTGGCAGAACTGAGGGAGAAGAGCTGGTTGACATCAGAGATGAAGTGTAATCTACGTAACCTATATAATCAGAGAAACTATGAGAGGTCATTTTGACCTTCCTGCTTTCTATTCTGGAATTGGCATGCACATGTGAGCTTTAAAAAACACCAGGGCCTGGATTTCACTCCAGCGATTCGAATTTAAATGTTCAGGGTCCCAGATTTTTTTTAAATCTTCCAGGTGATTCCCATGTGTAGCCAAGGTGGAGGATAATGACCCTGAAGGAGATGTACATACATACACACAGATACACGGACGGGGAGACACTACTCCACTTGGCTGTGAAAACAACTCGCAACTGGTCGATCCTGACCCAAAAGATTGCTAAGAAAGTAAGTACTATATGTGCTTTCGTTAGTCTTCCTGTGGTGTCAGGTTTTTTAAATCCTTCCCTTTAAGGGTTCAGCACATATTCTTTCTTCTATAGCTGCTTACCACATCCCCAGCATACAGTATTTCAGAAATTCAAAGACATTTGAGTTCCCTTTTAACATTCCCTTTTAGTTTTGCTTTAAGTTTTTAAAAAGGTCTGAAAATGGAGATTCAACAATTGCTTAATGATAGTTACGTATCCTGGCAACTTGGGATCTAAGGGAACAGTCAGGCGAGAAGCAGTCTGAGGAAACCAACAGCCTACTTACAGGTTTCAACAAAATAAAGGACTGAGCCAGCAGATTGCTAAGGAAGTGGTCGTGAGCCAATCGGATGCTTTCAAAGTCACGGGTGGAATTGATCTGATGCAGCAGCTGTGAGAACTGAGACTCCAGCACATCTACCTGATGGGCAGTGACACACAGATACTTTGAGGACCTAGCACACTTTAAGCACTCGAGGACATTAAGATGCCTGACAGTATTCAAGCCCCTTTAAAGCTGACCAAAGACCCCTTTATGTAGCTTAGCCTTGTACAAAGTTATCTACCTGATGCCTAAGAACCTCCAAGTTCTGGCAGATCACTCCACCAACTGACATTCTAGCCAACTCTAAACACGAGGGTCAGATCAACAAGAATTAAATACTGCACTGCTGACAAGAACCCTACACTCATTCTCCTTCCATTTATTCCCCTTTTCCTCTAAAACGCTGCCAAGAAACCCCGCCCAGTGATAAAATCTGTGCCTTTTCTCAACCCCTAACATTTCATCCACTGCAGGACTGCAGTCCTTCTTTAGTCAACCCTGCCCACCTCCCTGACTTTCATCACCCTTCCTCCTAGTCAGCCCTAGGCCCAGACCTGGAGATAGTACTGAAGATTATCCACCAAGAAGGCCATGTGGTTTCTCAGGCGCCACTTGACAGCATCCGTCTGGTTGGACTTGAGGTGCTTGCGCTGCATCTGGAGGGCCCAGCAGTGCTGCAGCTCAGCCTGCACCCGGCGCACACTCAGTAAGTACTTGAAGACGACATTGTACCTGGGACAGAAACGTCAGGCTCTTCAGAATAAAAACTTCACTGCCCACCTCACCTATAGGACCGACCCTAGGACTCTGCCTGCCACCTGTACCATGAAAGGCAGGGAGGCAAGGAGAATTGCCAGAGCTGTGGCTGAATGCACTGTGGCTCACTTAGTGGAATATTACATAGGCGTGATATATTCAGAGTACTAAACAAGAAAAACATGCAGCCAAGAATACTATATCCAGCTAGGCGGTCACTGAAAATAGAAGGAGAGATAAAAAGCTTCAAGGACAAACAAAAACTAAAGGAATTTGCAAACACCAAGCCAGCCCTACAGGAAATATTGAAAGGGGTCCTCTAAGCAAAGAGCCTAAAAGAAACAGACCAGAAAGGAAGAGACACAATATACAGTAACAGGCACCTTACAGGCAATACAATGACACGAAATTCATCTCTCTCAGTAGTTACCCTGAATGTAAATGGTCTAAATGCCCCAATTAAAAGACACAGGGTATCAGGATGGATAAAAAACAAACAAACAAAAAAACCCACAAAAAACAAAAAACAAAAAAAACCCCAACCCATCAATATGCTGTCTACAAGAAACTCATTTTAGACCCAAAGATACCTCCAGATTTAAAGTGAGGGCGTGGAAAACAATTTGCCATGCTAATGGACATCAAAAGAAAGCTGGAGTGGCAATCCTATCAGATTAGATTTTAAGCCAAAGACTATAATAAGAGATGAGGAAGGACACTATATCATACTTAAAGGATCTGTCCAACAAGATCTAACAATTTTAAATGTCTATGCCCCTGACATGGGAGCAGTCAATTATATAAATCAATTAATAACAAAATCAAAGAAACACATCAACAACAATACAATAATAGTAGGGGACTTTAACACCCACCCTTACTGAAATGGACAGATCATCTAAGCAAAGATCAACAAGGAAATAAAGGCTTTAAATGACACACTGGGGCGCCTGGGTGGCTCAGTGGGTTAAAGCCGCTGCCTTCGGCTCAGGTCATGATCCCAGGGTCCTGGGATCGAGGCCCACATCGGGCTCTCTGCTCAGCAGGGAGCCTGCTTCCTCCTCTCTCCTCTCTCTCTGCCTGCCTCTCTGCCTACTTGTGACCTCTCTCTCTGTGTCAAATGAATAAATAAAATCTTTTAAAAAAAAAATAATAAATGACACACTGGACCAGTTGGACATCACAGATATATTCAGAACATTCCATCCCAAAACAAAAGAATACATTCTTCTCTACTGCACATGGAACATTCTCTAGAATAGACCACATTCTGGGTCACAAATCAGGTCTCAACCAGTACCAAAAGACTGGGATCATTCCCTGCATGTTTTCAGTCCATAATGCTCTGAAACTAGAACTCAGTCACAAGAGGAAAGTTGGAAAGAAGTCAAATACATGGAGGCTAAAGAATATCCTGCTAAAGAATGAATGGGTCAACTGGGAAATTAAAGAATTAAACAATTCATGGAAACAAATGAAAATGAAAACACAACTGTTCAAAATCTTTGGGACACAGCAAAAGCAGTCTTCAGAGGAAAGTATTCAGCAATACAAAGCCTTTCTCAAGAAACAAGAAAGGTCTCAAGTACATAACCTAACCTTAGACCTAAAGGAGCTGGAGAAAGAACAGCAAAGAAAACCTAAACCCAGCAGAGGAAGAGAAATAATAAAGATCAGAGCAGAAATCAATGAATTAGAAACCAAAAGAACAGTAGAACAAATCAACGAAACTAGGAGCTGGTTCTTTGAAAGAATTAATAAGATCAATAAACCCCTGGCCAGACTTATCCAAAAGAAAAGAGAAAGGACTCAAATTAATAAAATCATGAATGAAAGAGGAGAGATCACAACCAACACCAAAGAAATACAAACAATTCTAAGAACATATTATGAGCAACTCTACACCAGCAAATTTGACAATCTGGAAGAAATGGATGCATTCCTAGAGAAATACAAACTACCAAAACTGAACCAGGAAGAAATTGAAAACCTGAATACTCATAACCAGTAAGGAGATTAAAGCAGTCATCAAAAATCTCCCAACAAATAAGAGCCCAGGCCCAGACGGTTTCCCAGGGGAATTCTATCAAACATTTAAAGAAGAATTAATACCTATTCTCCTGAAACTGTTCTAAAAAATAGAAATGGAAAGAAAACTTCCAAACTCCTTTTATGAGGCCAGCATTACCTTGATCCCCAAACCAGGCAAAGACCCCATCAAGAAGGAGAATTACAGACCAATATCTTTGATGAATACGGATGCAAAAATCCTCAACAAAATACTAGCCAATAGGATCCAGCAGCACATAAAAAGGATTATTCACCACGACCAAGTGGGATTTATTCCTGGGATGCAAGGGTTGGTTTAACATTCGCAAATCAGTCAATGTGATACAAGACATTAATAAAAGAAAGAACATGAACATATGATCCTCTCAATAGATGCTGAAAAAGCATTTGACAAAAAGTACAGCATCCTTTCTTGATCAAAACTCTTTACAGTGTAGGCATAGAGGGTACACCTCAATATCATCAAAGCCATCTACGAAAAACCCACAGCGAATATCATTCTCAATGGAGAAAAACTGAGAGCTTTTCCCCTAAAGTCAGGAACACGGCAAGGCTGTCCACTATCACCACTGCTATTCAACATAGTACTAGACGTCCTAGCCTCAGCAATCAGACAACAGAAAGAAAGAAAAGGCATCCAAATCGGCAAGGAAGAAGTCAAACAATCACTCTTTGCAGATATGATACTANATGTGGAAAACCCAAAGGACTCCAGTCCAAAACTGCTAGAACTCATACAGGAATTCAGTAAAGTGTCAGGATATAAAAAAATCAATGCACAATCAGTTGCATTTCTATATACCAACAACAAAACAGAAGAAAGAGAAATTAAAGAGTCAATCCCATTTACAATTGCACCCAAAACCATAAGNGAGCCTGCTTCCTCCTCTCTCTCTGCCTGACTCTCTGCCTACTTGTGATCTCTGTCAAATAAATAAAATCTTTAAAAAAAAAAAATCAATGCACCGAAATCAGTTGCATTTCTATACACCAACAACAAAACACAAGAAAGAGAAATTAAGGAGTCGATTCCATTTACAATTGCCCCCAAAACTGTAAGATACCCAGGAATAAACCAAAGAGGCAAAGAATCTACTCAGAAAACTATAAAGTANGTACTCATGAAAGAAATTGAGGAAGACACAAAGAAGTGGAAAAACATTCCATGCTCATGGATGGGTAGAATAAATATTGTGAAAATGTCTATGCTACCTAGAGCAATCTACACATTTAATGCAATCCCCATCAAAATACCAGCAATTTATTTCAAAGAAATGGAACAAATAATCCTAAAATTTATATGGAACCAGAAAAGACCCCGAATAGCCAAAGGAATGTTGAAAAAGAAAACCAAAGTTGGACTTCAAGCTCTCTTACAAAGCTATAATAACCAAGACAGTATGGTACTGGCAAAAAAACAGACACATAGATCAGTGAAACAGAATAGAGAGCCCAGAAATGAACCCTCAACTCTATGGTCAACTAGTCTTCGACAAAGTAGGAAAGAATGTCCAGTGGAAAAAAGACAGTCTCTTCAACAAATGGTGTTGGGAAACTGGACAGCCACATGCAGAAAAATGAAACTGGGTCATTTCCTTACACCACACACACAAAAAGACTCAAAATGGATGAAAGACCTCAATGTGAGAAAGGAATCCATCAAAATCCTTGAGGAGAACACAGGCAGCAACCTCAGCCGCAGCAACTTCTTCCTAGGAATATCACCAAAGGCAAGGGAAGCAAGGGCAAAAATGAACTATTGGGACTTCATCAAGATTAAAAGCTTTTGCACAGCAAAGGAAACAGTCAACAAAACCAAAAGACAACTGACAGAATGGAAGAAGATATTTGCAAATGACATATCAGATAAAGGGCTAGTATCCAAAATCTAATAAAGAACTTATCAAACTCAACACCCAAAGAACAAATAATTCAATCAAGAAATGGGCAGAAGACATGAACAGACATTTCTCCAAAGAAGATAGCCACATGGCCAACAGACACATGAGAAAGTGCTCAACATCACTCAGTATCAGGGAAATACAAATCAAAACCAGGAATGGGACCCTAACTATACCACCTCACACCAGTCAGAATGGCTAAAATCAACAAGTCAGGAAACGACAGATGTTGGCGAGGATGCGGAGAAAGGGGAACCCTCCTACACTGTTGGTGGGAATGCAAGCTGGTGCAGCCACTCTGAAAAACAGTATAGAGGTTCCTCAAAAAGTTAAAAATAGAGCTACCCTACGACCCAGCAATTGCACTACTGGGTATTTACCCTTTCTGGCGTATGTGAAAGGAAGGAAGGAGGGTCTTGTGTGGCCCCAGTAATAATGTGATAGGAAGCAAGGATTTCAGTTAATCGGATTTTTTTGTCCCAAAGAAGAGAGAACGCAATCGAGGGCTCCCTAAGTCCTGCCTCACAGCAAGCTCGGGCTAGCTGCCTCGTGCTGAGCCCCACTCTGAGAACACGCATGGGAAGAACAGCTGATTCCTAGTGGAACTGGATATATTTACTCATTCGTAGACAGACTTGCAGAAACCAATCTGATTTGGTTTTTAAAATCATCTATTTCTAATGGAACAACATAGTAAAAGTAGTACACCTTGTCTGGATTCTGATTTGAACAAACTGAAACATAAAAAGACATTTTTGGGTAACTGGGAAAGTTTCAATCTGTACCAGATATCAGATAAGGACTTATTGTTAATTTTACTGTCTGTGATAACTGTATTGTAGTTACACTGAAAACATGCCTGCTCTGAATTGCACAGTGATGGAGTGAAATGACACGTCTGGGCTTTGCTGTCTAAGGCTCTAGCGAAAACAAGAGATGAAACAAGTAGTGCAACACTGACGGTTACTGAAGCTGGATAATGTATACGTGGGGGGTCATTACAGTCCATATTTCTGTTTATATTTGGAATTTCTCATAATAAAAAAAGTTTTGTTTTTAAAACACATCAGAGATTGGTTTTTGCAATCTCTGCAATACTCTGTTCAGAGTATATCAAGTGAGGATGTACATATTTGCCTGTGGGAGGGACACTGGGAGCTGCAAAGGCTCAAGGACAAGGTGCAGCTTCCTTCCCTGGGCTGTGGGAGCTGAACCTGCCACAGAAAGCTACCTGGACCAGCCTTGTCTTCTCCAGGTCATGCCTAGGCTCTCATACCCTGAGCTTCTCTACTCAGAAAGGTAGAGAGGACTGGGAACAGGAGCAGAGGGATGAAGAGAGGCCCTTTTGTTCATTCGCCTGCCTTTATCTCTCTTCCTCTGGCCTGAGCACAACAGCTGCCGTCCCCCCACAGCCAGGGCCAGTACCAGATTTGAGAGATTCGTAAATAGTGTGGGGACAGATTCCACAGGCGACCACAAGCCAAGCCTGCTTCTCCAGCCTCCCTTCCCCTAGAGCTCTGGTTTCCTGGCTTGGGCACATGAGGTCCTGATGGAGATGAGCAACAGCACGTGGCAGGCTCTCAGGATAAAAAACAAAGCTAATCCAAGAGCCTCTTACCACGCTGGTCCCACTCCCATGTTCCATCCAGTTTTGCTGTCCCCACGGCCTCTCCCTGGGGGTGAGAAGGTGCTCTCCTCTGCAGTGGCTCAAGTCCACAGCAAACATTCGGGCTTGGAAAGTCTTCCAAAGTAGATCAACAAAAAAGTACACAAGTTTTAGGGAGGAAACTTGCTAGTCTGATGGAATTAGCAAGGGCCAGATTCTTTATGAGGTGCCCACAACTGTGCCTTCCAGAGACCACAGACAGGCAGTCTGTAAACTGCTCATTGTGCAACTTAAAAAATGACAATGGTGCACCTGGCTGGTTCCGTCAGTGGAGCCTGTGTCCCCTGATCCCGGGGTTGTAATTTCAAGCCCCACATTGGGTATAGAGATTGCTTAAAAAATAAAATCTTAACAACAAACACACCACCACTACTTGGCTTGAGGGTTTGACACTCCTGTTCATTGCAGCACCCAGGACCCAGCACCCAGCCCTCAGCACCCCCACAGCCTCGTATCTGCAGCTTCACTTGCTAAACTTCTCTGTCCAGTCCATGAAGGCACCTTAGTTTGCAGCCTCTGATTTACAGACTGTGTACAACCACCAGCTGCGTGGTTATCTTGCTCTCACCAATTCTATTCCTTTTCATTTCTACCCTTGCAAGTCAGGTCATATTTACCCATGAGAAATTCAGAAATACTCACTTTTCCAGAACAGCAGGGGTGAAGAGAATGTGTAGCGGCCACTGCACTTTGTAGGAGAGACCGAGGGCTGCCCAGCCAGATGCGGGGGCTTCCCGGGGAGACGTTTCCCGAGAAGGCCCTTCTCTTGCCTGAGCGGCATCTGTTAGGAAGAGAAAAGACGAAAAATGTAAAATAAGTAAATTAATTAAAAAAACAGAAAAGAGGACTTTGCTTGTCAAGAACCAGGGCTTTGACAAGGTGAGTCACACTCATGAAGGAGTGCTCACTCGAGCCTGCAGTGTCAGAAGTATACAGGCGACAAAAAGGGGACTTGCAGAAGAAAGCAAGGAAAGTCGATGTGAGATTCTCTTAGGTGGTCTTTCAGATTCTTTTTTCAGCCTTGAAGTCTGGTGGCTGGAAATAAATACAGACCATTCCAGCGGCAGGACAAAAACAAAACCATGGCCTGGGCATCCCGCTTGGCCTCTCTGGACTTCCTTTTCCTCCTGTATAAAATAGGGCCCCAGACAAGGTGACTTCTAAGGTCCAAAATGAAATGGGTTCTGTGGAGGTAGGCAGAAGCACCGATGGGAGAACAGATCGTGAACCCGTAGGAGCAGAAAGAAGCAAGAAAGAAAGGCAAACCTTTATGCTCCTTTCCGTGATACTCGATTGTCAAGTGCAACAGAGGGAGAAGGTTGTCATCATCCAGAAGGACCTTGTGTGCGGACTGCTGGAAGGCCACATTCACATCTGCAAGGAGGAACACTAGGCTACGTACCAGACCCACAGGCCGCTGGCTTTCCACATCTGCTCCAGCCCACCTGACGCTAACGGTGGGACGCCGTGGAGACAGGCTGCTTTTACCTTCTTTGCACGCGTTCCTCCTCTCTTGCTGATAATAGTCCCCACTTTTCCTTGGAAAATCACCCCTCCCAGTATTAGCCATGTGGTTCAGTGGGGTTGACAATACCTGATGCTTGGGGTAGGCAAGTGACCCAGGCATGCTCAGATGGAATGTAATAGTTTACCTTGTTACACTATTCTGCTTAGGGATATGAACATGACTCAAGCCAGGCCAATCCAGAGGCTCTATTCAGAGCTCAGAGCAGGCCTGTCTGAGAAAAAAGGCAGGAATGACACCAAGTCCTGAAGGCATCACATGAGCCCCCAGATCAGACTTTGCCTAAAACCTTCATCCTCTGACCTGTTCAACTATCAGAATCAATACATTTTTCTTCCCCTTTGCATGAATTTGGTTTTTCTGATATCTGCAATGAAAAAAGTCTTTGAGTGCAGTGGCCATCTATTGTTTTATAGTCAGAAAAAAGGTAACCCTGTCAGTTTCCCCGCATATTCTTTTTTATTCTGATCTTTTCCCAACTCTCTTCATGTAGTTTGAATGGGAATGGTGATCATTCCCATTAGTCAAGGGTGCACATCTCACTGAAGCAGGTGTATTTTAGTGTCTGACATCTTTGATGCGGGGGTATGTATATGATCTGGACGGGGCTAATCAAAACCCCTTCCTGGAATCTTTTCATTTGCTACCAGAGAGACTGGATTTGCTTCTCCAGTAGACACTGTGAAGTAGGTCCTGGAAACTGTTGCTGGCCATGTTTCCAAATAGGACTTGAAGGCCATCAGAAAGCACAGAAGAGGCACAGAGAAGATATGGTAAGAAGGAGAATTCTAGCAATATTCAATTCCCTAGTTTTGGTTGTTCTGAAGCTCAGCTATACATCCCACTGCAGTTATAGATAAATAGCAAATAGATTCCCCTTTTCCACCTAGGTTAGTTCAGGTTAGGTTTCCATCATTTGCAACCTAAAGAACTTGAATACAACAAGGGGCAATAAGTAGCGATATGTCCCGTAGGGATGTAAGACTATAATTGGATAAAATACCTGATTTATACCCACTTTTCCAAGAAGCCAAGAGGCTACTCCCAATGACTTCAGTGTGCAGCCCACCTGAAGGGCCTTCCATCTTTCGAAACACTGCTAACTCACCAGCCTGCTCCTATGTGGAACAGACTGAACGGTTCAGCAGCAGTCAAGCAACACCCTACAACATCAGTCAACTGGTAATTCTCAGGCCCACAGGGGAATTACCATGTTCAGTTACTGCAGTGGGTGGTGTTTTTAACATGTGTTGAGCTGTGTCAATGAAGGCCTGAAACAGTTCTCCACGTCCCAGAAGATAAAAGTCTTTAATGATCTGCGGAAAGAATTTCAATTTATAGTTCAGTGATCTAGCAGGGCAGGAGCTCCTCACTGTTGTAATTACACACAAAGTTTCTAATCTCATCAGTGGAGTCCAGCCTACAAAAGGATACAGGCTTTTGGCATTTCACAGGGGCATACTTCTCAACTCCTTGAGGCAGGACAACTGGTGTGTCTTTAGTATCATTTACTCAATGGCGACACAAGTCTGTTCTGCCAGAAGAAAGTAAACACCCAGACCTTTGTGCTATGGTACATGTGTAATATTAGGGAGAGTTGCCCTCTTGGATGAAGAAGACATGTGAGGTCACTCTGGAAGTCTGGGTACAGGCAACCAATGCTCTCAAGAGAGCCTAGAGAATAAAGTCACTGTCCACCAGCATCATTTTAAGAATTAAAAGACAGCTTAGGTATTACCTTCAGTTGACCCAGTAAATCTGACTCTTCTACCATCAGCTTCCAGAGATGCTGTGAAAAGAACAAAATAGGGACAAAATTTCATTCTGATGAAAACTTCGATTAAGAATGCTTTTGTGGGGCACCTGAGTGGCTCAGTGGGTTAAAGCCTCTGCTTTCGGCTCAGGTCATGATCTCAGGGTCCTGGGATCGAGGCCCGCATCGGGCTCCCTGCTCAGCGGGGAGCCTGCTTCCCCACCCCCCCCGCCTGCCTCTCTGCCTCCTTGTGATCTCTCTCCCTCTGTGAAATAAATAAAATCTTTAAAAAAAAAAAAAAAGGAATTGTTTTGTGGGGTGCCTGGGTGGCTCAGTCACTAAGTGTCTGACTCTGGCTCAGGTTCCTGGGATCAAACCCTACATCAGGCTCCCTGCTCAGCGGGAAGCCTGCTTCTCCCTCTGCCATTCCCCCTGCTTTTGTTCTGTCAAATAAATAAAATCTTTAAAAAATAATTTAAAAGATTAAAAAAAAAGAATGGTTTTATACAAATCCAGCAATAGGTTGAAAACAGAATATATGCCATGATCAAGTTGAGTTAATACCAAGAATGAAGGGACAGTTTCATGTAAAAAAAAAAAAAAAGAGAGAGAGAGAGAGATGGAAATGTTCTGGTGGTGATGGTTGCACAACATTGAATATACTAAAAACCACTGAACTGTACACTATTTTTTTTAGAGATGCTATTTATTTGACAGAGAGTACAAGCAGGGGGAGCAGCAGAGGAAGAGGGAGAAGCAGGCTCTCCTCTGAGCAAGGAGCCCGATGTGGGGCTGGATTCCAGAATCCTGGAAAAACGACCTCAGCCAAAGGCAGAAACTTAACCGACTGAGTCACCCGGGCATCTCAGAAATAAAATCTTTTAAAAAAATAAATAAATAAGGTGGGAGGGGGGCACCTGGGTGGCTCAGTCAGTTAAGCATCTGTCTTGAGCTCAGGTAATGATCCCAGGGTTCTGGGGTCGAGCCCCATGTCAGGCTCCCTGCTCAGCGGGGAGCCTGCTTGTCCCTTGTGCCTCTGCCCCTCCCCACCCTACCCACTCGTGCTCTCTCTCTCAAATAGATAGAATCTTAAAAAAAAAAAAGCTTCTGCACAGCAAAAGAAATAATCAACAAAATGAAAGACAACCTCCAGAATGGAATATATGCAAACCATGTATTTCATAAGGAATTAATATCTGAAAGATATAAAGTCCTACAACTTAACAACAAAACACAATCTAATTAAAAAATGGGCAGAGGAACTAAACAGGTATTTTTCCAAAGAAGACATACAAATGGCCAACAGGTACATGAAAAGATGCTCAGTATCATTAGCCATCAGGGAAATGCGAATCAAAACCACAGTGAGCTGTCATTTCACACCTATTAGAATGGTTATCATCAAGAAGAGGTAACAAGTTGTTGGTGAGGATGTGGAGCAAAGGGACCCCTTGTGCACTTTTGGTGGGAATGTAAACTGGTTCAGTCACTATGGAAACCAGTAGGGAGGTCGCTGAAAAATGAAAAAATTGAACTTCCATAAGATCCAGAATTCCACTGCTGGGTATATCCACAGAGGAAAGGAAACAGGATTATCAAAGAGATACACGCACTCCCATGTTTATTGCAGTATTATTCACAGCAGCCAAGATATGGAGACAACTAAGTGTCCATGATGGATGAACAGATAAAGAAGATGTGACAGATAATGAAATGTGTATATTTCAGTTATAAAAAAGGAAATTCTGCCACTTGTGACAATATGGACAGACCTTGAGCATAACATACTGAGATAGGTCAGAGAAAGAAACACTGCATGATATCATTTACATGTAAAGTCCAAAAAAAGCTAAACTCATAAAAACTGAGTAATATAGTGGTTACGAGGAGCTGCGGGGTAGGGGGATAGGAGAGAGGTTGTTTAAGGCTACCAACTTGCAAACTAGTAGGTAAGTGAGTCCTGGAGATGTAAGTCACGGTATAGTGAATGTGGACAACAATGTTGTATTATAATCAAATTTGCTAAGTGACTAGATCTTAATTATTCTACCACAAAAAAGGATAGTTATGTGATATAATAGAGGTGTTATCCCTACAATGACAATCTTCTTAGAATATATTAATGTGTCAGATCAACATGCTATATACCTTAAGTTTACACAATGTTATATATCAAATAATTTGATTAAAAAAATAAAAGCACGTGTATTAATGAAAATAAAACACATGTGATAAAGAACCTCAATAAAAGATCAATAAAGATCCTCAATAAAGTTTAAAAAATTGTATGTTCAGTATACTTTGGAAAGACTTATTTCAGGGAATGGATATGCTTGTTCTTCTATGATGCATTTAGAGTAGTGTTTATAAACACTTGTAATAATGGTATTTATAAAAGTGGTACTTGCTATGAAATGAATGCTCAAGTACAGGGATGTGTTTCCCATTTAGCAATGCATTTAGAGAAATGTTTAAAATAATGATACTAATGATGGTTATAGAAATATTCTGTGTGAGCTTTTGGGCGCCTGGGTGGCTCAGTGGGTTAAAGCCTCTGCTTTCGGCTCAGGTCATGATCTCAGGGTCCTGGGATCGAGGCCCGCATCGGGATCCCTGCTCAGCGGGGAGCCTGCTTCCCCCTCTCTCTCTCTGCCTGCCTCTCTGCCTCCTTGTGATCTCTCTCCCTCTGTGAAATAAATAAATAAAATCTTTAAAAAAAAAAAAAGAAATATTCTGTGTGAGCTTTAAAAAAGGAATAAACTATTGATACATGCAACATGGATTAATCTCAAAATAATCATGAGGAAAAGCAGCCTGACCCACCTCTTCCCCCACAAGAGAACATATTGTTTGACTCCATTTATATCAATTCTAGAAAATGCAAATTAATCTCTAATGACAGAAAGCAGATCAGTGGTTGCTTGGGGGCAGGGAGGTAAAAAGCATTGAAAATAAAAGATGGAAGAAGATATGAGGTAAATAATGACCTGGAAGAGAGGTGGGTAATGATCTTAATAAAATAGAATTTAAGTTGAAAAACATATATATATATATATATATATATATATGTGTGTGTGTGTGTGTGTGTGTGTGTGTATTTTATAGAAATAAGTATATATCATAAGTGATAAAGATGACATTATATATACATAAAAGGAAAACAATATTCATTACAAATATGCATATGCCTAGCATACAGCTTGGAAATGAGAGATTAGAACATGCATAGAACTCTAGACTCACACACTCTGAGCACAAGTAGGACTAAAAACAAAAAATAGGCCCTACATTAATCCATAAAGGGAGCCTCAATCAACTTCAAAGGACCTATTTATGTTTTCCAAGTATACTTTATTTAGCAGTAAAAATTAAAGCTTAATAAATTCCTGGGGTTAAAAAAAACAAAGAAAATTTAAAAATTTAGGATAATTTTTTAGGATAATAATAATTATTTAGGATAAAACAGGATGATAATATATATACTTCATGCCAAAAACTTGTGGGACAAGGGCAAGGCAATATAGAAAGGTTTATATGTGTTTCCTAGGAAGCAAGGGTTACAAATAGGGAAAAGTCAAGTTTTCAACCCAGAAAACTGGCAAACAGTAACAGAAAACTCAAAGAAGGAAGAAAAATAATAAAGGCAGATATCAAGGAGATAAAGAAAAAAGGTAATAAAAACACAAGCTGGTTCTTCAAAAAGATTAGTAAGTCTGAACAGTAAAAGATTAAAATAAACTACAAAGTAAAACAAATAGCTACAGATAGACATTCTAAAAAATTAAATCTACACAAAATGGGCCTTCCTAGAATAGTAGAAAATACCAAAATTGGTACAAGAAATAAGTCTTGAACAGATTAATGTAGATTTAAAATAACACTAAGTTGGTCAAGATTTTTTTAAGATTTATTTATTTATTTTGGTGGGGGGATGAGCGGGCAGAGAGAAAGGGAGAGAAATCCTCAATGACTCCTCGATGGGTGTGGAGCCTCATGTGGGGCTTGATCCTGGACCCTGAGATCATGACCTGAACCAAAATCAAGAGTTGGATGTGTAACCGACTGGGCCACACAGGCACTCCGAAGATTTCTCCTTCTTAACCTAGCTTAGGGAATTTTTCAGGTAAGTTCAATCAAACTTCTAGTAACAACTCCTGTCTTATATTAATTATTCTAGAAAAAAAAAAGACAAGTGAGAGATACCTAGCTCACTTTATAAAGCTTATACAGTCTTTATTCTGCAACCACATGGGAATAAAACAGGAATTGTCTAATTTCACTAGTAAATGTAGATGCAGAAGTTCCAAGTATTATACTGGCTAAGCAAATCAAACAGTGTTTTGAAAAATAAAACCTCATGCTTTCAAATACAGTTTATCTCAGGAAGATTCAATGTCTGAAAATCTAACCAGAATTTTACCCTGTGAATAGATTAGAGAAAAAGAACCCAGAGCAAGAAATTGCACCATCATCGGTAAAGAAAAAGCAGGTGACAAAATTCAACATCTATTTATGATAAAAACACATAGCAAACTAGAATTTTAACCTGATAAACTTAAGTGCCAAAAGCCTACAGCCAACATTAGAGTAATAGAGAAACTGTCGACACAATCTCTAAGGGCCAACAAAGCAAAAATGCCCACTATTGCCTCCACTGGTTAACACAGTTTATATCGACTATCACTCCAGCTGTTAATGTAATACTAGAGATCTGAGACTGCAAGGGAAAAAAAAAAAAAAAGCAAGTCTAAAACTGAAGTTGAAAACTCATTTGCAAATGTTATGATCATTACTTAAAAAAAAAATCAACACAATCAACAAACTGTTAGAACTAAAAGACTTCATGTTGTCCCACAGAAGATTAACCCACAAAAATTAATACTACCACTTCTCCACATAAAAATAGTAAGCAACTGGGGCATGTGGGTGCCTCAGTTGGTTAAGCATCTGCCTTTGGTTCAGGTCATGTTCCCAGGGTCCTGGAATTGAGCCCCGCATCAGGCTCCCTGCTCAGTGGGGCGCCTGCTTCTCCCTCTCCCTCTGCTCTCCCCGTCCCCCACTGCTGCTCACTCTTCTCTCACACTCTCTAATAAATAAAATCCTTTAAAAAAAAGCAACTAAAAAAAAAAATCAAAATAACAAACTTAAATATCTAGGAATTAATTTTCAAAATCTTTTCCCTTGAATACTAAAAAATATACAGAAAAGTATACAAATAATAAGTTTACAGCTTGGAGAATTTTCACATTGAACACACTTGCATAACCAGCATCCTTAAAGCCCTCCTCCTGCCCTTCCCATTGACCAAGGTCAAATTCTATCCTGACATCTAACACCAGATTAGTTCTGCATTTGAATTTTTTTTTTTTTTGAGAGAGAAGACAGACAGACAGTGGGGCTGGGTAGGAGCTGAGGGAGAGGGAGAATCTTAAGTACTCTCCATGCCTAGCTCAGACCCCAGTGCAGGGCTTGATCTCACGACCCTGAGATCATGACCTGAGCCGAAATCAAGAGAAACACTTGACTGAGCCACCCAGGTGCCCCTGCTTTTGAACTTTTATATTAAATTTTATATTAACTGTTTTTGAACTTTATATAAACTTATAGAATATGTATACTAAAAAAAAAACCCAAAAGGGGATGAGTATGATGTATATTTTCAAGACACTCCCCTCTTTTTCCTTCTGAAAAGGAAACTATTTTCATTACTATAAATCGTTACTTTAAGAGAATAGCTTTAAAAAAGACCTATTAGCTACAACTGTAAAAATCCTCAGAGTCTGAACTTCCATTCTTCATCTATAATTTTTACAAACTGGAAACGTATTTCTACCAATATCCACATTTCAGAATTTCGCAAGAAAAAAAAATTCAAAATCCTGTATCATTCATTCAATAAGATTTTTACTTTCCTCCATGAATTAACTCCAGGGTTATCACAAGAATAATAAAAGAACAGAAATAGATTTAATAAAATAAGATGAAAGGACCTCAAGACACCAGCCCCTTAGATAAGAGCTGCCTTGGCTATAGCTGGAGGGGTAGGATCTTGAAATTATGAAAGGACAAAAGCATGTATTCTAGAGAGTTAAATATTTACTTGCCCATAAACAATCCAATGAAGTAATACCCATAATCAATCAAATAATCTAATATCCTGTCAGTATTACAGCTCTCTCCCATGCCTAGAATTTTGGAGACCATAACTAGAAAAGGAAATCATATTCATGATAGGTTACCATCCTTCCAACGTGAGCATATCTGATGCTAAGCTTCTTAGCAGTTCTAGATACTGTAGTGAGCTGGGTATGCTTCATAATCACCTGCAGTGGTTTGTCTGCTGTCTGTCCAGTTGGAGGGTATAAATCCAAGGACCTACTCCCTCCCTCCCAATGTAGATCTACCAGGCAGCAGCTCTGGAGGTGAGGGCTTATACAAGCGCATGGTTTAAGATTTTCCGAAGTAGTGCTATGCATGGCCAGAGTCGAAAACCAGTAACAGAGTAAACAAAACAGCTGACTAAACTAAAAATCTCATTTTACATTATCACACACCTGTGAGCCAAATTTTATTTTAGGCCACAGAACAGATGCACATCTGAAAAATCACTGGTCACAATCTAAGTTGGTGGATAAAGCAGAATTCACTTAAGAATATTGAACTAGGGGGCACCTGGTGCCACTGGGTGGCTCGGTCAGTTAAAACAGACTGTCTCTCCCCCTGCTTGTGCTTGCTCTTGCTCTCTCAAATAAATAAAATCTTAAAAAAAAAAAAAAAAAGATTTGACACAGAGAAAACGCACAAGCAGGGGGGGCAGCAAGAAGTAGAAGCCGACTTCCCTGCTGAGCAAGGAGCCTGATGTAGGACATGATCCCAGACCCTGAGATTGTGACCTGAGTCGAAGGCAGACACTTAACTGACTGACCCATCCAGGTGCCCTAAATAAATTAATCTTTAAAAAAAAAAAGGGAAGAACACTGAACTAGGAGTTACAAGACCTGCTTCTGACCTCAACTTTTTGACGGTGCAACACTAGCCAAGTTAGCTTTCTATTTTATTCATTTGTAAAAATGGAAAAATAATACTTGTTCTGTGTTCCTCATAGGGTTATTATACCCATAAGTGAAAAAGTAATACAGCTGTCTCAAATATAAGCAAGCCACTAAATTTAGTCAGAATCCACTGACTCCTGGCATTTATCATCAACTACACTGATTCAAAATGTTGACTGTCTGAATTTGAAAGTGAGACCTCCCTTTATTCAAGAAGCTAATTAGCAAACTCCCGTCAGGTGTGAAGATTCAAGTAGTTCTACTTCTATTAGAAAAACTTCTTGCCCTGCGATTCTCACAATTCCCTCCAAGCTAAGTTCTAATCATATCAAGAAGCAATGGAAGTTTAAGTACTCAATTTCTGGGGAACTAGTCTGTTTTTTTGCTAAGAAAGCCTACCATGACATACAAACCTCAGCCACGGTACTGCGAATACGATCCACCACCTGCTCGAAATCCACGAGGCTGAAGAGCAGCTGCTGTTTGAGCCGATGGAGCTCCGCAGCAAAAGTGTCCTCCTGATTCTTCAAAATGGATCCTGCAAAATTGGCACCATCAAAGGAAGGCAGAGAGCAGCAGGACAGGCGAGGGCTTCTCATCCCCGCGGTGCAGCTCCATCCCGTTTCTCACATCACATGGTACTGCAATCTCAGTGCATAACCCTCATGAGCCATTTGGTCAGAGGGGCTTCAAGCTATTCCACAGGGCCTTTGACGACAGGGCCCACTGGGCAAGGAGCTTCTTACCTTTCCTAGTCAGGTTTACATTTTGATTCTCAAACATCTGCACAGATTCTCCAACAAACAGGATTTTTTCAGCAACCCTCACTGGGATGTAGGACGGCAAAATTTCCACTCGTAAGGAAAACTGTTTGAGAGATGGTGCCAGCATGTTCTCTTCCTCTATTAGGCGCTACTCAAGGAAATAACCCACATCAGACATGATGTATGAAGTAAAAAGTGGAAGGCAAGAAAACATCACTAACTCTCCCAACCCATGATTTCTATTTTCTAGAGGCAGGGACTTGAATTTTTTAAAATTTATTTATTACATACAGAGAGGACACGCTCGAGTGGGGAGGGGCAGAGTTTGACAGAGAATCTCAAGCAGACTCCGTGTTGAGTGCAGAGCTGCACAGGGGGCTCCATCTCACCACCTGAGCCAAATCAGGAGTTGAATCCTTAACCAGCAGAGCTACCCAGGCGCCCCTAAGCAGGGACTCACTTTTTTTTTTTTTAAGATTTTATTTATTTGATAAGAGACACAGCGAGAGAGGGAACACGAACAGGTGGAGTGGGAGAGGGAGAAGCGGATTCCTGCAGAGCAGGGAGCCTGATACAGGCTCGATCCCATGACCCTGGGAAACATGACTTCAGCCTGAGGCAGACGCTTAATGACTGAGCCACCCAGGTGCCCCTTTAACAGGCGTTTTAAATCTTTATATCACAGGACTCTGCCATTATATGAAAGCTGTGGACCTTCCAGACAAATATACAAACATACATAAAACAGAACCTCCTGAAGCTACCCATGGGCCCCAGGTTAAAAACTGTTATATGCTGATGACTCCTTAAATTTTATCTTCAGGCTAGACTGTTCTCATGAGCTACAAGCTCAGCCCACTGGACACTTCCTGCAAGTACCTCAAACTCAACATGTCCAAAAGTAAATTTTTTTTAAGTAGGCTCCACATGAAGCCTGGAGCCCAATGTGAGGCTTGAACTCATGACCCTGAGATCAAGACCTCAGCTGACATCAAGAATCAGATGCTTAACGGATGAGCCACTCAGGCACCCCTCAACATTAGATCCATTAGATGGATTCAAATTAGATCTGTCTCCTTTCTTCCAATACCTGCCATACACATTCTGTGTCATCTCTATCCACCTAGCTGCTGAAGGCGAAACTTGGGTAACGTTCTTGATCCTTCCCTCTGGACTCCTATCCAATCACTAAGGCATACCTATTCCACGTCCTAAATCTCTCAGACCACTCTATTCTTCTGCATATTTACTGTCACCACCCTTGGCTTAGGCCACCATTATTTTTCACCTAAGTGTCCCCAACATTCTCTTAACTGGACATACCTTTTGCTAGCCTTGTTTTTTTAAAAAACAATTTCCCCACACACTATCCAGAGTCATCTATCATAAAGTCTGATTGTGTTAACCTCTTGCCTAAAATTCTTCACTGCCTCTCAGTTCTTTTGAGGTTCAGGTCCAAATTCCTTCCCATAGTTTACAAGGGCTTTCGTGATCTTACCTTAATAGTTTCATTGACTGCGAATTCCCTGACCCCCTCCACTGTCCTTGCACTTTGTATTTCAGTCTTTACTTGACGATTTCAATTGAATTACTACTGGTTCCTCAAGTAAGCCGTCTTTCAAGGTCTCTGTACTTCGTACACATCCTTCCCCCTGCCTGGAACATTTCCTGACCTCTCCTCCCAAATTCTTTGCAATTTATATGTACACTAAAAAGCTTCTCTAGCTACCCTAAGACCAAGTTCTGAGAACACCCATAATTGCTCTTTCCAGAGCACTCAGTACACTGTAAAGTCACTGTTGACTTTTCTATGTTTTCCTCTAAATAGTAAGCTCTTTAAGGACAGGGTCTGCTACATTTTATTCATTTACCTCAGTGAAACACCCAGTAACTCTCCTAGAACAGTGCCTGGCATATGTGTAACAGGCGTTTGAGAATATGCCGTAGCAGGACAAATGAATAAATAAATGTATCAATGGATGAATAAAGACAACACAGGGCTTTGGGGACTCTAATTGAAATTCCAAGCTGCATTTAAAAGTTATAGGGTAGGGGCACCTGGGTGGCTCAGTCGTTAAGCACCTGCCTTTGGCTCAGGTCATGCTCCCAGGGTCCTGCAATCGGGCCCCATGTCGAACTCCCTGCTCATTGGGGAGCGTGTTTCTCCCTCTCCCTCTCCCCACTGCTTGTACGCTGTCAAATAAATAAAATAAAAAAAAGTTATAGGGTAGCTACATGGCTACCTTAAGGGACAAACTTATTAATCTCAGAAATGCATATACTAGGAAAAGGGGAAGCAAAGGAATCTCACAAATATATTTTCTATCTTGTAGTCTCACATTAAGTTAGGTGTTAAGAATGCAGCTAAGATAAAGCCAAGTCCAAGTGTTTATATCTGCAGAATTTGTGAAAGGTGTTTCAACTACTACAAGCTGGGAAGAGCTGGGGGAGGGGAGAGTGGAAATCGCTGAAAGGTCAACTAACTATAGATTTTCCTGACTCCTGGCAGGAGTAGGTTAGGCTTTCTGCTATGCTCTCACCAAGTCCTGGAGTTCTCGCAACTGTTTTCCTGTCAGTCCCCCAATGCCCAGATCCTCCTCATCCTCTTCGGGCTGGGCATTGACATTTCCAGAGGAGGGACCCTGTTTGATAAAGAACTCTTCGTGCTGGTCCAGGAGGAGTCCGTGCAGCATCCAGGCTGAGAGCTGCTTATACATGACCCCATGACACACGGCCAGGATCCTGAGTGGAGAGAAAAGCAGGAGCCTTAGAAGTCCATTTAATGAACATCAAACCCCACATCGGCACAGAGGCCATGCTCTAAACTGCGACAGGATAAACAGAGGCCTGAGAGACTGATGACAAGGAAGGGATATAACCAATTAAGCTAAAAATAATTGTGCTATTTTAATTTAAATGTTTGTGGATGAACTAAGTGATTGAATTTCCAAACTTGTAGCCTATATACAGAAGTCTAAATGTTCAGTAAACGTTCTATTAGTTTTTTAGAAGAGACATATTTTCTTTCCTCCTTTTGTGTAAAGTGAGTTTCAAAACTGAGGGTTCTTGTTAAAATTAAATGTGCTTATAGGAGTCTTTTTGGCTAACAATATTAAATTTGTTTTATTTTTGTTGGAATCACATAGGGAGAGCAGATTCACTGTGTGAGAGGCAGGTATACCTGAAGAAGTATCATCCAACAAAACGCAGAAAGGTTGTTGAAGAAAGTGATATTCTCATGGTCTCAAAGGATCATTTCCCAGATAACATTAATTACAAAGGAAAATGCGTCTTTGAAATGGAGAGATCTGACAGAAAACACCTAAACCAAATGATCAAGTTTTTACAACACCAAAAACGGAACACACTTACTTTCTGTACCTTCTGATGTGATGCAACAGGAAATAATACGGCCTATGGTACATAGTGTTCTTGCCAAAAATGTTTAACGTATATCTAATTATCAGGAAATAATCAGAAAAATCCAGATCGTGTAACAATTTACAAGACAACTGGTCAAGACTCTTAAAATGCCAATTGTCATCAAGATTTAAAAGGCAAGGAAAGGCGCTGTTCCAAATTAAAGGGGACTGCGAAGAGGTGACTGCGAAGCGCCACACGAGAACATGGACCGCATCGGGGAGTGCAAAAAAGAACAATGGGAAAGCACTGCTGGGGGACGACTGGAGATATTCAGATTTTGGATAATATACTGTTGAATTAATGTTAACTTTTTTGGGTGTAATATGATATTGAGGCTATATAAGAGAACTGAGATTATATAAGCCTTTATTCTAAAGAGATACAAAGCTTAAGTATTTAGTAGTTAGATCTTTCAAATGATTCAGAAAAAAATGTGTGTGTATTTATATGTATTTACATGCATATATTTCATAGTCCGCACAGAGTGGGGAAAATGGGGTCAAATGTTAACAATTAGTGAAGCTAAAGGATATACAGGTGTTTCTTGTACCATTCTTTCAACTTTTTTGTAGACATGGAAATTTTCAAAATAACTTGGGGAGAAAAGAAACTATGAGCTTGAGTCTGCTATTTATGGTAAGCTAACTGGATGGAATCCCTCAAGAGAAAAAAAAAAAAATCAAATGGGAGGCCATTTACATTTTGCACATTTGAGTATCTGGTCTGTAAAATTTGGTCCCTGCAAATATATAACAAACATGCACTTATCACACGATCTATGTATATTTATACAGAGAAATATACAACAAAAGTTAAATTGTGTATCTCAAAGATTAGAAAATACTTCCATTTTTTCTCTTTGCATGTATTTTCTATAATCAAATGCAGTTTTTATTAGAGAAAAAAAAAAAACCAAAAGGCCAGTAATAGAGAATTAAGTTCCTTAAGCATGTTCTGGAAAATTTCCTTTTGTGGAGTCTAACAATATTATAGTATTTTTAATTTTATGTTTATAGACTATCTAGTGAATAGACCTCTATTTAGCTTTCTTCCACTGCTGGAATTACTGCTGGTAATTTTCTAATTTCCTGATAGAACAGACACCATTGCAATGAATGTTTCTGCATATGGTTATTTTCTTCTTTCGAATAACTGTTAGGATAAAATTCCTAAGAGTGGCATTATGGGATTATACAGTATAAACATTTTTTAAGGCCCTTGATGTGAAATACCGCTACTCAAAATACACACGATTAGATACAGCTACTTTATCCGGCACATGTAATGGAAATTCTCCAAGGATAATGATAAGGATAAAAAGCATTGCTTCAAGGTTATCTAGGCGATTAGATCCTAGCTTTGATACGCAACACTTCATAACACTCTTTGCAGTTTCTGAGCCATCATACGTGCGGGCTTTTCTATCCTGCTCTACACAGAAAACCTCATGGATCTTTTCTATCCTGGTCATAACTTTTCCCAGGGGGAAACCTGAGATGACCTGAAAATAAAAGAAGTGCAAAGTCAAGTCACTGGAGCACCCGCCCTGCCCCCAATTCCCAATTAAGCCATGACTTACTTTTCTAGTGCACTGCGAACAGGAGGCAAACCTCCACAGCTGTGTTTGTATACTGTTTCCAGGATTTGACAACCATGAATCTGTGCAAAATACAGCCTTGTCAAACTTAATTCCATTTTCATAGTTCATATAGTACAAACTCATTCTCTATTCAATCCAGAGGGCACAATCCAGCAGATAATGAGGATTAAGATCTACGTATAGTTCTGATTCTGACTCCAATGTGTTCGGGGGTAGTTTCCCCTGCAAAACCAACTCAATTCTGACACTACCTACCCAGAATATCATCAGATTCCACAGGTTAAGGGGTCAATCCCACAAGACTGTCCTCTGCTTCTGACACCAATCTCAAGCCCAGGACTGACTGGCTGGTAAATCACAAGCTCCTATGAGCCTCTCCTTGGATTCCATTAATTTGCTAGCACAGCTCACAGAACTCAGAAAGCCCATTTACTGACTAGATTACCTGTTTATTAAAAAGCATACTAAAGACAGGAATCAAGAGTCAGATGAAGAGATGCACAGTGTGAGGTCCTAAACAAAGGAGCTACTGTCCCTGTGGAGCGTAGGCCCAAGCAGTGCAGCACGAAGAAGTGTTCTGGTTCATCAGTCTACAACTTCTCTGAAAGCAGACCTTCCGGGTTTTTATGGAGGCTTCATTACAGAGGCACAGGTGATTCAATCACTGGCTATGGGCAACTGAACTCAATCTCTAGCCCCTTTCTCCTCCCCAGAGGTCAGGGGTAAGCAGAGTCTCAATCCTCCAGTCAGATGGTTGGTTCTCCCAGCAACCAGCCCACCCTTAGATACGCTTTCCAAAAGTCACTTCATTAACATAGACTCAGCTGTGTAGATGGGGGCTTGTTATGACTATCAAGACATCTTTATCATTCTTATCATTTACGAAATTCCAAGGGTTTTAGAAGTTCTGTGTCAGAAAGGGGATGAAGACCAAATATATATTTATTATAGATCACAATATCACAATAGCTCTCAAAAGTATGGACCCGCAACCCTCCTTACTCCTCTCCACCCACTGTTATCCCAGCAGCAGCAGCTGCACCTGGGAGTTGGTAAGAAATGCAAATTGTTGGGCCCAACTCCAGCCTTAACTGAATCAGCATCTCTGGGGTAGGGCCCAGCCACGTGGTTCTAACATTCCACTCCAAGTGATTCTAATGTACAGTGAAGTTTGAGAACTATTATTGCACTAGAGAAACCAGAATCATTTAGAGTCGAAATTCCAAGCTAATAGGTAAAGAAAGCTCTTTATTTCAGATTACAGCCTAATTCAGACTATTTATAAAACATGCAGTTTTCCAAAAATCTGTTTCCTCCTTCTGTGTCCTTCTGGCTTTCTTTTTAAAACTGCTTTATTGAGGTTTAATTTATATACCATAAAATTCATCCATTTTAAGTATACTGTTCAACAATGTTTAATAAAATTACAGTGTTGTACAACATTGCTGTAATCTAGTTTTCTAACATTTCCATCAATCTAAAAGGATCCCTTGTGACTGTTGGCTATCATCTCTGTTCTCCCCGCAACCCATGTTCTTGAGACCTCATTTTTTTAACTCTCTAGAGCCAGAGCACACTGGCTTCTCTACCAGCACCTGGGCAAGGAGGAAGATTTGCCCATCTGCAGTCACTCTACTCGGTTTCTACTCTTCCTCCTGTAGCCAATGGAAACTGAAAATCAACTGAGGTGCAGCTAAGGATGGAACCCTTACAATAGCTCTATTTATCTAGAAGGTCCCCTCCAACTTGGGAGGACAGTTTAGTAGGGTGGTTAAGAGCATAATCTTTTGAGTCAGACATATCTCGGTGTAGATCCCAGATCTACCATCTCCTACCATCTGTGTGACACTAAGCACACTCCCTGACCTACTAGACCCCGTAGAGGACTGAAAGGGATCAAGTATGTGAAGCATTTAGCACAGGGCCTGGTATACAGTAAGTACATAATAAAAGCCGAGAGTTATCTGATGAGGGTAATCAGCTTTGAAGGCCAAACAGCACCTTCCCTACTGCTTTGGGGGCTCAGAATAAACTCAGCACGGCAGAAATTTCTACACTTACATAGCACAAAAAATGAAGCAGCAATCTGGCAAAGTAATTGGTTAACTATATTTATCAAGGTAAACACTCCTAATAATCTAAGGCACAAATATAACAGCTTAAAAACATAAATGAGCTAAGCATATTTAATCCATCTGTCCTTTTCCATCCAGTTAGTGACTAGCAGATTCTTCTAATGTGAAATCTCAAAGCATTTTTCCCTTAGTTATTACCTCTGCCCAGAAAAGGCATTTTCCTAGTATTGCGGACCCTCACTTTTCAGTGCATATGATAAGAACTTGTGATCAGAACAAGCATATTTGGGGGCCTGGGTGGCTCAGTTGGTTAAGCGTCTGCCTTTGGCTCAGGTCATGATCCTGGGGTCCTGGGATGGAGCCCCACATCGGGCTCCCTGCTCCTCCCTCTCCCACTCCCCCTGCTTGTGTTCCCTCTCTTGCTGTGTCTCTGTCAAATAAATAAAAAAAAAATCTTTAAAAAAAAGGCGTATTTAATAAAATAAGCATCTGGGTTTCAGCCAATTATCTAATTCTTAGAAAACTGCTAGCACCCTAATCATAAATCTTTTATTCTTTCTAAAGATGAATCTTCCACTTCTCTTCCAAGATCCATACACAATTTTTTTTTTTTTTTAGATTTTATTTATTAGAGAGAGAGCATGAGCCAGGGAGAGGGGCAGAGGGAGAGCGAGAAGCAGACTCCTGGCTGAGTCGGGAGCACGACAGGAGGCTCGATCCCAGGACCCTGAGATGGTGACCTGAGCCGAAGGCAGATGACTGACCTACTGAGCCACTCTGGTGCCCCCATATCCAAAAATTCTAAATCCTTAGCATGAAACGCTCTCATTTCCAAATACCATCCATAGCATTTTGTTCTTCCCAGCAGCATTCTATTAACATCACCCCCACCTTCTGCATCAGGAGGTGCTTAAGGGCACTGTCATAACTTCTTTTTGCATTTCTGACATTTAGCATGATATCCAAACAAATATTATTAAAAGAATGAATAAATAAATGAAAACTACTAAAAACTAGGGTCCTCAAAAAAGAATATAAGGCAAAACTAATTATGAATTCATCCTTGGTGCTTACCACAGCAAAGGAAAAAAGGAAAGTTCTCACCTTTTGACTTTTAATTTGTTCTACCACGACCATTACAGAGGGGAAAAGGAGCTGGAACTGCAAAGCAGAGAGTAATTAGGAGGGTACATAACCAAATACAAGAATAAAAAAATTGACTCAGGAAATGTTTTTGTTTCTAAATAGTCCCACTTAACACAAAGAACAGCCAAGATCCAGTATCCTAAGGCAATTCGATACGGGTTTGGCTGCAGACAGAATGACAGATAGCAGTTTCTATTTCTGAGGCTAGCATAATTATTAATATTGAAGTCAACATAGAGCATTTATCAGAGATTAGATTTTCACTAAATTTGGAGCTTTCTAAACAGTTCTGATCTCAGAAAGCATATAAAATATAAAATGCCAGGCTCTGAATCCAGAAGGAAAAATGTTCTCAAAAATAATGTCTTAAGTTAGATTATTGTTTAAAAAAAAAAGACCTAATTGTAATTTTTAAAAATATTTTTAGAGAGAAGGGTGGGCAGAGGGAGTGAGACAGAGAGAGAATCATAAGCAGGCTGCATGCCCAGCGCAGAGCCTGATGCAGGGCTTGATCTCACTGACCCTGAGATCATGACCTGAGCCAAAATTAAGAACCAGATGCTTAACTGATTGAGTCACCCAGGCACACCCCCGCTTTTTTTTTTAATTCTTCACTTTTTTTAAAAAAGATTTTTTTATTTTTAAGTAATCTTTCCATCCAAGGTGTGGTTCGAACTCCCAACCCTGATATCAAGAGTCGCATATTCCACTGACTGAGCCGGATGGCTACCTCTTAAGTTAGATTATTCTAACAGTATCAACAGATTCTAAGGCATTTTATTACTTGGGCAGCATACCTGATCCAAGGAGTAATTGACATGTGATATGGAAAGATGGGGGTCAGCCAGGAACTGCAACGAAAACCACTGTGATTAGGGCACCATATAAAAGATCTCAAATCTATTTGATCTCTGAAAACTAGATGGGAATTTGAGAATGGGCTCCGTGTTAGTTTTAGGCTATTGAGAATTGATAGTTCATAGAGTATTACTTCTGATTTTTCAGGTGACCAAAAAAACAAAGCTAGGGCTCTGATAAACTCACTCAAGAAGCTTTGCCATGATCTGCATGCCACTTTCTGGCTTGGGCAATCACAGAATATACTGTACCCTTTAGCCATGCTCTCTCTTAACTACCTGACCACATCAAAGGGTGTTTCAAATTCAAGAACATGCCCTAAGCAGCTGTATCAGAGACCTTTTTCCCATATCTCTTCTCTCACCTCTTGTTCCAAATCAAGCAGTGCTTGGCGATAAGGCTGCAAAACCGAATCCAGCCCCGTGCAGAAGGCCCTCAGGTAGATTCCATGTAACCCACCTTGGCCCTGCTGAGATGGATGGTGATCCTGAAATCAAACAAAGAGAATTCAGCCTCACAGCTCACACTCTAAAACCTGAGGAAAACATTATCCTTTATTAGTGTTATTGTTTTTGCTTGATTCCATACCAAAGCTGTGCTTCAGTGAGAGTAAAACCCAACTAGAGAGACAGATTTTGAGTTTTGATCTTTTAAAATGTGGTATTTTAATTTCCCATGCAGCACAGATGTCACAAACAATCAGGTAGTGGGCACATGGGTGGCTCAGTTGATTAAGCATCTGACTCTTGATTTTGGCTCAGTTCATGACCTCAGGGTTGTAAGATGGAGCCGCACACCGGGCTCTATGCTCAGCATGGAGCCTCCTTAAGATTCTCTCTCTCCCTCTCCCCTTCTCTCTCTCTCTGCCTCTCTAAAATAAACAACCAGGTAGTACCTCTTATTGTCAGTGGAGAATTTTTCTACAACTAACCTTATAACTTTCAGCTTAAATCCCTTTGGTGGCTTCCCATTGCCCCAAAATATCTCAACTCCTCTGCATGGCATACAGTGGCTTCTACATTCGCGCCCCTAACTATCTCTCTAAAATTATCTTTTACTGCTTCCAACTTCACATTCTCATTTCCAAACTACCCACAGTTCGCCAAATGTGCCTTGCTTCTATTTCTCACCCCCATGAATCTGGATGTGTTCCACTTATAACAGTGTACTCATCTTTGTGACAAATACCTACTCTTTCTACAGGACCCAACTCAAGCATCTCTTTTCTCGAGCCCTTCCTAACTCTCCCGAGGAAACAAATTGTTCCCGCTCTGTTGCTTTCAGAGCGTCTCTATGTAGTGCTTAAACTGTACTTTGGTTTATATGCCCCCCTCTCTAGACCAAGAGCTTTGTGAAGGCAGGATACACACTTCATTCATCTTTGTATTACAGCTTCTAGCACAGTTCTCTGAACACAGGGTAAATATTTACTGAATAAATAAAATGACCTCAATCCTCCTTCTAACATTCCTTCTCCTGTCTGGTCTGGTAATTCATCATGGGCATGAATCTGACAGTCAACATGAGGAGTGGTAAGACTCTCACCAAGAGCCTACTTACAAATGTGGCTTGTCTTTCAGGAGACCTGCAATTTTTGTCTAAGAGGCTCTTCTGTATCTTACACGGGGAATTGCAGAGGGAGCTGACTAGAGGCCACGATGACCAGCCTCTTTGGCTACGTACTGACTTGGGTGATCAGGCTCTGGTAGGGGTACATACAATCACAGGACACCACAACAAACAGGGTAGGAAGCTCAGACTCAGGGATCACCAGGCATGGTGTAGTCAGAGGATGCTGCAAAAGGTACTAGCAGTTCCTGAAGATAAAAGTTCATAGCTATAATAAGACTGGCATGGGTATAGGGTGAAATAGACCAGATGGGCTTACAACCAGCCAATTTTGTTTTGATCTTGTGTTATTCCAGAGAACTGAACGTCTTCATTTATCACGAAATTAAGTATGCTTTTTGCTGTTCCAAAAAAAGAGGCATGACAGCTATCTTTAGAATTTGGGAAAGTAGGAATTCACATATTACATAAGATAAAACCCATATAGTCCCAGGAATACAGGACAGCTTTTTTTCTTTTAAGTGTTACTTACAAAAATTAAAACTAGAGGCCTTTTCATCTATATAAATATATATATGGGTTCCAACTCTGATAATTCATGTGCCCTCGTTAATATGTTTTATAGCAAAACGGCATTGATTAGATTTTAAATTCACATTTAGCTTACAAATTTCCAATAAAATCCCTTTGAGAGAATCAGAATCCCTGTCCCAGAAAGGAAAATATAAGGCATTATTCTCCAACCCCTCTGTCCCACAGATGACCACTAAAGGCCTGACAACCAATTTATATAAAAGAGGGTTCTGACTGCATTATTACAGGAATCCTTCCTGTTCCTTTCTAGAAGTCCCCACCTTTCTCCTCAACCAGAACCATTGTTTCAACTGGGCAACAGTCATCACTGAATCATAGTCACACAATTCAGCATTTTTTTTACTTACTACGGTCAGAATTACAGACTGCTAAAAACAAAAGGGAACTTTAAAATTTCTCTTTAAAAAAACATGAGTGCTTACTATGTGCCAGGCACTTTGCATGAATTACCTTGTTTAATCCTTACAACCCTATGAGATAGGTACACCTATTACGCATATTTTATAGGTAAGTGAACTGAGCCCAAGTTACTGAGGATTAGGTTACTGCCAACCAGTCTATGGCCAGTAAGTGATAGAGCAGGACATAAATCCTTGACCTCTACATCATCAGTCACAATTAATAGTGTACACTTCCAATTAATTCATATTAATTGATAATATTTATTAAGTGCTTGCTATGTGCCAAGCATCTTCTCTGATTTAACTCTTTTATTTTCAAATAAGAAAAATGAAGCCCAAAGAGTTTAGTTGATTGCCTCCATGTGACTAAGGAAGTTAGAAGCAAAACGCCAAAAAAATCTGAAATGATGCTTTGTGTTTTTACCACTGGAATTGGAATTCTGGTCCAGCTCAAACTGATTTAACTCAGGTCTCCTAAAACTCAGGCAAAACATATTTTCTCTTACATCAATCTGCCTAGATTGGTCCCTGTGTATATTTTCTCCCTTGTTTGAGCTAGTTACCTGGCCCTCACTTGAATAATTCCAATGATAATAAATTTGTAACATTTTGAGACTCATTTCCTATCAATTACTAGTGGATTCACTCAAAACCTGACATGGCTCCTGACCTCTGGAGGTGTCCATTCCCTGGGAACAGTAGCCTACCTGTTGCTGCACATGACCCGTGTACTGTTCAATGAACTCGGTGAAGCGAATATAGTCTGTGCCCAGCCGGCAGAGTCGATTCAGGACGCTGGTTTCACTGGGATGGAGAAATGGGAAGTCCTGTGACACCTGAAGGAAGAGGAACAGGCTAAAAACACTGACGCCCATGGATCTTTGAGGTGCTTCAAATGCTTCATATTACGAATCACTTCCCTTCTCAAGATGCACATTTAAGCTTGGTAAATTCCAAACTGCTACAAAGGTGCTGCTCCCCATCCCTGACCTAATTAGTAGTTTACTGAAATAGGTGGTAACACGTGGTAAAGAATTCAAACACTACCAAATGTTGTACACTAAAAACAAGTCAACCTCCCCACAGGTGGCTACTGTTACTTGTTTCTTATGCAATCTTCCAGGGGTGGCCTATAAGGATATGGAGGTTTTTACCTGACTTCAACAAATCTCTTTAGTGATACTGCTCAAACCGGGATCTGCAGACTCCAGGGATTTCTCAGACATATTCTTAAGATTTATAAATTCTCTATAAAATTTTAAATTTTATTTTCATTTCAATAAAAATGTAAAATTAAATGCAACATACTATAATCTATAAAAGCACCTTAAAACTGGACATATAAATGTAGTGTCCATATTTTCATTTTTTAAAAAATATTTTATTTATTTATTTGACACAGAGAGAGAGAGATTACAAGTAGGCTGAGAGGCAGGCAGAAAGAGAGGAGGAAGAAGGCTCTGGCTGAGCAGAGAGCCCGATGTGGGACTCGATCCCAGGACCCTGAAATCATGACCTGAGCCGAAGGCAGAGGCTTAACCCACTGAACCACCCAGGCGCCCACATATTTTCATTTGTATTTGGTGTTTCATTTCATTGGGTTCAATTTTAAATGAAATCAAGGCCAACTAATAACCTACTATGGTATATAAGGGTTTCACAGCAATTCAAGTAGAATAAGGTAGTAGGAAAATGTACTTATTCAACCACATTTTTTTTTATATTGTGGTAAAATATACATGAAAGTTACCACTTTAGCCATCTTTAAAAGTACAGTTCTGTGGCATTAAGTGCATTCACACTGTTGGGCCTCCATCCCCATCATCCATCTCCAGAACTTTTTTACCTTCCCAAACTGAAATCCTGTATCCATTAAACACTAACTTCCCATTCCTCCCTCCCCCCAGCCCCTGGCAACCATCCTTCTCTTTCTTGTCTCTGTAATTTTGACCATTCTAAGTACTTCAAGTAAGTGTAAATACAATATTTGCCCTTTGATGACTGGCTTTTTCACTTCGTATAGTGTCTCCAAGGTTAATCCACGTTGCAGCATGTATCATTTGAATTTCCTTCCTAAGACTGAAAAATATTCCATTGTATATTTGCGTAGCATTTTGTTTATCCAATTCATCTGCCAAGCGACGCTTGAGTTACTTTTACCTTTTGGCTACGGCAAATAATACCACTATGAACGTGGATATACAAATATCTGGGTATTGTAGACATTACAATATTCGTGTCTCTTTAACTTCTTTTGGGTATATACCTAGAAGTGAAATTGCTAGATCATTTGGTAGTTCTATGTTTAATTTTTTTTGAGGAGTCACCATATTATTTTCCACAGGGGCTGCACTATCCTCCGTTCCCACCAGTAATGTGCAAGATTCTAATTTCTCCACGACCTCACCTACACTTGTCATTTTCTGTTTTTTTGAATGGGTATAAAATGATATCTCATTGTGCTTTCGATCTGCATTTCCCTAATAATCAGCCATACTGATAATCTTTTCATTTGCTTATTGGCCATTGTATATCTTCTTTGGAGGATCAACCATCTTTTAACGAACACCAACTTATCCCAGGCACTGTGTTAATATCCCGAGATTAAAGAGTGAACAAAATCAGATGTAGTTACTATCCCCAAGGAACTTAGCATATTACATATTTATATCGTTGAGTACTGTATTTTGTGGATGTCATCTTTACATGATAGTAAATGCAATAATAAATAGGGGCAAAAAAGAATTTTTCTGTTACTGAATCCATTGCATGTTTAGGAATCCATAGAATGCAGATTTTATTTTATTTTTTTATTATTATTATTTTTAAAGATTTTATTTATTCATTTGACACAGAGAGAGAGATTACAAGTAGGCAGAGAGGCAGGCAGAGAGAGAGGAGAGAGGAAGAAGCAGGCTCCCCGCTGAGCAGAGAGCCCGATGCGGGCCTCGATCCCAGGACCCTGGGATCATGACCTGAGCCGAAGGCAGCGGCTTTAACCCACTGAGCCACCCAGGCGCCCAGAATGCAGATTTTAATGACACAACACTAATCATATCTTCAAGTTAACAACTTTAGAAGTAATAACACAAGGGCGCCTGGGTGGCTCAGTGGGTTAAAGCCTCTGCCTTCGGCTCAGGTCATGATCCCAGGGTCCTGGGATCGAGGCCCACACTGGGCTCTCTGCTCAGCGGGGAGCCTGCTTCCTCCTCTCTCCTCTCTCTCTNTCTCTCTGCCTGCCTCTCTGCCTACTTGTAATCTCTCTCTGTGTGTCAAATAAATAAATTTAAAAAAATCTTTAAAAAAAAAAAAGTAATAACACGACACAGTGCTTAAGAATCTGTCCTTTCGAAGCCAACCTAATTACTCTGCTGGTGGAGTGTCTCCCTTCAGCTAGAGCTATAGCCTCAATAAAGCCCTGCCTGTGCCTTTGAAAAAAACAAACAAACAAAACTGCTATCTGGAGTCAGACTGCCAGTTTTGAATCCCTAAGTTGCCTCTTACTTGCATGAAATCTTAGGCAAATTATAATATCTCTCTGTCCCTCAGTTTTCGTACCTAGAAAGTGGAGATGGGGGTGCCTGGGTGGCTCAGTGGGTTAAGCCTCTGCCTTCAGCTCAGGTGATGATCTCAGGGTCCTGGGATCAGGCTCCCTCAGCGGGGAGCCTGCTTCCCCCTCTTCCTCTGCCTGCCTCTCTGCCTACCTGTGATCTCTCTCTCTCTCTCTGTCAAATAAATAAATAAAATCTTAAAAAAAAAAAAAAAAAGAGGGCGCCTGGGTGGCTCAGTGGGTTAAAGCCGCTGCCTTCGGCTCAGGTCATGATCCCAGGGTCCTGGGATCGAGGCCCGCATCGGGCTCTCTGCTCAGCGGGGAGCCTGCTTCCTCCTCTCTCCTCTCTCTCTGCCTGCCTCCCTGCCTACTTGTAATCTCTCTCTCTGTGTCAAATGAATAAATAAAATCTTAAAAAAAAAAAAGAAAGTGGAGATGGTAATTGTGGGGATTAAATGTTAATACATGTAAAGCCATGTATACTGCAAGTGCTCAATACATGAAAGCAATTTTTTATTACAACAGCTCTACCCAGTTATCAAGTGATATTCCCATTAAAACTGGAATTTTGAGCAGTGCTTTGTTGGCAGAGTTTTATAAAATTTCAGGGTCTAGTTATTCTGACACAGCAAACAATACCTTGAAGTTATTGATACCATTTGGTAAACCTACTAATACGAATAGGCATTCTTTACCACAGATTTAACCGAAGTCAAAACAGAGATCTGTAGCAGCCATACTATTATTAAACTCAGTGTTGGAGATTTAGTTTCAGCAAAACAATAGTGTATGTCACATTAAATCACCGGTTCTCAATCAGAGGCAATTATGCCCTATTTGTAAATGTCTGGAGATAGTTTTGATTGTCACAATTCAGGGGGTACTACTGACATCTAGTGGGTAGAGGCCACGAATGCTGCTAAACATCCTATAACGCACAAGCAGGACATACCCCCACAACAAAGAATTATCCAGTCTACAATGTCAATAGTGCCAAGGTTGAGAAACCATATATTAATGTTATTTTGAGTTTCCATTTGGTAGTTTTGTTTACTTTGCAACAAATATTTGGTTTTATAGTTTTTTGGGGTTTTTTTAAGATTTTATTTATTTATTTGACAGAGAGAGATTACAAGTAGGCAGAGAGAGAGGGGGAAGCAGGCTCCCCACTGAGCAGAGAGCCTGATGCGGGCCTCGATCCCAGGACCCTGAGATCATGACCTGAGCCGAAAGCAGAGGCTTTAACCCACTGAGCCACCCAGGCGCCCGGTTTTATAGTTTTTTAAGAGCAATATGCTTGAGTTTATACTTAGGTTAATGTGTACGTATATTCACTATTACAACAAAATTATTTTTATCAATATTAGGCATTCATAACATTTTTTCCCTTTGATTGTGAAAAACATGCTCTATAGAAAGTATGCAAAATATTCTGCTTTTAGTAGTCTTTTTTCCTTCCATAAATATCTGAACACCTACTATATGGCAGAAACTGTGCCGGCTATTGATTGATGAAGAAAACCACTATAGACTTTGCCCGTATGGGCAAACTATGAGGGAGAAAGACTATTAATAGCAGTAATAAATAACATGAACTGTGCTAAGTCCTATAAGGGAAATAAACAAGTTGCTGTGATGGAGAATATTGGCATATGGTGAGGCTACTTAAGAGATGGTCAGAGAAAATTTTTTCTGAGGTGACTTTAAAGCTGAGACCTTAAGAGGTCAAACTCCCACAAATACTTCCTAAGCATTTTCTTCCTATATGCCTACCACTGTGCTAGTTTTACAGGAGAAAATAACAAGAGGAATCTGATTTATGGGTGGTATATACTGTCATTTTTCTGCTCTTTCACAGCCTATACCGTCAATTCTTACAGGAATAGGCATGGCTTTTTTTTTTTTTAACTTTTCACTTAAATTCCAGTTAGTTAACATAGTGTAATACTAGTTTCAGGTGTATAATATAATGATTCAACATTTCCATACAATACCCAGTGCTCATCACAAGAAGTGCACTCCTTAACCTCCATCACCTATTTCACCCATCCCCACACCCCTCCCCTCTGGTGCCACGAGTTTATTCTCTATAATTAAGAATCCGTTGGTTGGTTTGGAATTGGCATGACTTTGTGATCAGAGAAAGTTAGATTCAAATCTTGCCATTACCAGGACTAGTCACCATAAATTTCTCTGAGCTTCAGTTTGTTCTTTCGTAAACTCGGGCTACCAATACCTAAGTTACTAAGTTATTGGATAATAACTGGATAATATTACAGATAGCATAAGTAGAAAAGAATGGTTCAGATACAGGAGCCAAGCAGACCTGGGTTTCAAGACGAAGCTCACTAATTACCAGCTACCAAATACAGAGGGTTAATCTGTGGAATGGAGATACGTGATTGTGAGGATGAAATGAGATAATGCATACAGTACCTAGCCCTTCCTCCTCACACATTCCTGGTTACATGAAAATCGCCTTCCAAACTCTCCTAGTGCAGAAATTTCCTCCGAAAGGAGCAATGAGGAAAACACTCCATCATTTTTCAGTCAACAAAACTGGATGATCTCATATACTGTGTTAAGTGCTACGTATTTGGACTAGTTTTCGAAGCTCACTTTAAAGCAGTGCAAGCGTGAAAATGGGTGAAAGTGCCTCCCTCACTTTTACGTCCAGTTCCCCAGCAACTCTCGCTCAGACACGTCAGCCTCAGGCCGGGTCGCGTGCTCCCTCCTCCGGGGTCCGCCTTCTCTTTGCCAGCCCCGGCCCAGCCCTCCCGAACTGAGGTACCGCGCGCCGACGCCCCTCAGACACTTGCCGGGTTACCAGCCCAGGTACTCGCCGCGCGAACACCTCAGCCACTGCAAGCCCGCCCCTCGACCCCGCAGACTCCGCCCCCAGGCACGGGCGCGGGCCCGCCCATTCTGCGCTCCTGAGTTCCCGCGGCGGGCTGGACCGTACCTGGAGGCCACTGCGCTTGTTCCACGTGAAAATGGACCCTGGGTACCCGCTCAGAGCCAAGAGCAGTTCGTGGATCATTCCCACGGCGGACCTCGAGTCTCTATATCCGTCGCCCCCTCAGGCCCCTGGGACAGGCGGTTCGTCCTGAATCCCGAGTAGCAAAACAACTGCTGCGGGGAGCGCGGAGGGGAAATATTACGGGATAGGCGCCCCACGTCCCGGAAGTGTGCCGCGCTCGTTTGGGCCCACTCGCTAGCTCCTGACAAGGCTCCGCTGGAGGAGTCACCGTAGTTGCCCTTGCGCATGCGCCTTCAGTGCCCGAGTCGCCTGCTCGGACTTCCGGTTTGAGAGCTGGACTGGGAGGCTGGAGAGTCGGGGCTGGGGCCGGACCCTAAGAGGGTGAGGCTGGCCCGGGGGCGCAGGTGCGAGTGGGTTGAGGGGCAGCCAGGAGAAGGAGACGCTCCCTGGGGTGTCCGGAAGGTGCTCTCAGGGCGCCTTAGCCCGGTCAGAGGCCCCTGGAGGGACCGCACGACGGCTCCGAGAGTGACCTGGCCTGAGGGACCGAAGACAAAGAGGCCGGAATCCCGCACCCGCCGCTCCCAGAGCCGAGTCCCGCTCCCGCTCACCCCGCAGCACCCGGAACCCCTGGCCAGCAACCGAACTCGTCCTCAGGAGACCCATTACTACTGCCCCCCTCGGACTCCCTCTCTCCACCAACTCAGTGTGACTCCCCACGCCCACCGGCCCTCGCTTCAGGAACCCAAACCAGTCCTCCCAGTGCGCGAGGTTTCCCGTCAGTAGTTCCCGAATAGTTGCTGAGCGGTTACTTAGGCTGTGAGGGAAAACAAAGACCCAGTATTCAGTACTTGATTTTTGTCCCGGGTGGGAATTGGTAGTTGTGTAGTTTGACGGGGCGGGGGGGATGTAAAGGGCCTCCGGAAGGACTGCGGAGGTACTGGGGGAGATCAGCTGCCACCCGCTGGACAGAGGCTTTTTGTTGCCTTCAGCAGGATGGTGACTTGTCTTTAGATCCTCTCAAGCTCCAGGTCTCCCATATGGTTCGAACTCACTAGCAACATTGGTCAGGGGAATTAACTGGGCTCAGGTTTGGGGGGCAGGTGGAAGAAGGGCAGACGATACTTTATACTTGCTGCTTCCCGGGCTGCCTTGAAAGTCGCCCAGAAATGGTAGCTTTTGAAAGGTCTCCTTCATGCTGTTTTGGCTTGCTGTCCTTAAGTTGGTGCTACCTCACATGGCCACGTGGAGTATATGGGAAGTCAGGCCAGCTCTTGGCAAGATTTTAGACATAATGAGTGTATTTCTTCTGATAGTGCCCTCTCTCTCTACCCTAGGAGGAAACTCTTCTTACAGTTGAGAGACTCATCTGCAGGTGATTCTCCAAGGACATGGGAAAATAGGTGTAAGCCCTCCAAACCATTAAGTGGAGGGGAGCTGCTTTCTCCTGTGAATGATGGCCAAACCCATTCTGAGAGGGAATGGCACTAACTCTGAGACGTTCCGACAGCGCTTCAGGAGATTTCACTACCAGGAGGTAGCTGGGCCCCGGGAGGCTTTCAGCCAACTCTGGGAACTTTGCTGTCGTTGGCTAAGGCCGGAGGTGCGGACCAAGGAGCAGATTGTAGAATTGTTGGTGCTAGAGCAGTTCCTGACCATCTTACCTGGGGAGATCCAGAATTGGGTACAGGAGCAATGTCCAGAAAGTGGAGAGGAGGCAGTGGCTCTGGTGGAAGATTTAGAAAGAGAGCCTGGAAGACCTGGACGTTCGGTGAGAAGGGAGGGGGAATTCAGAAATGTGTGACTGGGAAGGGGCAAGGATAAAGGGCCAACTTAAGGTATATACAGGTTTAAGAGGGGCACAATCTCCTTTGGTGATGCTTATACTTTGGGTCCTGGAACAGGTAACTTTTTCAGATAGAGCTTATCTGGAGATGTTACCTGGATGTACCTTTGCTACCCTGTCATAATGAGTTATTCATAGTTTTACAGTTTTATACTTAAGAGGGAAGAAAGGGGAATTATTTTTTAGCTTGTAGGTGGGTTTACTATTTTGAGGTTTTCTTTCTGGAGTTCCAGCTGCTCTAAGCTCATGGAATAAGAAAGACCCTTGTTCACTGTTAAACCTCCTCCCCTGCCAAACCTAGCCAAGTCCCAAAAGGATGAACTCTTTTCGGTTATTAAATAATCTCCTCTGGGAATGCCCCTCATTATAACCTTGCAGTGACAATTAATGGGGGTTGTTTCTAGGTCACAGTCTCTGTGAAGGGGCAGGAAGTGCGCTTGGAGAAGATGACACCCCTGAAACCATCACGAGAGTTATTAAGTGTTCGGCAGGAGTCAGTGGAACCCCAGCCCAGGGGTGTAACCAAGAAAGAGAGGGCAAGGAGCCCAGACCTGGGACCACAGGAGCAGATGAACCCAAAGGAGAAGCTCAGACCTTTTCAAAGGAGCGGTGAGGAGTAGATTCATATGGGAAGATAGGATGCCATTCTAAATTGGGAAGTAGGGTTGGGAATAGTGAGTGGGAAAGGGATTTCAGGAAATGAGTTGAAATTATAGAGTATGCAGTTGGAGACCTCCTGAAGGTATGTAGTTTAGCCCTCTGGTGTAGTAGTCTTATATTTCCTCTTTTGACAAGTCTGCCAGAGGATGGATTCCTAGCTTTTATCAGAATTGGAACTATTTTATTTCCATGGTAATGATGATACTGGGTATTTTCTAGATAAAAAATCTTTTGTATACTTGAAGGCACAGCCTCCTTTCAGTCATTTTCCTTCTCCAAAATGAACTGTATTTGTTTCTTCAAGCTCTTCCCCAGAAGCTCTATTCTTTAGACCTACTAAGTTTTTGTTTTTCTCCTTTGGAAATGAAGTCTGACAAATACCAAGTTAATTGTGGAGAACTAAATTATATTATTCCAGGGAGGGTCTGGTAGGTAGAGGCAGAGTAGGAATTTTACTTTAGAATTTCACTATATTTTCTTTCAGTAGAACTCAACTAATTATTTGGTGATTATTGTTTACTTGGTAACTCCCAGGACTCTTACCATTTTCCCCATTGTCTTTGTGCCTACTCCTTATTGTTGTACTTGATTTTGTAGAACTTGTTTTTCTATTTGTGCTTGGTTGGATTTCCTATTATCTGTTTGTTTGGGGTTTTTTTTAATCATTTCTTTAACTTGTTGAGGTTGTTTTGAATTCTGATCTTATCATCCAAGAAGCTAGCCTTCTCAGCCATTTGTAATGATTTCTGTTTAGTAATCCAGATGGAAGTCCTCAACCCCAAACAGAGACTTGCAGAATTAATGTTTTTGAACACCAACCATGTATTCCAAGGCCCTGCAAGGTACTCTGCAATAAGTAAAGGTGCCTGTTCTTAAAGAGCTTAGGATGTGAATGGAAGCAAATATGTGCTGAACTGAACTGTATTGAAACCATGCCAAACAATGACTGTTACTCAATTCGTGTGAGTACAATAGGGGTTTGACAGAGTGAGAGATGGGGGAGGGCAGTAGGGAAGGCTTCATAGGGTGGCTTTGGCAAATGCAACTTCTCATAGAAACGGTTAAATTTGGATAGGAGGGACTTAAAGGAAAGGCACAGAGTGATAAATAGTATGCTGTGATCTGGAGAGGAGTCTGATATGAACGGACAGTGCATGGTAGGCACTCAGGTTAAGGTTCAGCAGTATAGTGTTTGAGTTGAGGAAGCCAAGAGACTGGAGTTAGGTAGACAGTGACTCCTGCATTTATCCAGCTATGAGAGGATAAATGGTCTAGACTTCGATGGGGCACTAGGAACAGAGGAATACATATTATGGGAAAAACCTTTAGAACTTGGTGACAGTGTGAAGGAAATGGATGAGTTGATGTTTCCCCCCTACTCTTTTCCCCTTGAAATCACTCTGAGTTTAATTCTCTAGTGCCAGGGGGAGAATTTATAGGAGATAGGAGGTGACGGTTCCTAGCAGTACCAAGACCTTCTGTAAGACCTCTAAGATTCCCAGCAGTGCCAAGACCTATAAGTAGTGAGAAGGGCTAGGGAGCAACATCGAACAGAAGTATTTGCTCTAAACACACAAACAGAACTTTTTCCTCTCTTGTCACCTTCTCTGAAAAATATTCTTTTTTTGAGGTTTTATGTATTTTCCCCACTTTCTCCAACCCACTGAACTTTCTGAAAACACTTCCTTAGACACTTTCTTTATAAGCCTCTTGGATTAAAAAAAAGGCAGGTCTGAACTCAGAGGTATTTTTATAATCAATCCAAATTATGATATCCTTTGTTTGCTTCCCTGCAAGCAGGATTTCCATTTCCTAAATCCGGTGTGGTCTCCAGGTTGGAGCAAGGAGAGCCATGGATCCCTGATCTGGGCTCCAAGGAAAAGGAGCTCTCAAGAGGCAGTCACACAGGAGATAGACAAATGCATGCTGATCTGTTATCACCCAAGAGAGAGAGAAGAAGTTGGGTGGACCAGGATCACTGGGGCTTTGAGGATGAGAAGGTAGCAGGTGTGCACTGGGGCTACCAAGAGACTAGAACTCTCCTTGCAATTCTCAGTCAGACTGAGTTTTATGAGGCTCTCCGAAACTGTCATCGAAACAGCCAAGTGTATGGGGCTGTGGCTGAGCGGCTTCGGGAGTATGGCTTCCTTCGGACCCTGGAACAGTGTCGGACCAAGTTCAAAGGTCTCCAGAAGAGCTATAGGAAAGTCAAGAGTGGTCACCCACCTGAGACCTGCCCCTTCTTTGAAGAGATGGAGGCCCTGATGAGTGCCCAGGTCATTGCATTGCCCAGTAATGGCTTGGCAGAGGCAGCCTCTCACACCAGCCTGGTGGGCAGCGATGTTGAGACTGAGGAGCCAGAGCAAGGGGGCTGGCAGCATGAGGAAGCAGAAGAGGCTATGGCTGAAGAGTCAGACAGTGATGAAATGGGCCAGGAGGCCACCCCCCAAGATCCCGACAACTCAACTGCACCTGTTCTTTTTCGAAGCCCAAGTGGTAAGCAGCTTTTCTTTTGGGGGGTTCTGGGATTAGATTTGAGGAGTTATGAGACTGCATGTGCAGTCAGGAAGCTTAATGTTGGCTGTCAGCTTTGTCACTTAAATAGAAAACAAAGAGGCAGGCACTTCTCAGTTCTATGTGTGTTTCATTCTCTTTTGTGGGAAAATTAGATAATAGTAAGTAGGGAGTAATTTTAGATATTTTAAATACATACATTCAGGAAATTCTAGAGCACTTTAAAAGAATATCATTCCTTCCATTTATTAAAATATTTTTTTCCTGATTATAAAATCACTGACAGCTGAGAAAAACCTGGCACTGTACTATGTTTAAGGAAAGTACACCTTTCCTTTATTGAGCTCCTTATTGAGCACCTTATACAACTGCTGCTTTATCTTTTATTTCCCCAGTTCTCAACGTCAGTTTACTTTGTGTTCCTTTTCACTTTGCATAGCATAGTGAAGGACTTCCCAAAGTTGGGGAAACATTTCTAAGACTTTTCTAGAAGATTCGCAACACACATAGTAAGAAATCTTAGTTTAACAGTTGAAATATTATTTGCTCATGGAACTGTTTTTAAGTATTATTTATTACTGTTGATATAATTTGTATAACCATGTTATTACGGAAAGAATACCAAAATATGAGTCAGGGCTTTGTTTCTAATCTTGACCCCAATCACCTTGGGTGACCTTAGTCAGTCATCTGACCATTTCAAAGCTGCTTCCTCACCTGTAAAATGAAGCATGGCAGCAGGACTACTTCTCTAAAATTGCAGTTCCACTGTGAAAAGTGATCTTTTCATTTTTTATTATATGTGTGTTCTTACTTCTGTTCTAGGCTTCTTATTTTCCTATCTTCTACTTTTTCCTATCTCAATGTTTTTTTCTTTCATTATCTTTGTCACTGAAGTAAATGCAGGTAAACCACAGACATGGCACATATGCTAGCTGCTATTATTTTCATGACCTGTTCTTTTCATCTTTTTCCACTGCTTTTTCTGTCATCTGATTCTTTTCCCAACTCCTTTACTTGCAGTAAAGTGGAGGATGATAGAAGTAGCATCATCTCCAGCTGGCTGTCAAGTAGAAGGAAGACTCTTTGAATCTCCTTGCCCTCTAGCTTGGGGACTAGCAAGGAGCAGGGTCTGTAATCATATTGAAGTACTGCCCAAGGGAAGCCTGCAGCACTAGCACAGGCCCAGGCCAGGAGATACTGCTCTGCTTACTTCCTCTTTCTGGCTTCCACCAGACCTTAACTCCTAAGGATGAGGTGCATGACTATTAGGTTCTTACCTTGTACCCTTCACGTCTTTGGTATTACTGGGCTTGCTTTTTTGAGATTGTGGCAAATGAAGAAGGGGTATAATAGGGATTGGGCAACAGTGTGATTCTGTAAGACTGTTCCTTGGGGTCTTGCGTCTTTCTTTGGAACACTTAATTTATAAAGAAGTAGAGCTGATGGAAAAAGAATGATCAGAGATGTTAGGGATGACTTATGACAGTGATTGGGTCTTAGTCCCCTGAGCAGTTATTTTCTAGTTAGGATCAGAATTCAAGAGAGACTACTAGAAAAATGCAGAAATGCAGCCTGTACTTTTTTTTTTTTAGATCTTATTTATTAGCCTGTACTCTTGAGTCAGTATATGTAATGACTGTTTCAGTGATCTGGTGGAAAGTCTTAAAAAAAAAAATGGCTAAAGAGAACATAGGAATCAAGGTCCCTGTGAAATTGCTATAGGATGTAGAGAAGCAAGACATTCTATAATGAGTTTGTATAGATTTTGAAAAAATGAAGTATTTTTTACTTTTTCATCTAGGAGGCCAAGCTTATGTGGTTTTTCATCATGCACTTGATAGGATTGAGGAATTGAGGCTATAAAGCCCTGCATTAAGTGGTGCTGAAATTTCTCTTCTGGTGGCAGGTGTACACTGGGGCTATGAAGAGACAAAGACTTACCTTGCAATTCTTAGTGAGACTCAGTTCTACGAAGCTCTCCGGAACTGTCACCGCAATAGCCAGCTGTATGGAGCAGTGGCTGAGCGGTTATGGGAATATGGATTCTTAAGGACACCAGAGCAGTGTCGGACCAAGTTTAAAAGCCTACAGACCAGCTATCGGAAAGTCAAGAATGGCCAAGCACCAGAGACCTGTCCCTTCTTTGAAGAGATGGATGCTTTGGTAAGTGCCAGGGTTGTTGCCCCGCCCAGTGACAGCCAGGAAGAAGAGACAACCTCTTGCCCCATCCAGGAGACCAGTGAGACCGAAGCTGAGAAGCAAGCTGAGGCGGCAGAAGAGATCATAGAAGATGATTCTGAGGATGATGAAGAGGATACTGAGGTACCCCTGGGGGTTGTCATGACCCGAGCTCCAGTCTTATTCCAGAGCCCCAGTGGTAAGATCCTTTTACTTTTTGAGGTTTAAGTAGCAGAGGGGAGGCAGTGGGATTTAGGGGAGAAGTCAATAATCTGAAGAGCAGGAGACTGGCCTCTACACCCAGCTCTTATAGATTCTTCTTGTGACCACCTTCTCTCTTCCCGTTTCTTTCCTATTAAAGCAGCTCACAGAGGGGATATAAATTATTCACCTGCCTTGCCTTCTCATACTTACAGCATTACTCTGATGGGTGCAAACTATAAATTTGCTCTCATCTACATCTGAGCTGTTAGGCAGTTTACCTAGCAGGAAGTATGAAAGTTAACATCTCCCAAGTAGCATGTTGTATACCCATGTGGGATGAAGTTGATTTTATTTTATTTTATTTTATTTTATTTTTTTTTTTTTTTTTAAAGATTTTATTTATTTATTTCACAGAGGGAGAGAGATCACAAGGAGGCAGAGAGGCAGGCAGAGAGAGGGGGGAAGCAGGCTCCCTGCTGAGCAGAGAGCCCGATGCGGGCCTCGATCCCAGGACCCTGAGATCATGACCTGGGCCGAAAGCAGAGGCTTTAACCCACTGAGCCACCCAGGCGCCATGAAGTTGATTTTAAAAGTTCATTCTTGTTAAATGTTTTTCCTCTACTTCAGAGTTGTATACCACTTGTATATCTGCTTTATTCACATCTGTGAAAATCTAGTAACCTCTTTCTTCAGCCATAGCTGGGCAAAAGTCTGAGATTTCTTAGGGAATGGACCCTTTGAATCTTAGGTGTTGTGTAAGAAAAAAATACTTTACCATGGCTTCCTTCTTTGTGGGAAGAATAATTCTGATTCTGGAGTCATACATGTATGTGAATCTGAACTCTGCTGTCCATTAGCCAGCTGAGTGACTCAGAGCAGGTTGTTTAACCTGTACATTTGCTTATGTGTTAAGACCTGCCTCACTGAGGTTGATGTAAATGAGGTACTATGGTGAAGCACCTACCACAGTGCTTAGGCACATAGTAAGTATTTAGTAAGTAATAGTTTTCTTTTCAAAAAATTCTTTAGATGTGCATTCTTCACGGGTGTTCCACAGAGCATCAGTTCCATGGTGGTGTTAATAATGTTCCACTAAAAAATGGCTTCTCATTTAGGAGGTGCTAAATTACCCTCCTCAGAGGCTCACAATACACACTCACATATTTAAGATTCTGAGATTTCATTGAACCTAACAAATCTCTTATTTCATGGGGGTATCTTATGAGCTTCTGGATAGAAATACTGTCTTTAGGGGTACATTTGTTTGTTCTTAGATTTAGTCCAGGGAATTTGGGATCCAGAATTTGTCCGAAACATCTGAAAATTCTGCAAATTCAAATTCAAACTATTTTCAGAATTCAAAATTCTGAAAATTTGCCAAGTATCTGCAAATTCACATAGCCTGGGCCTGGGGAGCCTGGTATTTGGTTCTTAGAATATTAAAAGTTTAGCTTGGGCATTAGAGAGTAGTGCTTTGGGATCATTTAATGTTTATTTTTCCATGGAAGAGAGAATGTTTTAGGGAGATACTTTCTAGCAAAATTTATCTCTCAGAAGGCCTTCTGTTCTTTGAAAGACACCAAATATTTTCCTACCCCATTTTTATTCTCAACATACATTGGAATTTGAGGGGAGGGGGACTCAGATAGCTCCTTTTGGAATATAGAAGTTTCTCAGAGTTTTCCTGGGCACTCCTGGACCTATCTTAAATCTGGTAGGTTTTCTTGTTATACTGAGAGAGTTTTCTGAAGATGATGGGTATCCAGGAAGCATTAAAAGAATGTATTAATCAGCCCCTATAACAGATGATAAACATATGACTGGTTAGTAAGCAGAGGAGTAAAAACACTGGAATTCTAACTGATAGTAGTCATTTGGGGTCTAGTGCTCCCTAATTTTTATCTTTAATCATCTAACGTGATACTTACTTTACCCCAGCACATAATATTGAGGAAATGGATAACCTTTACAATTCTATTCCTGTATCAGGTTTTGAGGCTGGATTTGATAATGAAGAGAATCTAAAACGAGATATTTCTGAGGAAGTACAACTACACAGAACATTACTTGCAAGGTCCGAAAGGAAACTTTCCCGGCATCTTACTCAGGGTAAAGGTGGTGAGAGTGAATGTAGATTAGGACAGCAGTGGGAAAAGACCCCAGGGGAGAGAAGAGGAAAACCAACACTCCCAGAGAGGAGTGTAGGTAAAGTTCTAAATCATCAGAGACCTGACTTGGGAGAGAGACCCTATAAGTATCTCAGATACAGCAAAAGCTTTGGTTCAAACTCCCACCTCATGCATCAGATATCTCATCAAGTGGAAAATCCATATAAATGTGCTGACTGTGGGAAAAGCTTCAGTCGGAGTGCACGCCTCATTAGACACCGGAGAATCCACACTGGAGAGAAACCTTACAAGTGTCTTGACTGTGGGAAAAGTTTCCGTGACAGTTCAAATTTCATCACGCACAGGAGAATCCACACAGGAGAAAAACCGTATCAGTGTGGTGAGTGTGGGAAACGCTTCAATCAGAGCTCAAGCCTTATAATTCACCAGAGAACCCACACAGGAGAAAAGCCCTATCAATGTGAAGAGTGCGGGAAAAGCTTCAACAATAGTTCTCATTTCAGTGCACATCGGAGGATACATACAGGAGAGAGACCTCATGTGTGTCCTGACTGTGGAAAGAGTTTCAGTAAGAGTTCTGACTTACGTGCACACCATAGGACCCACACAGGAGAGAAACCCTATGGGTGCCATGACTGTGGCAAGTGCTTCAGTAAGAGCTCCGCTCTTAACAAGCACCGAGAGATCCATACACGAGAAAAACTTCTGTCACAGTCAGCACCTAAGTAAGCCCCTGAGAATCTGAAGAAAAGATACATGCATTGAAATTGTTTGGAAAAGTCTTCCAATAGTAGATCCATCTCTATTCTCTGCCCAACTAGCTTAGGAAACACTCCAAGATTTACTCCACTCTGTTCCCATGTTTTTCCTGGATCTATGAATTCCTAAGGTAGTCATCTTAAGAATGAAAGGAAGATTTCAGTCCCTCTCCTTGCCCTCATTGGAAATGACAGATAACACCTTAATCTCTCAGTGCCTATATTGTTCCCTTAATAGAGAGGAAGTAGTAGTAGATCCCATGTATTTATCCCGTTATTCAGCTGCATTTCAACTGGAAAAACTTATCACAGCAGCATTTCAGGGAGAAGTTGTGAGACTTTTCTGAGTGGGTCTGGCTCTTTATACAATAATGGAAATGCAAAAAAGTGGCTTTTCCTGTTCACATAAGCCTGTGCTCAGAATGACATTTGTCATGCCCACTTACCTTTTAAGTATTCATTTACCTTAAAGGAGAGTTTAATATCCATCTTGGTTCTGACCTATGAATCATCTTGTGAAAAAGCTAGGTGTGCTATTATGGGGAAACAGTGTAAACCTTACATAAATACTGAGGTGTGAACCTGGATCTCTCAATTTCTTCAAAGCCCTAGAAGATCTGGAATAGAATAATACATTTAGAGCATCCTAGATTGATTTTTTTTTCTTCTGTCCCATCTAATCTGAATTTCATCTGTCCCTTCTGGTCCAGAAGTGCAAAGAGCAAGCCAGCTGGTTATATTGATATGAGAGAAGGCAGTTAAAGCTGTCAGTAGGGGGTTGTCTGCATTTCGCACACTCTCAACACCTAGTGTAGTGTTACACAGCACCCCATGGGCACTGAATTACTAACCCTGCATTGAGCAGAAATCACTGCCACATACCCATGGATTAGGAAACAGACCACTTTGTGCCAACAACTCTTCACCCTAATGGCTAGGAGGACAGATTATCTTTGGTCACTGGAGTTGCCAACACTTGCACACATGCACATATTCAACTGTATAGATCTATTTTTTTTTAAGATTTTATTCATTTATTTGTAGGAAAGAGAGAGAGAGAGCACAAGCAGGGGGAGCAGCAGGCAGAGAGAGAAGCAGCCTCCCTGCTGAGGGAGGAGCCTGATGCGGGATTCGTGTATAGATCTATTTTTAAAAGCTCTTCAAACACAAGTGTAATTCTGATCTGTATAATCAAATAGTATTGAATTAATTGCCCATCTATTCATAGTAGTATGATGAGCCCTGTACAGCACAAGGTAAACGAAACCTGTCCTTGTTCTTACAATCTAAAACAGATGACACTGACACAGACCAATAATAAATGCACATGTAGAGCTGTAACAGTTTTAGAGAAATCTAGAAATTTAGTAACATTTTGCATAAATGTTAAGGTCTAATGCATTATAGTTTTCTAGAAGAAAAACCTGGGAGGTATTTTCTTCTCTTTATTCAGGAAGGCTCTATGAAACAGCAAGTGTTCAAAGGAAGGAAGGTTACTGGGTAAGTTAGGGTGGGATGAACTCTCCAAAACTAATCACAAAACTGAGTACTGAGTGGGTGAGAAATGGGAAAATTGGAGAGCAAGGTGTTTTATGCAGATGCAGCTGAGAGCAAAAGACAGACTGTAAGGAAAGTTAGACCAATTTTGGAGCAGCACAAAATCTGAGGAATAGTATGATCTAGTCTACACAAGAAGCAGAGAACTGCCTTAACTGGAACATGGAGCGCCAGAGGCAGATTGGGAGGTGGTCCATCCACCTGTAATAAATCAGGTACTGTGCTGTACTTACTGATGAAAGAGCCGGTTCGCACTGGGGAAGAAGAATGAGCAGTTTGAGGGGACTAGCTCCTATGGGAGACAAAGGTCAGAAACTAATATCTTGAGAAGATACTGCAGGGGGCAGGTCTGAGGAAAGAGTAATGTGAACAGATGGCTAAGGCCTGTTTCATCTTCACATTTAATCAGAGTCCTGTGGCTGGAATGAGATATCAAAGAGGAGTGGGGAGATAGAATATTCTGTAATTCATAGCTTGCTGTGTTAGATGAGAGGTTGATTAGGGTTCTGGTGTTGAGGGATCCTACTACAAAGAATTTCCTAACATTTATTAGGAGGAGATGGTATCTCAATTATGTGGCCTAAGCAGACAGGAAGATAGAAGAAACACCAGTCTAAAGCAGTGCCTCAGGATTTGAGATGGTTTAGTGTGTTTTTTTAAATGTGTTTTTTTTTTTAATATGAGACATTACTGTCTTTAGTATATTTATGGATAGTTGTGTGTAAACAGTACTGGTTGGGGTATCAGCAGATATGAATTCTGGTTCCAGGTGTCTTGTGTGTAAGTCAACCTGTTTCCATCTCCCTTTCTGTAAAGCAGAATAGTGTTTATACCTTAATCTGCCTCTCAGGGATACCATGTTAATAAAAATTATGTCTATAAAGTACCCAGTGTTTCTTCAGGTGGTTCCCCCTCCCCCCGCCAAATATACATGTGCAAATTATTAAGTTGTTGCTGCAAGGAAAAGAAATTTTTACCTGCTTTTTTGGCTCCCTGTATGGAATTACTAGAAGTATGCCTGTTTGAATCTTTATGTTCTAGACTGAAAAACAAATTAGGATGTGGTAGAAGAGAAATTAGAATGAAAATTCTTTTGTGGTGTCTGGATCTGTATCCATTAGAGTGCATTAGGACCTGTCATAAAGGCATGGAGAGTAAGTCTTACTTTAAAAGACCCAGGACCAGCCTCCCTTCTCCCCACCAACCTCCAGATGAAGCGAATGTACATAAGGAATAGGGCAAAGGCAAATTCTCTTACTGGGGAAAGCCCGTTTCATCTCAAACTAACTTAACAAGCCATTTACTCCTACCCAGTCTGCCATTCTTAAGGATGGAAGAAGCAAGAAATAGTTTTCAAACATTCTAAGAAAGAGAAACCAAGACCACTGTAGGTGGAGCAAGAGGATCTGTGCACCCTACCCTTTTAATATTCATAAGACCTTTGTGGGGACAGAGTGAGTGACATGTAGAGCAAAGGACGCAAGGATGTGTTAGCAGGAGCTGGACAAGCATATCCTCATCAGTTGTTTCCTAGTGCTATTATTTCTTTTTCTTCATTTTCCCCACACTACCTTTTTTTTTTAAGACTGATTTATTTGTTTTAGAGAGAGAAAGTATGCACTTGTAAACGGGGAAGAGGGGCAGAGGGAGAAAGAGAGAATCTCAAGCAGACTCCCTGCTAAGTGCGGAGCCAGACGCAGCCCTTCAGGTGGGGCTTGACCCCAGGACCTGAAGCTCATGATCTGAGCCAAAACCAAGAGTTGAATACTTAAGCAATTGAACCACCCAGGAGCCCCACCTTTTTTTTTTTTTTTTTTTTTTTGAGTAACCTCTACCCACAGTGTGGGGCTCAAACTCATGACCGTAAGATCAAGAGTCGCCTGTTCCACTAACTGAGCCAGTGCCCCACATTCTTCCTTTTATTGCTTGCTATGGCCAATGCTACAGAACTTAATAATATTTCTGTGTTTTCTCTTGTTGCCGTTTCTCTTTTACTATAATCAGAATATGGAGGCTGAGTCTTATTAACTCCGTAGAGAACTATTTTTATGGCGACCAGGTAGGAAAGGGAAGCTGAGACAGAAGCACTCAATTCTTCCATTATTCAATTCAAAACCTAAAATGAAAACTTTATTCCTATACATTCAACTGTCCGGTGAGATGCATATCAAAGTTCAGACATAAAATGGTATACATTCTCTGATATCGGTACTTAAAGTCACATGTTATGTGGAGATATTTTAGTTAGGAGTTTAAATTCTATATCCACCATGGTGCTCTTTCAGAAACGAAACTTTGGAACAACTGGAAGTCAGATTAAAAGCAGGAAATAGAAACCTAAGGTACCTTAGACTTCAAGAAGTGTCTGGTTGGTATAGCTCCATTATGGTCAAAATAACAGAAGGGTAAGGTAGGAACATTTAAAAAAAAAAAAACCACTACCTTGATTCCAGGGGGATTAATCATGAGAGGGACAAAGCCAGATCTCAGAAGCTAGCTTTACCTGTCACTAGGGTCATCCAAAGTAGATTAACCCTGACTACTGGGTATTCACAAAAATCCATGGTATGCAGTATAGCCTGGGGTCAACAGTTGTGGGGAATACGTAAGTGAAGGGAGTCTGAGTAAAACAAGGAAAAAAAATACAGAGCACTATTCTCACAAGTTACAAGGTTTAACGGTCTTGGTGGCAATTTGTTTTCCCTCTCCACATCTTTAGTTATTCTAAAACTCTTCCTGATGAGAAACTCCTTTGATTTTTCTCAAGTTTTATGACCACTAATGGAGAGGGACTGTTAAGTCAAATCTCTGGTGGAGTGGGGAGTTTAGTTAGCAGCCCCTTTCAAGTCCCTTCCAGTAAGCAGTATGGAGGTAAGCTCTGTAAGACCTTAGAGCCTGCCACTCAGTTTAAAACATTTACTGGGCACCAGCCATGAATAAGGTGCTGGTGATGGAGCCCATGGTACCTGGCTACTGTGCTTCAGAGGGAGTGGCTGGACAGTTTACTACATGGGATATGGCAGAAAGATCTTGGTTGCAACACATACTCAAAAGTAGTCCACCTCGCTACAACTTAAAAATGTAACACTTTGGTTTTCAGATAATTCCACTTCCTCTTCAGTTCAGACCTGGTGCTGTCAGAAGCAAAGATGTAGTCGATGGATTCATAAGACAGATCCCACACCTGAGACTGGGTCAAATTAAATGTTTCAGCGGCCAGCTGGTACTCCTGGGAAAGGTGTGTTGCAAAAACACCCTTATCATCAGTCTGCCAGAAAAAAAACACCACAAAAAAACACCAAACCAAAAAACAAAACAAAAAACCAAAGTTTTAAAATTAACAAGGAAATGATTTTTTAAAAAACAGTAACTTATGTTTAGTCTATTTCCCTCTTTACCATGCTTCTTTTAAGAGTCTAAACAGGTCTATAAATACATCCATGCATATCTATAACTAAATAGGCCTGTTTATCCTCTTTAAAACAATACATAAAAACACCAGGGCAGGCTCTCTCCACAATGGCTGCATATTAAAATCACTAGAAAGCTTTTAAAATGTATCTGTGTACAGGACTCACCCCAGATCAAACAGAATCTCAAGGGATGGGCACTTGGGCATCAATATTTTTTTATGTTCCTCTGGGCACTGCCTAGGGCCTTTACCCATAGAGCTAAATCTGAGTCACCCTAGCCCTCTGTAGCCTCTCATGCCCTGATCCTCTCTCACTCCTCTATTTGGGCAGTACCCTGAGGCATGTGAGGCAGTCATCTAGTAGTGAATGTCTGACCTAATGCAATAATAAAACAAAAAAGGAGCAAAATACTCCATATGAAACACCTTACACAGATCACAGATGGATGGGCGATGCTGTACCAGAATCCAAAATGATGCTGGTCATAAGATGGGACTGTCTGACTTTTGATGTTTGAGGTCAAACAGAGTTCTAGATGAAAGGAGGAAAAAGTCTCTTATTAAAAGCAGATAAGTAGACTCATTCATCAGTGTTCACCAAGTAGATACATAAGAAATTTTTCCAAGGTATGCTAATTTTCAATAGTTCATTACTTTACAAAACTGACCTGATGCATGAAAATTTATAGTTCAATTAGGGTAGTTGTACAGGATGTATGTGCTGCAAATTTTGGCAGCAACTATACCAAGCAGGGAATTAATATCTCCTCCACAGCTAAGAGCTTCCCCTTTCTTTTATCCAAAATGGAGAGGAAAGGGGAATGTTATAAGCCAGTCACAATGGAGAAAGCAGGGAAGAAACATGAAGGAATTTTTCAAGGGTTGCTGCACTTCTTCCTGGTTTTATAGTGGAGGCTAAAACAAAATGGTAGCACTACTTGAAGGCTACAGTATTATAAAAAGCCAAGAGCAGAAATGGACTTAAAGAAAACTCCTAAACTCCTTTACTCAGACAACCATCTATTCCCTGTCTGCTATAAAGTCCATCTTAAGAATGACTTCTATTATTAACAAATTTCTGCCCTGACACACTTTACTGGGTATATACTCCAGCCACAGATAAATACTTCATTGACTTGATTGATGGTTTCTGCTCAGTATGATAAGGCAGCCTCAACACAAGGCCAACTCAGTCCAAGGGATGGCAGCCTGCCCCCCTCACACTGCTGGGCACAAAGCTGAGCCACCATGCTAATCACTATGCAAGTGGTTTCCATTTTCTCAAATTCCATGGATGTTTAAAAATGTCCTTAGTAAAAAGAAAAAAAAATCTCATTATGAATTGCTGAAAACTCCATAAGTAATTAAAAAACACACACCCACACACAAATGTTTTTGCAAATTGATAAAATTATAAACTTACCAAATTGATCACTCAATAAAATGGTTTTCGGCCAACTTTTTTTTCCCTCCAGAGAAGGCCGTCCCTGACCATCAAATGAAAGTGGTTATCTCATCACTATTATATCAAACTGTTTAATTTTCTTCAAACACTGACACTTTCTTGTGTTAACTGTTTACTGTCTCTTTTACCTATGCCAAAATGTAAGTTCCTTGAGAAAGAAACCTTGCTTGTTTTGTTTACTGCTCTATTCCCAGCAATTTGAACAGTGACTGAAACAGAATAGGCACTTCATAAATATTTGTCATTAAATCAAACCCGCTCCAGGGATACACATGTAGACAAACAAGTATGCAACAGTCAACACACATATAAAAATATGTCTTGGAATCTTCCATAATTATTAATTTTTAAATAAATGTTGCACATTTTCATAACACATATTAATTTCATTAAAGTAATTTAAAAATACTAGATGACTTTTGTTCCTTCAGTATAATAATTATTGAGTTCCCAGAACTGGGGAATGTAGCAATGAACAAGACAGACAAGGGAGACAAGGGCCCTGCTTTCATGGAGCTTATATTATAATGGAAGCTAAAACTTTCTAATACTTAGATAAGGCTCAGGAGGCACATGGACCAAGCAACTTTTAATTTCTAAATGACACTTACATATTTAGAACAGTAATTATCCACATATGGGTTGCAACCTGGTGGCTGGGGACAAATGTACAGAGTCTTGTCTGGAGGATGTGAAGCCCTAAGCCTTACCCAGTGGTATCTGGTGTTGCCTCACAAAGTCTACCAGATCTGGGGATCCTCCCTCAGAGGAGTTGAGAAATGTCCCGTGCCCAATTCTGTCAGGAAGCAGATCCAGAAGTAATTGTGTTTCTTTTTTTTGGTTTGGAATCTCAAAAAAAAAAAAAAAAAAAAAAGAGGGGGGGGAAGGGCATCAATAACCTCTTTCATAGATTTTTTTTTTTTTAAGATTTTATTTATTTATTTGACAGAGATAGACACAGTGAGAGGGGGAACACAAGCAGGGCAAGTGGTAGAGAGAGAGAAACAGGCTTTCCCACAGAGCAGGGAGCCCGATGTGGGGCTCGATCCCAGGACCCAGGAATCATGACCTGAGCTGAAGGCAGATGCTTAACTGACTGAGCCACCCAGATGCCCCTTTTTCAGCAATTCTTAAAGGTAGCGTTTTCTATAGCCAGCTACTTTGTCTCTCAGAGGAGATAATGCAGACATTCTGGAAAGCTAAACTACCTATACCTTCCCAGCTTTCTTCTTTACCTTTATTTTCCCATTCATTTCCCAATATTCTTCTAGTTTTGTTTCAATGACAATAATAATTGTGGTTAACAAGAATAATAATAATAAACACTTTCAGACCTGCTTTGTGCCTTTTCACATTAAATTCTTTAAACCTCACAAGAATCTTACAAAGTACTAAGATGAAGAAACTAAAGTTCATAAAAAGTAACAGGATCGACTCGGGAACAGAACTGAAATGAGAAAGGGACTTTTTTTCCCCCCCTTCTACATTACACTTCTCTACACTTGCAATTTCTTCAGATATACTTAACTTTTGTAGTTAAAATATAAAGTAGTTTTTTTTTAACTTGTCTAAGGCCACGGAGCTCTATCTGACTCCAGGGCCCAGATTCTCTGTGTAGTGTGCTCATGTTTTATTTTATTATTTTTTTTTAAATTTTTTTTTAAAGATTTTATTTATTTATTTGACACAGAGAGAGATTACAAGTAGGCAGAGAGGCAGGCAGAGAGACAGGGAGAGGAGGAAGCAGGCTCCCTGCTGAGCAGAGAGCCCGATGCGGGCCTCGATCCCAGGACGCTGAGATCATGACCTGAGCCGAAAGCAGAGGCTTTAACCCACTGAGCCACCCAGGCGCCCTATTTTTTAATTTTTTTAAGGATTTTATTTATTTATTTGAGAGAGAAAGAGACAGAGAATGAGCGTGGGTGGGGGAGGACAGAGGGAGAAGGAGAGAAACTCAAGCAGACTCCACGCAGAACCCATGTGGGGCTCGATCTCACGACCCTGAGATCATGACTTATGTGGAAATCAAGAGTTGGGCGCTTAACCGACTGAGCCACCCAGGTGCTCATATTCATGTTTTATTTTGACATAGCTAGCTACATATATACCACAACTACCATGAAAAGGTCTAGATGTGGGCGCCTGGGTGGCTCAGTGGGTTAAAGCCTCTGCCTTCAGCTCAGGTCATGATCTCAGGATCCTGGGATCGAGTCCTGCATTGGGCTCCCTGCTCGGCGGGGAGCCTGCTTCCTCCTCTCTCTCTCTCTGCCTTCCTCTTTGCCTACTTGTGATCTCTCTCTCTCTGTGTCAAATAAATAAAATAAAATCTTAAAAAAAAAAAGGTCTAGATGTACTCTATCTACTAGATAGCCTACAAGACAAATGACCATAACACAATGAAATGTTTTATATCCAATGGATCAAACAAGAAAAACAAAAGAATAAAGAAAATTAAAAAAATTTTTTAAAGAAACAAGTAGACAAAAGAAAAGAAAAAAGAAAAAGGTAAGAGACTAAGGTAAAGAGAAGGTTCTGATGCTGTGCGCAAAGACCACAAGTAACAGGTCACAGTAATACATGCTGGCTGTTCCGTTTTATTGACCAATAGCTTCAGTCAGACATCAGTTAGGTTAGCAAGAGGATGTCCTATGAGTGAAAGATCTTTTTGATCAGAGGGTGGAAACACAGGTCCTAGATTTTAAGTTCTGCCACCAGATTACTGACTCTTTGCTTATAGACATGAAAATAACAGTATTGACAAGAAGCTCCAATTTTTTCCTTAATCTTTAAATCCTGATGCTATTCAACCTTTATACATTACTGCATCTAATACTCATAAATAACCCTGTGAGGTAAGTAGTCTAAGTATTATTTCCTGCACTTAAGACAATAAACTCCAGACTCACCAAGCTGTATACATTAATCATGTACAGCTTTTTGTATGTCAAAAAAAAAAAAAAGAAAAGAAAAGAAAGAAAAAAAACAAATAGAAGTGCTGAGGTATAAAGTAAACCTGTAAATCTGTAAACTGGGGGAAAGTGTAGTTGACTCTCTTGTTTGCCTCACAGGGACATGCTTAAAAAAGTGACTCTTCTCCAGCCATTATCTGTACAGTATTTGTCATTGTGCTCATGTTGCCAAGGAGCTGGGGCCCAATTACGGGCACCCCATCTTCTGATGAGCCTTATAAAATAATGATGAGCTACTTCCTTTCTTTTTTTTCTTTTTTTAAATAAACCTTTCTTTTTTTTTTTTTTAAGATTTTATTTATTCATTTGACACAGAGAGAGAGAGAGAGAGAGAGATTACAAGTAGGCAGAGAGGCAGGCAGAGAGAGAGAGGAGAGAGGAGGAAGCAGGCTCCCCGCTGAGCAGAGAGCCCGACGCGGGCCTCGATCCCAGGACCCTGGGATCATGACCTGAGCCGAAGGCAGCGGCTTTAACCCACTGAGCCACCCAGGCGCCCAGCTACTTCCTTTCTTGCCAGTGCATGTGATACATTCAGGTCCCTTACCCTACAAGGACAAGTGAGATGAACTGGTGCTTTTCTCAGTAACAGCTTGCCAATGACAAGACTGATAATGAAAACTTATGCATTTTCTCTAGTAAGATGTCAAGAGCTTTTTTAATGACCCAGTGGTAGTGTGAGTCAATAGCCACCCTCATGAGTGGCAAAAACATAAAAATAGTAACAAGAGACTATAAAGCAAGTCATACCTTTATCATTATAATTTACACTTAAAAATATTTCTACTTTCCTCCTCTTCTACTTTTTTGACCTCCAGGTTTACTTTTAGCCATTTACAAATGATTATTATTTTCACCATAATCTATCTTCTCCAGCCCAATTTTACAATATTATTTACCTCTGAAAGATGCAATGCCAACTTCAGGCCTGCTTTTTTAGCTTCTAAAAGCGGTTCCAAGAAGTCTTTTGCCTGTCCTACCTTAAAGATAAAAGTGAAAATGAAGATGCATGAGGAGAAGAAGCATAAGGGAGAAGCAGACTTTCTGCTGAGTAGGGAGCCCCGATGTGGGGCTGGATCCCAGGACCCTAGGATCATGACCTAAGCTGAAGACAGGTGCTTAACCGACTGAGCCACCCAGGTGCTGCTCCCCTGCCCCCTTTTTTTTTTTTTTTAAAGATTTTATTTAAGAATAGGTCTTCATCCACTGGGAGAGTCTGCTAGACCTCTGGAGAATGCAGGATGCCCCAACCTAATCCTTACCCCACAAACTGATTCTACTTTTCAGAAATAAAATGTATTTAGGAAAAACAGCTTACAGTAGGGTCTCCACTGAGGTCAAGGCCAAGAACTGTATTGTCAGTAGAGAGGAAGAACTCTTGAGCAAGTTTAACTGTCTCCTTGGCTACTGAAGTGCCACCTCTTCTGTCAATTGCTATCAAATACCTTTAAATAAGAAAAACACAGTTGAAAACAAATATAGTGAGAATGAAAAAGACAACTCTGAATATGGCCAGAGAGGTATGGCAGGCTACATGTAAAAGTTACTTAGTAGAAATACAGCCTGACTGACAGGACAGCTTACTTTGCCAGAGGGCATGAGACCATAAATTCTTAAATAGCACCAAACATCTAGTTAGTGTTCAAATTCTTAAATTTTTTTTTATTCTTGCATTTGTTTTTTAGTTTGATTCAGAATTCAACTAAAGTCCACACATTGTGTGGATAAATGTATCCTAAGTCTCTTTTAATCTAGAAGCACTCCCTTCACACCCTACCTTCCCCCTTCTCTGCAAACGCCCACCGCTTTTCTTGAAATTTATTTCTTGAATTTAAAGAAACCACATCCTTTGTTCTATAAAGTTTCCTATAATATTCCTTTTGCTGAGTGAATACCTGTGTTATTAACCTGTTTCTCCTGTCTCTTATATCTCCTATAAATTGAAAAATTGGACCTAGTCTAGAGGCTTGATCAGATCCAATTTTTTAGCAAGAGTATTTCATAAATGGTGGTGTCTTATTTCATCAGGAGGCTTAGATACATTATTTCAATAAGTGTTAAAAATTGGTAATATTCTAACACATATCCAATAGCTGATACAAATTCATTCTTCATGTTAGCTGGAATACTACAAGCCATCTAATACCCAGAGAACCCCTGTTAGTATTGGATAATTTTCCTCCCACATTTCTTAATTTATCTATTTCTTTTTTTACACACACACACACACAATTCCTCCAGCATTTATTTATTTACCAAATTTGGATGACCTATATGTAAATCCAGTCTTTTTTTTAACTTCACAATTTATCCTATTAAATGTTAGAAAACAATATAAATCATATGAACATAATATAACATAACTGTTCTCTGCTAAATGTTCTAGGATATTTTCCACTTTTTTATAAATAACACTACAGGGGTGCCTGGGTGGCTCAGTCGGCTAAGCATCTGCCTTGGGCTTGGGTGATGATCCCGGGGGTCCTGGGATTGGCCCAGCTTTGGGCTCCCTGCTCAACAGGGAGTCTGCTTCTCCCTCTGTCCTTCCCCTTTGCTTGTGCTCATTCATATTCTCACCTCTCTCTCAAATAAATATTTAAAATAAACAAATAACACTACGATTAAGACTCTAAGACAAAAATAAATTTATTTTCTTAGGATGCATTTCTAGAAGTGGAGTACTGGCTCAGAAGGAAACATTTTTATACCTTATACATATATACTGTATACCTTAATACACTGTATACCTTAATACATACTTTTTAAAGAGGTTTTATCTATTAAATATGCTCATTAGCAGTGTGTAAGTTCACAAACAGTGGTTATTACCCTGTTTTTTGCGGGGGGCTACTGAAATGGCATTGTAACATTTCTTTTTAAAATGATCTGACTGGGATGCCTGATCTGATTTTGACTCAGGTCATGATCTCAGGCTGTGAGATCAAGCCCCATGTCAGGCTCCATGCTCAGCAGGGAGTCTGCTTGGGATTCTCTCTCCCTCTCTCTCCAAGCCTCCCCCACCCCCTGTACACTTTCTCTCTCTCAAATAAATTTTTTAAAAAAATTATCTGATTCGTGGGATTAAACAGTTCCCTATGCACTTATTGGTCATTGGTAGGGCTTCTTTTCTGAATTCTCTTGTCTTTTGCCTGCTTCTTTTTGGGAGGGGTGTGGGTATCAGTCTAGATAAGCTTAATTTGGAGAGATTTTATAGTCAGAAACTATTCAGGTAGCTTTCTTCCTTCAAGGACTTATTGAGCCCTGATTATGTTTCACCTCTCTTCTAAGTTCTGGAAGAGTAGTGGTGAACAAAAGACAAGGTTCCTGACCTCATGAATTTACACTCTGGTGGGTATGTACACACAAATAAAACAAGACAATTTCTGATCTTGTCAAGAAGAGTGCCATAAAGGAAATAAAAAGGATTACTACAGGATTTGCGGGGGGGGGGGGCCCTTCAGATAAAGTGGTCAAGGAAGGCCCCTCTGAGGAAGTGACAGCCAAATTGAGAACTCGATAATGAAAAGCCAGCCATGCAAGGATATGGCAGGAGGCGTGTTCTTGGCAAAAGTAACAGGAAGTACAAAGGTGCTGAGGTGGAACAGTCTTGGCCTATTTGAGGAACAGAGAGCAAACCAGTGTGTAATAATGACAAGTGGTTGAAGTAAGAGAGACAACCAGATCACATAGGACCTTGTAGGCCACAATAAGAAGTCTGGATTTTGGCTGACGAGCAATGGGAAGCTGTACTTCTTTAGAGCAACAGTACTCAGAATTTTATTGGCATATGAATAATTTCAGAACTGCATTCTCAACTTTAAGCAACAGATTTCTTGATTCCATTTTTCTAAGATAAAAGTCAGTTATTGTTTGAGTTATAAAAATCTATTACTCTCATGATCGAAATAATAACATGTTCACATTCTAGTTTTCTTAAATGGTAATCACTAAGGTACAATGCTTCTTACCTAACATCAATGTCTATGTTTTCTTGTTTGGACTGTTTTATACCCTCAAGTACAGATTCCACATAAGTCTTTTTAGTCATTCCTGAAAAGGACATAAAGAAAATATCTGTAAAGAGATCATCACCTATTTCATTCTTCAACATCAGCATCCCTCTATGAACAATCACATTTTTACTTTATGCTGTGACAAGGGCATGATTAAAGATGAGTTAAAACATAGCCCTATGGGTATATTTTCATAAGTGCTAACTGTACTTTAATAAATTTTTTAAATGAAGTACTAGAAAGCAGAAATGGAAAAAAAGACATACAAAATATAAGCCCATTTAAAAATTATTCTTAGATCCAACAGCCCTTCTTGGGCTCCTGCTTCTTCAATCCTGGTCAGGCTCAGCATTTCCTGTCCAGGGCACTAGAGCAGTTCTTCCAATTTTGGGAATGTAAGTCCTCTTCTTCTGGGAGGCTCTGAAAGAGCACTCTCCAGAACAACCTCCTCTAAAATATTCTCGTACCCAATCATAAAATGCTTATTTTTGACAGATAATCTCCAATTACACAGAAAATTATAAAGAAAAAAAATGAGTAACCTCTAATCCCACCACTCAGAGATAACCACTCTGTTTTTCTAAGTATACATATTTTTTTGAATAGATGAGATGCTACTAGGTATATATGTAACCTGTTTGGTTGTTTAATATAGTCCTATATTGAGTGTTATCCCCAAGTCTTTATAGTATCTTTGCAAATATCTTTAATAGTTGCCTCATATTCCATTAACCCTTATTTAACGATTCCCCTATTGTTGCATACCAGGTTAGCATCCCTCTTGGAATCTCCATTCAAAGAGCAAACTAGCTCTAATAAGTGGCAGGTTTCTTCTCTCCTTCCCTTTCACTATCCTCACCAGCATAACTTGGAACTGATCCTACAATTTAAAAATGCGAGATAAGAATCTTCTGCTTGTCCCATTTCAACACTTACTTTATGGTGTTTTAAAAAGTTTATCCCCTAAGTGACTGGGCTGCACATGTCAGGGCAGAAGATAAACTGGCAGAGCCTTTTCAGGTCACAAACAAAGGACTAAGAGGGACCCAATGAAACTACATAATATCTCCATTCTGCCCTTATAAAAAGGGGGTTCCAGGAACTTTCTGAAGACTACATCCAGATCCACTTGTCTCCATCCAGAGAGGTTTTTACCACATCACCACTTGGTCCTGGCCTAAGACACTATCAGTCTCCGAAAAGTGACTGAAAAAAACCTTCATTTCTGTGATTGTGATAAAACACAATTCGGCATCTACTCAGTGGCACTGAGCAAGCAAGTAAGAAGCAAGTATTCTTTCCTCAGAGTGAGAAAAAAACAGCGAAATTTTTGCAGGCCTTTTAATTTCCCTTAAACAGATAATCTTGGACCTGATTTTTAAACTTAACAACTCATTCATTAATAATGTACTTCATTAATGCACATCAGAAGATTTGGACTGTTGACTCTACTATAGTATAAAAGTAAGTGCTTCATATTCTCAACTTATAAACACATGAATCATCAAAGCACAGAGGAAAAAAGTACATTTGCTGAGATGTAATTAAACTCTACCTGTAGCATTTTCTCTTCTTGGTGTGCTCCTTAGTTCCAAGTACTTGACACCATCATCTGCAAATTCTTTAATGACATCTTTTGTGACCTGATAGTTAAGGCAATGGACACAATATTGATTATGGTAGTGAAAGGGTCCCAATGAAAATGCCAAATGCTACAGCTTTATTTCACACATTAAATTTGACTTGCAAAAAATGTTGGAAGTCTCTCATGTGGTTAAGACCACCTGATTTGTCATCACCCCTGCTGGAGACTGTGATAAGACTGTAACACTTCCAAGCACATTCCAATCCTTTTTCTTTCAGATTACATGCAGATCACCTTGACTAGACTGTTAAGTGATCCACACACTCTTGGTCCCACTTTTATGAACAAAGAATCTCTTGGCTTATTCCCACACAAGGTTCATTTATTATATGTAAATGTTATTAATTTCACTCTCAATGTCATCCTTCTGAACCTCCTAAAGTTCCTCATTCCAGTACCACTAAGTCAAATCACAGAATCTTAATTCCTTACCTCATTTTATACTTTTTAAAGATTTATTTATATGAGAGCGAGCGAGCATGCACATGCAAGAGCATGATCCTGCAAGGGTTGGGGGAGGAGCAGAAGGAGCAAATCCCCAAGCGGACTCCCCTACTGAGACGAAGGCAGGGCTCAATCTTATGACCCTGAGATCTTGACCTGAGCCAAGTACCCAGCCAGGGGCCCCTCCTTGCCTCATTTTATTTTAAAAATTTTACATATTTGAGAGAAAGCAAGAGAGAAAGAAAGCACAAGCAGGGGGGACAGGGAAGAGGGAGAGGGAGAAGCAGGGAGCCTGATGCGGAAATTGATCCCAGGACCCTGGGATCATGACTGAGCCAAAGGCAGACGCTTAACCAACTGAGCCACCCAGGTGCCCCCTTACTTCATTTTAATAAAGTTTTTTTTTTTTTTTTTACCAACTTTGAAAGGAAAAAATAATGAGCATGGCATTACTGTAGCCCTATGTAAGCGCTCAGAATCCAGGATTTTATCAGTTTTGCTCTGTTACAATCAACAAAAGAAAGTAAAGAAAGTGAGACATTCTTTTTTTTTTTTTTTTTAAGATTTTATTTATTTATTTGATACAGGGAGAGAGATTACAAGTAGGCAGAGAGGCAGGCAGAGAGAGAGGAGGAAGCAGGCTCCCTGCTGAGCAGAGAGCCCGACGTGGGCCTCGATCCCAGGACCCTGAGATCATGACCTGAGCCGAAAGCAGGGGCTTTAACCCACTGAGCCACCCAGGCGCCCCAAGAAGTGAGACATTCTTAGCAGCATTCAGTGGTATCTGTTGAGTGGCTAATTACACAATCCTCCTTTAGGTTCCTATAAATCCCTGTATGTATCTCTAACACATAGCTTTCCTCATCATATCGGATTTATCTGATTATGGGTCTGTCTCTCTCTCCTCAGGGGGCAGAAACCATGTCCATTTATCTTATCTCCCAGTATTTAGCAGAGTGCCTAGAACACTGTGGGTACTTGGGCAACTTTGGTTGAATTAGACTTTTAGAGTTAAGTCTCCACCAAAAGGTGATTAACTTACTTAATACCGTGAGGATCAGTTTCAGCCAAGAAGTAAAATTCTTTCTTGACTAGTCAAAAGTTATTTTTCCAGACACAGGTTTTCCTCTTACGGTTAAGAACACTAATAAGGATTGTTTTTCTCGATTTACAAAGAGTACATTTTAAAATGCCACCCCAGGGTGCCTGGGTGGCTCAGTTGTTAAGTGTCTGCCTTCGACTCAGGTCATGATCCCAGGGTCCTGGGATCAAGCCTTGTATTGGGTTCCCTGCTCAGCTGGAAGCCTGCTTCTCCCTCTCCCACTCCCCCTGCTTGTGCTCCCTTTCTTGCTATGTCTTGCTCTGTGAAGTAAATAAATAAAATATTTTAAAAATGAAATAAAATAAAATAAAATAAAATAAAATACCACCCTAGTCAGACAACGATGTAGAAGCCAGTCTTCCATATCATAGAGCAGTATCACAGAGCTACAGGTAAGAGAACATAGTGGTATCCTCTAGTCCTTTATTCCCAGAGGGAAGGACTGGGGATTAATCATTCAATCTCTAAGTACTTCTTGAAATTCATTCTCTATACTCCACCCAGGCAGTTAAAAGTATCTCAAGCAATACAGATAAAGCTGTATCAAAGAAATGCCCATCTATGGTCAAATATTTCATATGTTATATAAGGAAAACAGGACAAGATTTTATCCTCTATGGAACAGAATATGTTAACCTTGCTTCTCTTCTCAGATCTTTTGCAATGAATGTAGTCTTTCGACATCAGCTCTTGGAAAATGTCTTACATTGGTTTTGAAAAGAGTTGCCATAAAAAAAACAGAAAATATTTTTCATTTTCATTTGATGGAAGAAAAAATTCATGTGCAATAGCAGAAGGGCATAAATTACATAATAATTTTTAAACCACTCTAAAAATTCTTCATTTCTCACCATTAGAATATCTTCAGGGCTAGTAGTAAGCTGATGAATAATTTGAAACATCTGGAAACATCTGCAACAGGAAAGTTTTAACATACTCTAGTCATCAAAAACTTGTCACTCGACACAAACCCACTAAATTGAATGAATATATTTTAGGCTAATACTAATTATATATTGTAAGGAATGACAGAATAGGTTTTTCTAAAATTACACTGATCTGGAAGGATAATCAAATGAAAACAAAACGTTACTTTTAAGTGGGAAATACTAGTTTCCCTTTGCCACTCCCCCTACCCCCTGCTGATAGCAGCAAACGGAGAAAAATCAATAAGCCTACATTTTCACATCTAGAGAATATTCTAATATAATATAACTTTACAAACAGCATAAATCACTAAAAATACTATCAATGGTCTAACAGCTGGGGAAAAAATGCTATATGTCAAATTATACTCTCAATACGAGATGGCTACCCAATTCCTTTAACTACTAAAATCTGGATTCTTACAGACGATTTCCAGTCTCAAACAGTAATAGAGATAAAAAGGGGTATGTCCGCAACTTCCCTAAACTCACTCTTCTAAAGTTCTTTTCTTTCCCTTGTCAATCATAGTCATCTGGTCGTTGATTTTAAGGCCTGGCTTCTTGGCTATCAATTTCTTCATGGTATTAGAACTAATGGAGCCATTTAGGTGGGCATGAAGTTCCTAAAACAAGAGAATACAATCAGTAAAAACTTCTCAAGTATCCATCAAATTCATAGCACCCTACCAGGTACCTGATGTTTGTAAACTGCACTAGGCAAACTGCCTACTAGATGTAGAAATGTAACTTTTAAAGTTTACAAAATTTATAAATTCTCCCGTAAAATTTACTTTTCTTTGTGGGGGGGGGGGGCAAAAAAAACCCCAAACAAACACAGACATCCTTATAATCAGCAACCACTCCAGAATTCTGTGGTTGAATTCTTACCACTTTAGGTAATTCTGAGTAAAAGGTGGTCTTCCATGGCTGTTGGTGTTCTTCTGCTTCCATCATGATTTCACAGAAAGGTCTTTCTCCAAATACTCTTATTCTTGTTATGAACAGTAAAATGTGCTTCAGTCACTAAGTTTAGTGGTCTTGAATTTCCTTCAGATTGCTTTATGTCCACACATTTTGATAAGATAACCTGTATATGTAGCTCCGGGGTCAGCTTCCCCTATTTAAACAAATGTGAACATTTTCAGATGTTGACATAAAAACAAAGAAACAGAACTTGCCACTTTATTCCTCAAAAGACAAGAGCCCCTTCAATACTATTTAAGCAAATGAACAATCTAACCTAGAAATAAGAAAAGGCCTCAAACAGGTAAGAAGTGAATGAAAATCTGAAATTTAGTAAAGTGAATTCCTTACCTGTTAGACCTTTCTATAAAACTACTTTAAAAAAAGATTTTATTTATTTATTTGAGAGAGTGTGCACGTGTAAACAGGGGGCCAGGGAGGGGCAGAGGGAGAGGGAGAAGCAGGCTCCCTGCTGAGCAGGGAGCCCCATGCAGGGCTCAATGCGATGTGGGGCTCAATCCCAGGACCCGGGGATCATGATGGAAGCTGAAGGCAGAAATTTAACCAATTGACCCACCCAGGAGACCCTTTAAAACTACTTCTAAAAGTAGAAATTTATAAAGCCTATTTTGGGTATTAGTTTACATTTTTGAGCTGTTTAAAAAATGTAAAGGAAACGGGCGCCTGGGTGGCTCAGTTGGTTAAAGCCTCTGCCTTCGGCTCAGGTCATGATCCCAGGGTCCTGGGATCGAGGCCCACATCGGGCTCTCTGCTCGGCAGGGATCCTGCTTCGTCCTCTCTCCTCTCTCTCTGCCTGCCTCTCTGCCTACTTGTAATCTCTCTCTCTGTGTCAAATAAATAAATAAAATCTTTAAATAAATAAATAAATAAAAATAAAAAATGTAAAGGAAGGGCAGAGGCAGTGGAATCAGATGGACCCACATTAATCTTTATACCAGTTCTGCCATTTAGTAGCTGTATGACCTTAGTTACTAAACTAATGGTTTCAGTTTCCTTATTTGTAAAAATGAGATACAAACGCAGAGTAGCTCTGAGGATTAATAAAGTAATTTTATTTACCTTATTATTTATATTTATATATCCTTTAATTTTTTATTAATTTTTATTTTATTATTCCTTTATTATTTATAAGGAATTTTTAAAAAATTTAAATTCCCCTCTATGCTCCCATATAATTCAGCGACTACCTTTATTTTCTTAAAGATTTTATTTATTTATTTGAGAGAGAGAGAGAGAGAATGAGAGAGTGTATGAGGGGGGGAGGGTCAGAGGTAGAAGCAGACTCCCGGCTGAGCAGGGAGCCCGATGTGGGACTCAATCCTGGGACTCCAAGATCAGCTGCTTAACCAACTGAGCCACCCAGGTGCCCCCAGTGACTACCTTTAAATTAGCACTTTGTCACACTATCTCTCAATCACTGATTTTTTTTCTTTTAAGTACACTCCATGCCCAGCATGGAGCCCAACACAGGGCTTAAACCAAGACCCTGAGATCAAGACCAGAGCTGAGATCAAGAGTCTGATGCTTAACCGACTGAGCTACCCAGACACCCCATCTCACTCACTAATTTACATGTGTTTCTTCCTCACCAGACCATAAACTTCATAAGAATGGGGACTATGGCTAATTCTACCTCCTTAATACATAGGACAGTGCCTAGCACATTGTAGTTGATAAATAAATCTTAATTTCCCTTCACCTCTGAAGGTGGCTTATAAATTAAGATAAAATTCCAACTGAAATGTAGTGATTTTTCTGAATAGTCACCCTGGCCCTCTGGGTTCTCATATATTAATGATGATGATGTTGATAAGAAGAGAAGTTTTCATTTAGAGCCTACTAGATAAGTAGCAAGTGCTTTTACTATCATCCTTAATTCTTGTAATAACATTGCAAAATAAATACTTTTGCTACATTACAAATTAATAAATTGATACTGAGAGGGAGGAGTTAAATAAGTTGCCACAATATTAAAATGGGCAAAAAGGAAAACATTTTGGGGGGCACCTGAGTGGCTCAGTTGGTTAAGAGTGCAACTCCTGATTTCAGCTTTGGTCACGATCTCAAGGTTGTGGGATCAAGACCGGCCTAGGACTCTGGGCTCAGTGTGGAGTCCGCTGGAGATTCTCTCTCTCCATCTCCTTCCCCCTCTGCCCCTCTCCCCCACTTGTGCATGTGTGCACATTTTCTCTCTCAATAAATAAATAAAATCTTTTTAAAAATCCAGTTGTACAAAACTGGACAGAGCCACAGAAATCCACAGAAAGGCCAACACAGTATGAAATAAAAGTGGCATTTCAATAGAATGCTATAGTAAGTGCTTCATAAATAGTAACAAATGAAAATGATAGGCTGTTTAACTAACATGCTTACTACTCCTTCCAAAATACACAGAAAACAACATTAAGATGGAAAACACACCTTATCTTCCATGGGTAAAATCAATTTGCCATAAAATGACTTTTAAACTCAGTGTTAATCAAAATATTCCTGAAGCTGTTTCTTAGAAATTGATTTTTAAGGTTCATGTGGAAGACTTAACTTATAATATTATCCAGAAAAATTTGTGGACCTCAAAAGAAAAATATCCAATATTAGTGAACTTATGAGTAAAAGCTTCCACCAGAACTTGGTATGGTCTTTTTGGAAAGCAATTTGGCACTATCTATCAATACACACAAACACAAAACACCATTTATTTTCTGACCCAATAATTCCACTTTTAAGAATTTAACCTTTATATCTTATAGGATGTGCACAGATACATTTCTAATATAATAGCAAAAAATTGGAAAATGTCTATCAGAAGGCTACTGGCTAACTTAATTTTATCTCAATCCAAATGAATATCTATGGCTATAGAGAAAGGCTTCTATGATATAATGTTGCTTCTAAAAAGGGAGAGAATTTTGCTTTTATTTACCTTACACAGTTTTCTGCAATTTGAAGGTTTTATAACAAGCATGTAATACTTGACTACTTTCTGAAATAACTTTATTAATGTTAAATAATAAATTTATATAATTTACTTAATAATTTTAATAAAAATAATAAATGGTTTAAAGTAATTATTTATAAAATTAAATAATTTTAAAAGCTTGCAAAACAATGGTGCCTGAATGGCTCAGTCAGTTAAGCGTCTGCCTTTGGCTCAGGTCATGATACCAGGCTCATGCTCAGTGGGCTCCCTGCTCAGTGGGGAGTCTGCTCTCCCTCTCCCTGTCACCCCTGCTTGTGTTCTCTCTCAAATAATGAAATAAAATCTTTAAAAAAAATCTTGTGAAACAATTTTATTATTATGAATTGTAAGAGGGAAGAACTTTTATGTTTAGACAATAGAATGACAGCCTAAAAAAACACTTAGGACATTTTTCATAGCAGGCTGATAATAAATCTGACAAATGGCTAGCTTTTTAAATACATTTTCAAGGACACCTGGGTGGCTCAGTTGATTAAGCGTCTGCCTTTGGTTCAGGTCATGATCCCAGGGTCTTCGGATCAAATCCCAGTCAGGCTCCTTGCTCAGTGGGGAACCTGCTTCTTCCTCTCCCTGCCGCTCCCCCTTCTGGTATGGGCTCTTGCTCTCTGACAAATAAATAAAACGTTTAAAAAAATAAATAAATATATTTTCAATCCCACTATAGAATCCTGATCTTATTTTGTGCTACATTCAAACCACTCTCAAGACTGGTCTTTAACTAATTGTGAGTAAATTTACTGACCCACTGGCTACAATGTTAACCTCTGTAAATTTGAGATCCATCCAAAAGCACAATCTTTACACATTTAAAAAACTGTTGTTTCACTGATCCATGCCTAAGATACTGCCATCAACAATACCATGCCCTGCCAAATTCTATCCTCTTGGGCAACGTTTGGTGTGGGTTGGGAAGAAGCTAGGGTGGGAGTAAGGAGTGGAAAGGCAACACATTGAGGTAAGATCTTTCTACACTTGTATTATATTTCAAGTTAGAGCAGGGCCAGAACCAAGTCTCCTGTCTCCCGGAAAACATTTTTCATGCCCACATAAAAAAAGGGAACTCAGAATAATAAGGACATGTATTACTTTTTATTAAGCACTTATGAATCCTCACAACAACCCATGAGATATTATCCTCATTTTAAATAAGAATAAACAGATTAAAAAATAATAATCAGAAAACAATTTCATGTTACCCAAATCACAAATTTTGCTCCATTCTTTCTTCCTGAATCAGTTTTCTTGATCTGTTCTTTATCAAAAAAGTCGTATTTCTAACATATCACCTAAATTTTATTTTATTTTTTAAAGATTCTATTTATTTATTTGACAGAGAGAGACACAGCGAGAGAGGGAGCACAACAGGGGAGTGGGAGAGGGAGAAGTAGGCTCCCGCCAAGCAGGGAGCCCCGATGCGAAGCGGGACTCTGCGATGTGGGGGCTTGATAGCAGGACCCTGGGATCATGACCTGAGCCAGAGGCAGATGTTTAATGACTGAGCCACCCAGGGGCCCCAATATCACCTAAATTTTAAAAATTCACTTCTACAGCACTGTATATATTTTTAAAAGTCCTACAATTTGTTCTTCTTCTTCTCTGGCCCTCAATCTACACTGAGACACCTCAGAAAGCAGCACTTACTCCTCTCATTTTAGACATGAAGATCCCAGGCCTAACAACCTCAGGGGAATGCTTCTCCCATTCCCATCAGAGGCAATTCCAAACACCTCAAGCACTTCACTAGACCCAATCACCTCTCACTGAACTGACAACCCAGCTGCCAGCTTCACAGAGAGAACAGAAGCCATCAGGCAAGAATTCTTTCTCTCCTCACCTACACCTAAACTTACTTTTATCTGTACACCTTCTTCTCTTTAACTCAGAGAAAAAGGATTCATTCTTCTATCCTTAACACTAATCTGTGTCCTACATCCCATTCCCTCCTAGCTATTTCAAGTCATTTAATCTCAATTTTCCATCAGTTAATCTCAATTTTCTGTTCCTTCCACCTCCGTCTCCATTGGCTAATTTCCCTCAGGGAACCAACATGCACATACATTATTTCTTTCCACCTAAAAAGCAAGCAAACAAAAACCTTTCTTGTATCCTATATTCCTCTTTACTGCCCTCTCCTTTCATTCTAAGCTAAGCTCCTTGAAGGCATAATTTAGAGTGGCTGCCTCCATTTACTTACCTCCCATTCACCGAAACATGAATTCTGCTCCACAGAAATTGCTCTCCCTGAAGTCATAAAGAGCTCTTCAACACCAAATCTTCTCAGTTATCCAACCATATTTATCCTGACTCAAACCTCTGCGGATAGTATACAAATCCAAACTGGTTGGACTCCTAAACTCTCGCTCTTAATATTCTACTAGACCGCTTCAAAGTAACCATACTTACAGTCATCCTGATTTCCTTCTCCACCGCCGCCCCTGCAGTTAGTCACCAGATTCCAATCAATAAATTATAAAGCTCCTAAGTATCCTGGAAGCAGTTTCCTACGGGTGATCACTTCCAAACACCCAACTCAGACACTTCACGGTTATTTTAACCCCCTGACAAGACTCAGACGGTATCAGAGGGAATAATCACGTCCCTTCCGTGATTTTCCTCTTCCGTGGATATATTCAGCACTACCCTAGAATCACAGACCTTTCGAAGTGGAGGGGAATGCCATTTTATAACCGAGAAACAGAGGCTTAGTGTTTTACGTATCGTCAGCTTTGCACAGAGGCCTGAATACAAGGGAATTAATAGTATCTGTGGGGAAACATTTATTGGGTGAATCACAACCTCTGTAAAAGTTTCATTTTGCACCTGGCCTCAATGACTTGTTTTCAGATTTAAATGGGATCTCTTTTTAAACTATAAGAACATTAAATAAATGAGTAAGTACCGGTAGTTAGCATCTGAGGAAAGACCCCTTCTTCTTCCTGCCCACCAACTTAACCTCAGTAGTTCTAACCCTACCTTGCCCCACCAGATTACTCAATGCTGACCTTGTCATCCAAGGAGGTCTGGTTGTCAGCCCCCCCCCCACTCGTCCCTTAAAGATTTCTGTCAACACTTGAGTCAACTATGAGGACTTAGCTAAATTTCCTCTTCAGACGGAAAGGCTTGTAGAAAAGCGACAACCTGAGTTTCCCTGACGCAGTCCACGTGCCCACAATAAACCGTAGGGGTCAGCCTTCTGCGAAAACGCAGTCCCAGAAAATCCCAAAAAAGTCAGTCACAGCCGAACTTTAGCACAAGCTCCACTCTCCTCAATTCTGATTGGTGAGGTGCCCTCTTTGTGGAAGTGACGCACACACACGCACAAGGAGAGTCACGGAAAAGGGGTGATTTCTCCGTACAGAAATCCCCGAGGTGGGTACTGCAGAACGAAAGGGAGCTCACCCCAGGGTCGGACCGCCGTTCCTGTCCCTCACCTCGGCCATGGGCCCGCGGAGCCGCGAGCGTCGGGCGGGAGCAGTGCAAAGTACTAACGACAGCAGCGCCCTCAGCAAGAGTTCCCTAGCCGCGCGCGGGTACGTGCTCGACCCCTTTGCCGCTTTGCTCGTTCCGGGGACCGCGCGCCGCGCTCCGCTCATCCACCGCGGCTACTACGTCCGCGCACGCGCCGTGGACCATTGCGTGCACGCCTTCCTGGAACGGACGTGCGCGGCCCCGAGCGCTCCTCGCCCCCAGCTCTTGTCGCTGGGAGCGGGTTCAGATTCGCTGTATTTTCGCTTGAAAACCGCGGACCGTCTGGCCGGGGCTGCAGTCTGGGAAGTAGATTTTCCGGACGTGGCCCGGCGTAAGGCGGAGAGGATTCAAGATACGCAGGAGCTGTGCGCGTTAACAGGGCCTTTCCGGAGCAGGGATCCTGCGTCAGAGCTGTGGTTTGAGAGTGTAGACTACCGCCTCCTAGGCCTGGACCTGCGGCAGCTCCCGCGATTGGACCAGGCCCTGGCCGCCGCCGGCCTTAGCGCGGCCGCACCCACTCTGCTTCTAGCTGAGGCCGTGCTGACCTACCTTGAGCCGAATGATGCCGCGGCCCTCATTGCCTGGGCAGCCCAGCGTTTTCCTGATGCCGTTTTCGTGATCTACGAGCAGATGAGGCCGCATGACGCCTTTGGCCAGGTCATGCAGCAGCATTTTCGGCAGCTCAATTCTCCCCTGCATGGCCTAGACCGCTTTCCCGACGTGGAGGCCCAGCAGCACCGCTTCCTTCAGGCTGGCTGGACTGCCTGCTGTGCCATGGACATGAATGAATTCTATCGCTGCTTTCTCCCCTCAGAAGAATGCCAGCGCGTGGAGAGTCTTGAACCTTTTGATGAGTTTGAGGAGTGGCATTTGAAGTGCGCCCACTATTTCATTCTGGCCGCATCTAGAGGAAACACTCTCTCCCAAACTCTGGTGTTTCCACCCTCAGAGGCGTTTCCTCGAATAGATCCTGCTTCCCCATCAGGCGTCTTCCCTGCCATTGTAGTCACTAGTGACAGCAAGGACCCAGACCTTAAGAGATATGGGCATGCCTCTGTCCTTTTGAGCCGAAACATTATTCTTAGTGCAGGAGGATTTGGAGAGCAAGAGGGGAGGCATTGCCGAGTGAGCAAGTTTCACTTGCTCTCAAGATATGGTGACTTCGAATGGAAAAGCAACCAAACACGCAGTTGTGGGACTGGAGCCCAGTGGGATGGGCGCCTTTATCACACCATGACAAGACTTTCTGATACTGAGGTTTTGGTTCTGGGAGGGAGACTGTCACCAGTAACTCCAGCCTTGGGGATTCTCCAACTTGGTATCTCTAAGAGTAAGGATAATAGCACTGAGGACCTAAATATAACAATAACAAAGGCTGACCCAGAAGATTCCACGTTGTCATGTTGGCGGCATTCAACAACAGAAGTGTCCTGTGACAACCAGAAATATTTGTTTGTGTATGGGGGTCGAAGTGTGATAGCACCTGTACTAAGTGACTGGCATTTCCTACACATGGGGACGATGGCTTGGGTCAGTATCCCAGTGGAGGGGGAAGCACCTGAAGGTCGGCATTCACACAGCGCCTGCAGCTGGCAAGGGGGAGCCCTTATTGCTGGAGGTCTTGGTGCTTCTGAGGAGCCACTAAGCTCTGTACTCTTTCTAAAACCAATCTCTTGTGGATTCCTATGGGAATCAATAGTCATCCAGCCTCCCATTACACCAAGGTACTCCCACACAGCTCATGTGCTCAATGGGAAGCTTCTACTAGTTGGAGGGGTCTGGATTCATTCTTCCTCAGTTCCTGGAGTGACTGTAATTGATTTGACTACAGGATTGAGCTCCGAGTATCAGGTTGACACAACATGTGTGCCATGGCCATTAATGTTACACAATCATACCAGTATCCTCCTTCCTGAAGAGCAGCAGCTCCTGCTCCTTGGAGGTGGTGGGAACTGTTTTTCCTTTGGCACCTACTTCAACCCCCATACAGTGACATTAGACCTTTCTTCCTTACATGCTAGGACAGTAGGACTGAACTTCTGATATATTGAGGACTCGCTTAGACAATAAAGGTTTCCACAAATGGGATTTGACTGTGGCTATAGACATTACCACTCCTTCCTTCCCCCTCTTTTTCTTCTCATTAGTACTACTCTCCAGTGCAGAAAGTGAAAGAGGTTGAACACATTCCAACATTCAGGGAGATGATACAAAAACAAAACATGAGTAGGCCTATCTGAAGAGAATGGCCATATAGTCCCAGAGTAGGAATTGGGGAGCCTTTGGATCCCTGTGTGTCTAGTTTACTGGTTTTCTTCATCTACGTTTATCCATTTATTAAGTTACAGTGACTGTTAGCCTAAGTCAAGTGAAAAGTTTTCCATTCTTAGGCTTTGAAAAAGTTTAACAGATCCTTGGTAAGAATACAAAGTTGATAACTCGTTTCTCTTTGGAGTACATAAAGCTTTTGCTTTTCACTAAAGATTTCCATGGAGAGGAACAGTAATGAGTTTTTAGCTAATTTTTGAGGCCTTGTTTTTATGAGGCTACCTTTAAAAAAGAATACAAGGTCGAATATGGCTGAAGAGACATGGTTTGACCTCGTTCTTCATGTATGAAATCTGAAATGAACCCAGTTACATTATCAGATATGGATATGAATAAACCCTAGGAAACAGGGCTTAATAGCTAGGCATCTGGCAAGGCTATGGGTGAGCCAGATACTAAATACCTGGGAGGATTATGATCAGAAGGTGGAAAGGCTGCTCTGTATTTCTTGTTTCTAAATTCACCACAAACTACCTCCAATTTGCAGGAAGGATCAAAGCAGAATGTTGATGAAATGAGTGTTCTCAGCTATGTAGTAGTTAATTCTAGAATTCTAACCTAGAAATGACTTAAAAACTCAGGTTATACCTTCGATTATACTACCTCTCAGATGGTGCCATCAACCATTATTATTTCATTAGTTTTGGTGGGGCGGGGGGAAGAAAAGGTGGTGGGGGCACGATTGTCAAGAGAACGTGGATGTGTGCCAGACCTAAATTAGTAGTACAGTGGTGCCTCTTCTCTTGAGGACTGCCCAGTGTGGTGCATTATGAATAACTGGGCTTGTTCTCTCCAGAGAAATTACCCACATTTTCTGTAAGCGATTACCAGATTAAGCATACCCTCAACCTTTAACCCTATACATGCATCATACTCAGTTAAGGAATTATTCACTTCTCAAGCTCTACTCATTAGAACACTTAGAAGTTTTGTCAGCAGCATTTACTCTGTGCCTCTGGAGCAGCACTCAGTATGGACTAGTGCGGGATGCCAGTTTCATAACAGTAATTAGAGATGTGGGCCAGATTGGGAACTGAAGTTGGACAATGATTTTCCCTTCTCCAACTCACCTGAATTTTTTTATTCTAAAATTCTGGTACGGAGCCTGGTGCAGTTATGAGATTCAATGAAAGGCTTTTACCTCATTTAGTGATTGTACTTCTTTTTAGACCAGAAAAACTAGTTAAGGAAGGAAGATAACTTCTTATTTTGAATATCTACTCTGTCAGGGTCTCAGCAACACTATATCATACCATTGAGAATATAAAAAAAGTTAAGAACAAGTCTTCCAGGCTATGTTCTTCAAAGGCCAGTACTGTCACTTCTTTGTGTGCTTTCTGGATTTTACTGTCAACTATCCATTTTTTTTTAAAGATTTTATTTATTTACTTGACACAGAGAGAGAGAGAGATCACAAGTAGCCAGATAGGCAGGCAGAGAGAGAGGAGGAAGCAGGCTCCCTGCTAAGCAGAGAGCCTGATGTGGGGCTCGATCCCAGGTCCCTGAGATCATGACCCGAGCTGAAGGCAGAGGCTTTAACCCATTGAGCCACCCAGGTGCTCCCATTTTTTATCTTTCTTCAAGTTTAATCCTCCTTAGTGATGTTAAGAAGTTGACATGTAACAATAATGTTCCAGTGCCCAAGCATTGTTTTGTCTTCTCTTTCTGTGATCTTAGACCTTGAAGTCCTAGTTTATTCTCTATGCATTTGTAATCCCAAACCCAACCTTGAACAGCCCATGCCTCTGGGACCCATCCTACATGGTATCTTTTGGAAAACACTCTCATATGGCAGCCCCAAATGTAGCCAACTCTTCTTTTCCTGTGGGAGAGAAGCCTGTGCTCTTTGGAGAACCTGGTATATAAGAGAACTAGTCACTAAGGTGAGTTCTTAATCATAGGGATCCAATAATGTCTAGTGTGACATTAAAACTAAACTCGGCTTTTTGACTGCAGTAATGAAGGGGATATAAAATAGCATTACGCTGGCAAGGAAGGTCATAAGTCACGTTTGGACTTGATATTTAAAGAGAGAAGGAAAATATGTCGAGCAGAAATTATGAAACTTTTAATCAGCTGCAGAGTAGATTGAGACTTCCTTGGATGTCAACAATTATGTATACAAAAGATTTCTGTCATTCCACAGTTTAAAGACTGTTCACTTATCTTTCTTGGTCAATAACATAAAGCACTTGGCTGGGAAGGGGCAATTCTTCGACTAAGGCAAGGAATTGGGTCTGTCTAGTTCACTCCACTATCCCCAACATACTTGATGCTTAGTAAATACTTGTTGGATGGAGGTTCAATTTGACACTCAAATAAATTAATATTGAATATTACTATTGTATGTGCCATGCACAGATGTCAAAATTCATTTAATTAGTGTGGGGGGGAGTGTTAAAATTTTAAAGACCTATTTAAGAGTTTTTAAAATTCAACTGTTTCAATCTGGGTAAAGATGGTAGACTTCCTGGTGTTACTCCTAGCTTTATAGATTACACCCAAACCCTCCCTGATTGCAATTTCCAGCTGATCTTCATGCCCTTTTGCTCAACAATGAACCATGGTTACCCCATATCCTTTGCAAAAGAAGTGAGCTAACTTTGCCAAAAGGCTAATCTGAGGATGTAGGAACATGCAATTAAATGCGCTCAGGACCTTACTAGGATGTGGTGATGCTTTGCTGGGCGTGACTTGGTGTGTAACTCTCAAAGTGTAATACAGGGAGAGATTGCCCTAATATTTATGCAAAGAGTTATTTGCCACCTAAATGGCAGTCTCAAGCTAGAAAATGTAAATTTAGGATATTATACTACATTCTGCTTTTCTCATTCCCTAGCCTTTGTCCACATTTTTAGGCTTTTCATTAGAGACTCTCAACATGTGATTCATATGTAGACTTACTATTTCAGAAAAATTTAGTAAAGCAGATCTTTCAACTTAAGCAGTACTTAAGAGGAAAAAACCAACTTGCCCATCTTTCCTTTCCTTCTCCTAAAAAACTCAACTGAAAAGGCAGTCTAGACCTCAAGCCACTGAATTTAAATTTGGACAACTGAATCCAGCCAACAATTTTTTTTTTGAGAGGGAGGGTGGGAAGAGGGGGGGAGAGGGAGAGGGAGAGAGAGTATCTTAAGCAAGCTCCATGCCCAGCATGGAGCCTGACGTGGGGCTCAATCTCACAACCGTGAGATCATGACCTGAGCTGAAATCAGAAGTCAGATGCTTAACCAACTGAGCCACCCAGGGGCCTCAGCCAACAATTTTTATTTCCAGGGCATAACACATAGTAAATGTTGAATTATGTCACATGAAGAATGGATATATGTCTGATTCAGGCTAAAATTAATAATAAATAGGGAGTTGTAATGTTAAGATCAGAGATTATCCCAGAAAATCAAAATATATTGTAAAGTCATAGTAATTAGTTTGATATTGGTGCCAGAATAGCAAATAGATTGAAGAAACAAAGAATTCAAGAATAGACTGTACAAAAAAAAAAAAAGAATAGACTGTACAGAGGTGCCTGGGAGGCTTAGTCAGTTAAGTGTCCACCTTTGGCTCAGGTCATGATCCCAGGGTCCTGGAATTGAGCCCCATGCCAGGCTCTCTGCTCAGTGGAAAGCCTGCTTCTCCCACTGTGCTCTCCTTCTGTCAAGTTAATAAATAAAATCTTAAAAAAAAAAAAAAAAAGAGGGATGCCTGGGTGGCTCAGTTGGTTAAGCAGCTGCCTTCGGCTCAGGTCATGATCCCAGGGTCCTGGGATTGAGTCCTGAATCAGGCTCCTTGCTCGGCAGGGAGCCTGCTTCTCCCTCTGCCTCTGCCTGCCACTCTGCCTGCTTGTGCTCTCTCACTCTCTCTGACAAATAAATAAATAAAATCTTAAAAAAAAAAAAAGAGAATACACTGTATAGTAAAGTGACATTCAGACCTGTGATGAATGGCTGGATATATGGTATATGTATGATTTGGGAACACTTGGCTAATCGTTTGTGAAAAGTGATGTCAGCTCCCTACTTCTCACAAATCACAATCATAAATTCCAGATGGATTAAAGACCAGACTTAAACTTAAAAAACAAAGCCAAACTAAATTATATGAGCATAAGAGCAAGTATAAAAGAATATGTTTATAATCTTTGGTGTAGGAAAGGCCTGAAAGGATACATACATATAAACCAAATTTTTTTAAAAAAAATCTTATAACTTTATTCATTTAAAACTTCAGGGCAATAAGAAAATACATTCTTCCTTCTACAGAGTCAGGTCATAGGAAAACTTTTATTTTCCTTTTTTCATTCAGTCCCTAGAATTAAGATGCATGTGACTCATTCCTCTGTTTCTCAGTACTAGTTTCTGAGATAGGTTAACAATGGAAATTTGGATAATATAAAGTGAAGCTTTCAATTGACCATAGCAACTCATTCATTCGTTCATCCATTCAATAGTTAGTATTCTAAGCAGGATAGATCAGTGAACCAAATAATCCTTTGTGGAATTTGCAGTCTAGCAAGGGGAGACAAGAAACTAAACAACAAAGACAATAAATAAGTATTATATTAGAAGTGATAAGGACTGTGGGAAAAAAATATAGTAGGATAAGAGGGATCAGGAGTGCATGGGGATGGGGTAATAGGTTACAATAACTAAAAAGGGTGGAGAGGGTCACTCTATGGAGCCATGAAATTTGGGAAAGTAATAGAGTTAGCTAAGAAGATTATTAAGGAAAGGGTATTTCAGGCAGAGGGACTAGCCAGAGCAAAGCTCCTTAAGAAATTTACTGTAAGAACTTTAGCTTTCATCTGGGTGAAAGGAGAGTTGTGTAGGGTTTTGACTCACATTTTTAAAAAAGATTTTATTTATTTATTTGACAGAGAGAGAGAGATCACAAGTAGGCAGAGTGGCAGGCAGAAAGAGGAGGAAGCAGGCTCCCCGCCGAGCAGAGAGCCCAATTTGGGGCTTGATCCCAGGACTCTGAGATCATGACCTAAGCCAAAGAGGCTTAACCCCCTGAGCCATCCAGGTGCCCCTTGACTCACATTTTAAAAAAAGATTTATTTATTTGAGAGAGAGCGCATATGAATGGGAGGAGAAACAGAGGGGACAGGAGGTGCAGAGGGAGAGAATCTCAGGCAGACTCCCTGCCAAGCACAGAGCCCAACATGGGGCTCGATTTCAGGAACCTGAGATCATGACCTTAGCTGAAATCAAGAGTCAGACACCCAACCGACTGAGCCACCCAAGGGGCCCCTATTTGACTCACATTTTTAAAGGGTTCCTTTGGTCATCCTAAGAGGAATAGATTGTAGGAGGTCAAGAGTAAAAGCAGGGAGACTTGTTGGAAAGCTGTTGGAGTCATAAAGATGAAAGATGATGTGGATTCAACTGGAGGGGTGAAAAATGGTGGGATTGGGGGTATATTCTGAAGTAGGAGCTAACAAAATTACCTAATGGACTGGGTATGGAATATGATGAAAAGGAAGAAATGTAGGATGGGCTCTAAGGCTTTAGTTCGAAGGAACTGGAAGGTTGGAGTTGGCATCACCAACAGGTGGTGCAAATTTGTAGAGGCAGTGGGAGGAGGTAGATCAGGAGTTCAGGTTGGATATGTTAACTTTGCAATGTCAGTTAGACATCCAAATGGATAGTCACTTACTCAAATATCTATTTTATAACCTCTCTCCTCATCCTCTACATTCAGTCACTTTTTCCTTCACCTTCTGTAAATAACCAGACCAAACATAGGAATGGAACTGGCAAATAAAAATGGCTTGGAAACACAAATTGTAACTTGAAGAATAAGAGGGGCAAATCCTCTATGAGATGGCCCATGCCTGGCTGCTCCTGGCTCCCAGAGCCCTTCTCAGAGCCACTTTCATTCAGACTCACTGTCTTGGTTTTTTTCTGATTTTAACTTCTTTCTCTATTAACATTTATATGCATATGGTGCAATTTTCCATTAGTAGATTTTTCATAAAGCCAGAGTCTGACATTCCCTATGTTACAAGCCTCATCCCCTGCTATACCTCCTCCTCTTATTTGAGATCCCAGTTATATGGAACTACACTTAGGTCCCCAAGTACCTCTGTTCCTTTACTTACAGTATTCTCCCTATGAGACTCTTGATGCTGCCCTTTTTACCTTACTCTTAACCTTGTGTATACAACTCCTACTTGACTTTCAAAGCTTACTTTTAAAAAAAGAATTATTTATTTACTTGAGAGAGAGAGAGAGAGAGCACAAGTGGGAGGCAGAGGCAGAGGGAGAAGGGAAAAATAGTCTCAACCAGACTCCACCCTGAGCCCAGGGCCAGATGTGGGGCTTGATCCTGTGATCCTGAGATTACGAACTGAGCCAAAACCAAGAGTGGGATATTTAACCAACTGCACTACCCAAGCACCTCTCAAAGCTTATCTTTGAAAAGCATTCCATGATTCTAATACCCTTACCCTTTCAGGTTGGGATGGGTTACCCTTCTGTATTGCAGTACACCTTGTAAATATCCTCCATATTGCACTTACCATATTTTCTTATAATCTGTTTTCTTGTCTGTCTTCTCACTGAAGATTTAACTACTTGAGGGCAGGGATAGTATCTTATTCATCGTTGTATTCCCAGCACCTGAAACTTGAAACACTGAAACTTAACAAGAATCTCTCATTGTGGGTGTTTAACTTCTTGGAGCCAGTCCTTTCTCATACCCTTTCAGTATAATAAATCTTATGACACTGGCTTCCTGCGGAAAAATAGAGAAACATTAGTGAAAAGTAATGACAAAAAAACAGTAACAACAACAACAGCAACAACAAAAACAAAACCAAACCACAAAGTCCTGTCATGTAAGCCTGTTCTGTTGGTCATAAACTCAGAAAGAATCATCCAGAACCTTTAGAACACAGCTGTGATTATACGCATCTGGTTTCAGGAATCCCATTCTTAGTCCTACTGCTTCCTCCATCTCCCACTCAGACATCTGGTGAGTAGTAATAAAGATAAGTAATCAGAGATAGTGAATTTTTTGCATTTTGAAGATTGGTATAGTGACCACATTTTAACTATTAAGAAGATCCACTCAGTAGTGACTTGAACCTGCACCTTACCCTCTAGTCCAATATATTTTGAAATTTTCAGTTTGGGTTAAGATTCACCTATGGTCACTTTTGGTTTGAGCTAACCACCTAGACTCATGCTAGTGCCGATTCAGCTAGAACACAGTACAACCTGTGGCTTCTATATCCTGCTATGTGTTAGCCAACAGTTCATTTTTTTTTTAATTTTATTTTTATTATTTGCCCAAGGGGTACAGGTCTGTGAATCATCAGGCTTACATCTTTCACAGCATTCACCAAAGCACAAACCCTCCCCAATGTCCATAACCCATCCACCCTATCCCTACCCTCCCACCCCCCAGTAACCCTCAGTTTGTTTTATGAGATTAGAAGTCTCTTATGGTTTGTCTCCTTCCCCATCCCATCTTGTTTCATTATTTTTCCCTCCCTACCCCCCACAACCCCCCACCCTGCCCCTCAAGTTCCTCATATCAGAGAGATCATATGATAATTGTCTTTCTCTGATTGACTTATTTCGCTCAGCATAATACCCTCCAGTTCCATCCATGTCGTTGCGAATGGCAAGATTTCGTTTCTTTTGATAGCTGCATAGTATTCCATTGTATATATATACCACATCTTCTTTATCCATTCATCTGTTGATGGACATCTAGGTTCTTTCCATAGTTTGGCTATTGTGGACATTGCTGCTATAAACATTCGGGTGCACGTGCCCCTGAGGAACACTACCTTTGTGTCTTTAGGATAAATACCCAGTAGTGCGATTGCTGGGTCGTAGGGTAGCTCCATTTTCAACTTTTTGAGGAATCTCCATACTGTTTTCCAGAGTGGCTGCACCAGTTTGCATTCCCACCAACAGTGTAGGAGGGTTCCCCTTTCTCCGCAACCTCGCCAACATCTGTCATTTCCTGACTTGTTGATTTTAGCCATTCTGACTGGTGTAAGGTGGTATCTCGCTGTGGTTTTAATTTGTATTTCTCTGATGCCGAGTGATGTTGAGCACTTTCTCATGTGTCACCAACAGTTCATTTTAAAACACTTACTGTCATTTATTGTGTAAGACATATATGCTCATTATAGAAATATTTTAAAAAGTAAAATCTGCTATATTTAAACATTTTCTAAGACTTGCCAACCATGCTACAGTTGCACTGTTTGCCTTCTTACAAGTTCTGAATAAAAATTCCTTTCACCACCACAAAGAAAGTTAACCAAGGGGGGATAAAACCAAGTTGTTGATAGTTCTTGTGCATGTCTTGTTCAGCTGGTGTCTACATGACAATTTCTCAGCTGATAATTCCTCTTTGATAAGTGATTGCCTTCTTTTGCCTACATCGATAATAATGTCAAGTCCCTAAGGTTACTAAGATTATGAAACTAAGAAATATGATATAATTTTTTCTTTTCTTTTCTTTTTTTTTTAAAGAAAGCACTATGCCCAGTGTGGAACTTGACATCAGGACCCTGAGATCAAGAGTCGCCTGTCCTACCAACTGAGCCAGCCAGGTGTCCTATATGGTATTATTCATACCATTTTCTTTTTTTACAAGATGAGAAATATAGTCTGCAAAATCCTATCTGGGAAGACCTGAGGAAAAAATAGCATGCAAGTGAAGAACCAAAGTTCCGCTACTCAGCATGGAAAGGAAGTAAAATATAAACTCGAGGAGGACAGTAAATGTGCGTTCATTGGCAACCTGAATTAATGTTCACTCATCCTGAAGAAGTAATTAGACAGAACTGTAACAAAAGTTCATGCTGCACAACTAGCTAATGGCAGGTGTGTAGTTTAAGCTTGTGGGATTGGAATCAGACAGACTTGGGTTTGAATTCTGATTTTGCTCCTTAATAGCATGTGACCTTAGATAATTGCTTAAGTTTTTTAAATCTCATGTCCCATATCTATAAAATGGGTATAATAATGGTACTCACATCATAAATTGATGAAAGAATTTCATAAGACAATGTAAACAGAGGCTTTTAGCACAGTGTGAGGTTTACACTAAGGACTCAATAAATGTTAGCCCAGGACATGACAAAAGTGGAGAGGGGTAGTCTATGACCTTCCCTGAGTAGTTTGTCTCTAGTGTTTAACCAGTCAGTCCAATAGTTAATAACTATTTAATACTGTGGTAGGTCTTGTGGGGTGACACATGGTCTCTTCTCCCCCAAGAAGCTTACAATTAAAAAAAAAGTAATGCGCACGAAACAATTGAATAACAATTAGTATGGACAAAGTACTGCTCAGAGTCAGAATATCTTAGAGAAATCAGATAAAGAGTTTAATTGAAAGAGGTTTTTGTAGCTACATAGATATTCTTGGAAAAAAGGGGGGGGTTACTGGAGTAGGAAGGAGTATCTCAAGGATAATGTGAGATAAATGCCTTTCGTGGAAAGGATGGATAATAGAGTATAGTTGAACAGAGGCAAGAAGTCTTTTCAGGTACAGATGATATACAGTTGAGATAGCATGCCTTTGGAATGCCTCCCAACATATTATCCCTGCTTGATGGTTCCTATTTGGTTCCTTAGGTCATTTAGCCTTTAATACTAGGCCATGAGGCTGGAGTAAAAAATAAGAAAATAAGACATAAGAGAAGGACCTTCTAGATGGAAAGGCAGCTGAAAACCTTTTGGTCCTGGAAGGGAGAGAAAAGGAGAAAGTATGGCAAGACTTGAGGTATGAGTTATCTTCCCACTCTCCCAACTCTACCTTGGAGTCAAAACAAAGAGAGGAGGAGTCAAGGATGGTAGAATCATCTAGATGGACTTAGGCAACTCCCAATGCAGGAAGTTTCTTCTCAGTTCTCAAGGCAAGGCCTCGGAAAATTGTAAACCCCTCAGGGAGACTCCATATTCAATATGGCACCAGAGCAATATGGGGCCATTGGTAGTTTGGAAATTGCTAAGGAGTATGAAGGTCTGAAATAGTACCACCATTTCCCACAGCTGGTGTGTGGTATTTAGTGAAAGCAGAAGCTCCTTTATGACCAGCACAACACAAACGTACTGAAATGGTTAAGTGAAGCTGCAGGGGAAGGACCATGGATTTCAGTGGAGGAAAGGAGGGGCCCAGCATGAGATTTGGAGAGCAAGGTGGGACCATCTGAACCTCAGCAAACCAACATAGGACACAGCAGGACCAGACACAGGATATCCAAAATTAGAGGGGAGCCAAAGGTCTGTGCCCCTGCCCCTGTGAAGATATGTAAGCTCCCTCTATACTCAGAAGCCATCTTAGAAAGAAGTCAGGAAGTGAGAGGTCTTGAGAATGAAGAAATAGCCCAAACAGGGAGTTTACACTTTGAAATGACTAAAACAACACAGTTACCTAAGGTTACACAGTCAGGCAATGGTGGAGCCCTAGAGCCTATTCCCTCAGTTACTGCACTACACCTGGATAGACACTGAGTTGGGTGAATTCTTGAGGACCTTGGAAGCTTCCTAGAGAAGTTGTATTGGAAGCCATAGGTATTGGTATTAGGAAGTGGATTCTGAGCTGGAGAACTGTATGATATTAAGGAAGACAAGTCTGGCAGAGCCCTGCCTGACAGGGTGAGGAGAGGGAAATCTGGAAGCAGAATAAAATAAGATATCAATATCTGTAACCCAGGCCAAAATGATAAGAGCTTAAAATAGAGTAGTTACAATAAAAATACAGAGGAAGGAACATATCCTGTACTATTTGCAATAATAATAAAACTAGTAACAGAACAAGTACTTACTACGTGCTGGCACTGTGCTGAACATTATCTCATTTAATTATCACAGCAACTCTATAAAGAATTAACTATTACTTTTCCTATTTTGAAGATGAGAAATTGGAAGCACAGTGAGATTAACAGGCTTCATGCCACACAGCTGAATGTAGTAAAGTCAAGCATCACACCAGGATAGGTCTAACGATGGAGCCCAGCATCTTAACCAGTCTACTTGACCATGATGTGGCAACATGACCAAGTGGCTCCTGACGATAGGAAAAGGTGGTGGAAGAATCAGAGATCCCACCAAGAACTCTAGGTTTGGAGATTAAAATGGTAACTCTATTGAAAGAAATGTGTTTCATTATTTTTCCCTCCCTACCCCCCACAACCCCCCACCCTGCCCCTCAAGTTCCTCATATCAGAGAGATCATATGATAATTGTCTTTCTCTGATTGACTTATTTCGCTCAGCATAATACTGGGGAAGGAGACAAACCATAAGAGACTTCTAATCTCATAAAACAAACTGAGGGTTACTGGGGGGTGGGAGGGTAGGGATAGGGTGGATGGGTTATGGACATTGGGGAGGGTTTGTGCTTTGGTGAATGCTGTGAAAGATGTAAGCCTGATGATTCACAGACCTGTACCCCTTGGGCAAATAATAAAAATAAAATTAAAAAAAAAAAAAGAAAGAAATGTGTAGTTGGGAAAGAGGAAATTAAAAGGGGAAAATTTAGTTTGAATTTAGTTTGAGATGTGTTGAGTATGTTAATATGGCATACATAGATCAATTTCCCCAGGGCTAAGATAGGACTTAATGGGACACCAGTGAGTTTTTAGGCCCAATCTGTAAATTTAAGTTGTTAGTTATTGGAGAGGAGATAGTAAAGCCAATTTTCAAATTTAAAGACATACATTATTTTTGTTACCTTGATCCTCTGTATTGCATTTATGTAACGATAAATAATTTTTTAACAAGTAACATATTTCCTCACCCTGACATCAGTCAAGTGACAGGTGAATTTGAAAAATCTAGAGAACATAAGTTATCATCATTGTTCTGCATTTAGCAGAGAACTTTGGTGGTAACTTGAGTTCCTTGCAAGACGTAGCTATTTCCAGATGCTGGACCCAGCCTCGTGGTTACTCAACAAACAGCTTCACATTTATTATATCAAATAAGGTGTCAACAAGCCATCGTCCTGCCTTCTTCATTACCAAAAAGCCTGAGTCAATTGCTGAGGCAATCACCATAGGTAACTACATTAGGCAGTGGCCAAACTACCCAGAAATGGAATGAAATGGGCTGTTGGGCAGTAAAGTACATTAACGACTGGTCAGTCTCTGTAGACCTGGCCAGGGGCTCCTTCAGCAAAAATGAGGAAGGCGAGAAAAGAGAAGTGCCCTCTTGAGCAGACATAGGCCTTTTAAATAGTCTTAATTGTTTCTGTTTATTGAGCGCTGACTCTGTGCCCAGAAGTGAGCCAAGAGCTTTAAAGAATTATCTCCTATAATCCTCACAACCTTGTAAAGAGGTGCTATTATCATGTCCCCTTTGAAGATGAGGAAACTGAGGCTTAGGGAAGGGATGTAATTTATTCACAAATACAGGCTAATCATTGGGACAGGATTCAAATTCAGGTTTGAGAATCCCGTAGTAATCCAGTCTCAAGGTAGCTCCAAGGCTTGGACTGAATCCCACACCACTGTACTGATCTGCCTTGTAAGAACAACCACCATGACAAAACACCTTTGACATTTTACAGACCCAAACTGGAATAGCTGAGTGAGCATCAAGGACAGTACCTCTGAGAATGTGCTGCTGGTCAGACTGGCCTTACAGGCAGCAACAGCCCTGCCCCTGGAATGCCAAAACTCCCTCTCTGCATTGTCAGCCCAACAACCTGAAACCCATTTCTGTTGCCTTTGAGACCTAAACCTTACATAACCCTTCACTGTCTCTACTCCTTTTACAGGGCCATGATTTCATGCCATGATGAAATCAAATAACCCAGGCATTGGTTTCTGTTGCAGCAGCTGAACACAAGCCATCAAGGGAAACCATTGTCCTTTTGTCTAGATCAGCCAACCAAGCATGAAACTATGATGGAAATGTATGGTATTTTCCAGGGCTGATGTAATAAAATTAGCTGCTCCAGGTGCCCAATCCCTGTATTATAAGTTGGATGGCCAAGTTTCCGGACTAGTACTAGTGGGTAAACTAACCTGGAAGTCATTCTCTCATCCAGAAATGTTGCTACTGTTCTATCAAGTTCCTTAGAAATCAGACTGTTTTTAGGTCCTCATTTCATATCTATAAACTTATTTGCTATAGGTCAAAAGTTGAGAGTAGGCATTGACTTTCAGATCCTGGGATAACTACCCCCAAGGAAGAAATGATGTCTATCCTGATATTAGACCCCTCTGGGAGGCATCTTCCTTACCCTTTCTTGAGATTGTAAGTGTCATTTTCAAGGGACTGTGAATAATTCTCTGGGCTAGGCTGATGGAGACAGCCACTGTTTTGAATCTTGGAACTTAGATTAATGGTTACTCTCAGCACTTCATCTGCCCCAGTCCTGAGGTTTTGTTCAAATGACGGGACACATTGTCTCATTCTTAAAAACTATCCAAGTGTTTTCTTTCAGTACACTATATTTACAAGGAAATGGGACCTCCCATTTTCCTCCCTCTAATGTAAATCCTGAGTTTCTGCCTTCACAGGAACTCCATTTTATTGATTCATTTGTAGTTATTCATGGGGTCATAAATAATGGGCTGGGGAAAAAAGATGGAGGCTCAAGAGAAGGAGACTAAGATGCCTATAAAGCAACAAAACTCTTACCTGACCCAAAGTCAACAATTCTCAAGAGATGAAGCCATCTCTCACTCAGGGCTTCTGGTGAAAGTGTTGTAACAACAGTTAAGCCATGTAGCTGTCGTTAAATTCCAGCCTGGTCCCTTGCCTAGGTGCAAGATTTCGTCAGCCAAAGTTAGAGAACAGCCACACCTTGCCTTAATGATTTTTGCCCAAAGTCTGTCCCAGCCAATGACAATCCAAACTAAAATAATCATTTACATCACCACAGACTGATGCAGAATGATCTTAACCTGATTTCCTATCAGGTTCTGAATAAACCTTCTATCACCTAGCCTGATGACTCATCCTCTGGCTTAAATTGTTTTTCAGGGAGTTGCTTAAGTTCATTCCACATGTGAGTTGAACCTTCCCAGAACAGGCAGGGGATTGTCCGGCACGGGTGGAGTCTTAGGTCCTGCTACAGGAGTTTAGGAGCCATGGAATTATTGAATGCAAATCAAGGAAGTGTTCTCCTTATCGCTTTGTTTAGAAGATCAGAGGGGGCTTCAGGCCATAGTTAAAACCCAGTCACAGAAACTCAGTGTAGAATATATTCAGTCAACTAGAGACTGCTCAGCAAGTAAAAAAAAAGACAAGAGTGACATAAAATCTTTTTTTTTTAAGATTTTATTTATTTATTTGACACACAGAGAGAGAGAGATCACAAGTAGGCAGAGAGGCAGGCAGAGAGAAAGAGGAGAAAGCAGGCTCCCCACTGAGCAGGGAACCCAATGCGGGCCTCGATCCCAGGACCCTAAGATTATGACCTGAGCCGAAGGCAGAGGCTTTAACCCACTGAGCCACCCAGGCACCCAAGAGTGACATATTCTTTGTAGAGAAATAGTACAAGCCCTTTTAGTAGAAGTAGAAAATGCAAGACGCTTTCTGGGCAGGCACAGTTTAAAACCTGAATTTACCACTGGGTGACATGAGGGAAGTCACATAATCTCTTTGGGACGCAGTTTTCTCATCTGTAAAATGGGTTTCATAGTACCTACCTCACAAGGTGCTTATAAAGATCACATGATGCAGGTGTCTTGCATGGTACTTGGCAAGTAAGACACACTCAAAACAAATGTTGGTTTCCATCTCCTATTCTGCTTCCTAATGTTCACATTAATCCCAGATTGTTCTGGGTTCTACTACCCTCAGACCTGGGCAAGTGAGAGGGCCCTGCACTTTGGAGTGCCTTCCTCAAAATTTTCTAAATCCCTCTCTAGTGATTGCTGGCAGTGCTGGCCAGCTTGGACCTAGTCCCATATGGCCCCCAAACTCTGTTTTTATCTCTTCCAATCACTCTAACTCCCCATATCTTTCCCTCCCCAACATGGGGTTAACCAGATACCCTGAGGAGTTCTAGGACTCACATCTATGGGGTTGTCCCTGGGCACTATGGCCAGGATCAGTTTTCTGGAAGATGGCCTGTTGAACAGATTACTCCAATTGGCCAATGTGATATTTCCTTGAGGGATCCTGCAAGACTGAGCTGCCAGAATGATGTTGACATGTTGATTTCGGGTGATTCCAAGTTTTATCTAGACAGGGAAAAATGTTAAAAAATATTTGCTCAGGGGTTTTGCAAACTATAAGGGTGGCCCTACTTTTAGGAACCCAGAAATGCTTGTTCCAACAGGTGGTTGGATTTATGTGAGATTTAGTAACATAGTAATTATTTATGTGCTAGCTATTGAAATTATCAAATATTTCAGTTCTGAAAAGGGCAGCAATGTAAAACATTGCTTTTAAGTTAAAATTCTAGTATCATCCTTGTTTCCCTCCCCTTTCTACCAGGGTCCCGTCTCTCTCACAGTCACCAAATCCAGTCGATCCTAATTCTGCGTGTCTCTAACGTGTAGCCCCTTCTTTCTGTTCTGTTGCCTTAGGCCAGATCTCCAAGTTGTCCCTTTCCCCCTGGACTATTGCAGTGGCCTCACAGCTTCCAGATTCTTCCCACACCATTCTATCTCTCATACGACTGGGAAGGAGGAAAACCCAATATAAAAATGGGTTACCGTTCAGAGCAGCAATATTCACAATAGCCAAAAGGCAGAAACAACCAAAATGTCCAACAACTGATGAACAGATAAACAAAATGTGGTATGTCCATATAATGGAATATTATTCAGCCAAAAAAGAGAAGTATTGATCCATGCTTCAACATGAATGAATCTCAAAAACATATGCCAAGTAAAAGAATCCAGCTAGGAAAGGGTATATATTATGTGATTCCATTTACATGAAATGTCCAGGGTAGGAAGCTTCATAGAGACAGAAAACAGATCAGTGGTTAGCAGGAGTTGGGGTAGGGAGGAGTGGAGAGTGATGGCTTACTAGTTATGGAGTTTCTTTTTGGGGTGATGGGAGTGTTCTGGAGCTAGATAGTGGTGATGGTTGCATAATGGAATGTACTAGATGCCCCTGAATTTTATACCATAAAATTGTTAAAATGGTAAATTTTATATATTAACACAATAAAAAAAATGTGTTATCAAGCTGGTCACTGTTATGGGCATCCGGGGCTCAGTCTTGTTAGGACCATTTGGAAAGCCAAGAAGAATGTACCTCAGCATTGTCCACCCTGAAAGAGACCAAAGGGAGCATTCACCTACCAGATCCTGGTCTCCATGGTCAAGGATTACCTCTCAGGGTACTAACTTTCTTTCTGTTTTATATTTGTATATGTGTGAGTGCATAGCGGGTCAGGGAAGTGCTGGGGCAAAGGGCGAGTGACTCTTGTTGAGGCTGAGACATGGTGCTATCGGGTCACACCTAACTGTTGCAGAAATAGCTGGAGTTAAAGATGGGCCAAGTGGATGTGAGGTGGGGCCTGGGATGTATTCAGTACACCCTCAGTGTGAAATACTATGGATGCATGCTCATCAAAGTAGAAAGTAGATGTGGAGAAGACAACAACAGGAAAGAGGTCTGGTGGATTCTTGTCACTCCTGATCTTCACTTGAGCTTCAGTGTTGTCATCCCATCTCTAGAGCCTCACTTCTCCCTCTCCACCACAATCACCTGTTCTTCAAGCTTTCCTGCTCAATTTCTTCAGCAGGAATCTTTCTTCCACGGCATCAGGATGTCTAAGTAATTAAAATATCTACTTTCTCTCCAGCCTTCAGTCTCCTCCTGCCCTCATCATTCTCCCCAGACTAGTTTAGAATCCATGGCTCATACTTTCAGTCACTCTTTCAATAAGTTCTAGACTCTTGCTCTTTAGCACTTTCATACCTTTTGTCTGATCAAGTCCCAACCCTTGGTGAAACCAACTCCCAGGTTTCTCCATGGTTACATCCTGGGATAAGCCCCATTAGAGAACAACAGGACAGATCACTGCAGTAAAAGTTAGCAGCTCCATACTCACAGGTGTATTTTTTAATAATAGGACCCTGATGTCTACTTGGACACATTGCTTCCAGGGATAAAAGACTACATTTCCCAGGTGCCTTTGTAAGCAGCTTGGTCTTCTGCCTGCATTTCAGAAAATGAGGAAGGACATAGGGTTGTCACTACAAGAAAGCTTAAGAGAGTTGATTGATCAGGAAGAGCCACCCCCTCCCCCTTCCACTTTCTAGTGCAGCTCCTGTGGCCATCTTGAACCATGAGGAGACCTTAGGGATGGAAGCCACAAGCCAAGCTGCTAAAGCAAAAAGTAATTTTTTAACTAGAGCACAAACTAAGGGTTAGCAGAGGGGAGGTATATGGGGGGATGGGGGAAATAGGTGATGGGGATTAAGGAGTGCACTTGTGCTGAGCACCAGGTGATGGACATGTTGAATCACCATATTATACACCTGAAACTAATATTACACTGTATATTAACTAACTGGAATTTAAATAAAAACTTATTAAAAAAGTAATAGTTTTGATCCCTGATGAAATCATATACCAGCCCTAGACTTACCTCCACAATTCCTTTATATGAAAGAGAAATTTCAAAATTTTTAAAAAGAGAGAAACTGATTTTTGAAGCCACTATTATTTTGATTGGTTTTGTTTCCTGTTATATGCTGCTGAACTCAATCCTAATTAATATAATCACCAACCTCAGAAGGGCCTGAAATACTACCTAACAACCCTGTCATTTTTTTCATGCTCTAATTTTCCTCTGAGCCTCTAAAAAACCATCACCACTCTCCTCAAGTATCTGACTTTCCACCTCCCACCTTGTAGTCAGCAGACGACTGGGCCTTCTGCTTCCCTGGCAAAATGGACTTCTACTTTCTGATCAGAAATCCCTCAGATTCCTGCCACAAACTTGTCTTCCTGCTTTCACTCCCTGGCTACCTTTCCTCCTCGTACCATAAAAACCATATCCCTCCTCCACCTGAGGCGAGTCTCTCCACCTGGGGTCTAGGTCCTTTTCCTCACATCTTTTCAAAAGCTTTATTCTCTCAATTATTCTAGAGACCATAAAATGATGCTTGTGGCCCACAGATGTATCCTGTGTTTGGCTTATATAGGTTTTCCCCCCTTTTCAATTTTACTTACAATAAGGAAAAATGAAAAGTAAAATCCATCCTTTTTAGTGTGTAATTCCACACGTTTTAACCAACAAATGTATATTTGTAGGCATACTAGCATCACAATAAGAGCGCCCTTACCTGCCAGAATCTCCTGTACCTCAGGCAAATATTCAGAAGGAGACTGTACTCTCCAGTCTCCACAGTTCTTGCACTCTATTTCCTAGAGCCCACTGCCTCATGCATTTAGGTTATCTATCTAGACCCTTGGACATTTGAGTTTGAAGTCCCTGAATTATTGCTTCTCCTTACTAATCCCTTCCTACTCATTCTTTCCTATCAACATTTAATCATGCTCAGCTCTGATCCCTTTATGGGGGAAAAGACACACAGGGTTTCTCATTCTGGGTACTTTCTTCAAAGACACAGTGGAAGCAGATTTATCTGTAGATATAACATTGGATCTAAACATATTCCCTCACTTGAGCCCACGGCAATGGGTAGGTCTTGCACTATTTGTAATTTTAACATGAAAGAGCCAGTCAGCATGATTTGGGTAAAAATTTCTTACCAAAATTCTGAAGTAGTGTTACATGTTCCATTTGAAGCAACATCAGAAATTTGCTATCTGAGAAAAAGCCAGCAAATCTTGGTCTAACTTGCTCTTATTTTTTTTTTTCCAAAGAAATAGAAAAAACTTCGTACCCAAATGGCGAGTACCAGGAGAAGTTTGGGCCTATAAGGGGGAATTTGATCCATAAAGGGATCCAGATTGACTTAGATATTCAGAAAATAAGAGAGAAAAAAAATACCTAACCCTACCATCTCACTCACAAAGGGTTGAAACAAAGGTAGGTAATATATCTATCTATATGTGTATGTCTATGACTATATCTATATCTATCTCTCCATCTCTCTATCTAGAGAATATGCTGGAGGTGGGGGAGGGGGAGTGGAAGCGGGGAGAGAAACCCAAGCAGACTCACACTCAGTGTAGAGCCCAATTCAGGGCTCAATCTCACAATCCTGAGATCATGATCTGAGCCTAAATCAAGAGTCAGACATTCAGGGTGCCTGGGTGGCTCAGTGGGTTAAAGCCTCTGCCTTCGGCTCAGGTCATGATCTCAGGGTCCTGGGATCGAGACCCGCATCGGGCTCTCTGCTTGGCAGGGAGCCTGCTTCCTCCTCTCTCTCTGCCTGCCTTTCTGCCTACCTGTGATCTGATCTCTCTCTGTGTGTCAAGTAAATAAATAAAAATAAAAAAAAAAAGAGTCAGATATTCAACCAAATAAGCCACCCTGTTGCCCCAAAGGAGGGTAATATTTAAATTTTATTTATTTAATATTGTTTCGAATAGAAAATAAAGGGACAGTGAAAGAATTCTCTTCAATTGGCCTCTGCCTCTAGGTGTTCTGAATTTTTCCCCTTGCTGGTTATTTTTAAAAGAATGAAAATGAAGCCTGGTGATTGGAAAGAAGTCCATCCCAACACTGTCCACATTCACTGAATCCATTTCCCCCCTGCCAGGCAGTCCTAGATTCTCTCCAATGTCTTTTCCTCTCCCACCATCTCGCCATCAAAATCTTTCTCCCCCAGGTCCAATTGTCTCCATACCACAAAGCTGATGGACAATTTTTAGACTTACTCAGTGTTACTTGAGAGCTTGTTAGCCCTTCCTACCGATAAGCACTTTTTCTTGAGATACCCTTTCTTTGTCTTCTTGGGACAACCACCTAGTTTTCCTATTACCTCTCTGGCTGCTGTTCAGCCTCCATGGCCATCCTCCTTCTCTATCCACCCTTTAAGTGCTGGTGTTCCTCAAAATCTGTCCTAGGTGCTCTTCTCAGTCTACAACTTTTCCCACTGCATACATCCAAACTCTCAGCTCCAATGACTGTCTTCTTATGTCTCAAATCCAGACTTGTCCTCTAAGCTCCAAATTCATCTGTTCAACGGCCTAATCAGACTTTCTGTTGTATGTCTAAAGGGCATCTCAAACTGAACCACAAATCCTGAACTTGACCCCTATTCTGACCCTACACACTTGGTCCTCATCCAGTGTTTCCTATTTGAAGAACAGCATCATTACCCACCAAAATGCATTGAAGCCAGAAACCTTAGGACTCATGACATTACCCTTTCCTTCACTCCACATATCCAGTTTTACCTTCTAATGCCTCTAGTGTCCTCCACTGAGAACATCTCTAATGTCACTATCCTGGTCCAGGTCTCTGTCATTTCTCTCCTGTTTCACTTCAGGGGACTCCAAATAGGCCTCCTTCCATCCATTTTTGACTTCCCCCTGCCCATTGCTCTTCCACCATAAAGTCAGAATGATCTCTTTAAACACAAACATGACATTTTACTACCTTACTTAAAACCCTTAATGGCTTCTCATTGTCATAACCCCAAAATGAAATTTCTGGCCTTCATCTCATCCTATGCTCCCCTTTGCTCTAGGTACTTTAGTCACACTGACCTTCTCTCAAAAATGTTAGGGGACTCACACCTGCTTCTTTTCTACTTCAGGATGTTTGTACAGCTCCTTACCACTCAGCATCATCTTCCCATACTTAGAATTTCCAGTTATCTTATAAAACAAAGTCAAAGCTCTTTCCCCATGGGGGCCTTCCTGTCCCCACCATCCACTTTTCCCTGGACTGACAAGGCTCTCTTGAAATATGGTTTCAGAACAGTCTTTACTTGCTCACTTGGAGCTAAGTAATTAGTTTGAAATGTTTATCTCCCTTGGTAGAGTATAAACTCTATGAGTATAAGAACCATGTCTGTTATTTACTGCTGCACCTTCAGAATCTAATTGAGGGCCACACTCATGGAAGCTCTCAATAAAAATGTTTGTCGAATGAATCCATAAAAGACTTTTTTTGTTGAAGCACTTGGATGGCTCAGTTAGGCATCTGCCTTCAGCTCAGGTCATGATCCCAGGGTCTTGGGATAGAGCCCTATGTTAGGCTCCCTGCTCAGCAGGGAGTCTGCTTCTCCCTCTCCCTCTGTCCCCACCCCCTGCTTGTGCTCTTTCTCTGTTTCAAATAAATAAATAAAATCTTTTTAAAAAAAGAATTTTTTTGTTTAAACTTTTAGAGGCTTATTATGAAAGTAGTCAGATACCACTTGGGGTTCCAGAATTCCATCTGGGAAATAGGGGCAGCCCCTAGCAACTTGCTACTTGAGTCTCCAGTGGAGGTTGGATACAGACACTCTTCACTAATAACCATATGTCTCCTCTGGGGACTAATAACCACACATCTCTTCACTCATAACCATATGTGTACTCCATTAATAGTCATATGTCCTCCCTGGGGTTGGTTAGGGAAATCACTACTATTTCTAAGTAAATAAACTTTGGACTTCATAGTGTTGTCCATTTGAGAAGCAGCTGGGTCCCAAATCAGTCCCTGCAATTAATTTGAAGTTGCTACTTTTTAAAAAATTTTATTTATTTAATTGATAGAGAGAGAGTGTGTGTGTGTGCGTGTGCACAAGCAGGCAGAGTAGCAGGCAGAGGGAGAGGGAGAAGCAGGCTCCCTGCTGAGTAAGGAGCCTGATTCAGGGCTCCATCCCAGAACCCTGGGATCATGACCTGAGCCGAAGGCAGTTGCTTTACCAACCGAGCCACCCAGCGCCCCTGGAGCCCCTGAAGTTGCTACTTTCTCAGGCCTACTATATCTTCTTAAGATGTATCCCTTTCAGCCCAAAGCCTAGAGATGCTTGCTGTACCTTTGTTGCTCTGAAGGATGGCCATCTCTTTGAGATGCTCCTCAAGGGAATTCCCCAATACAGATTCTGGGTATACCATGTAAACCACATTTCTTGTCATATCATCCTACACATACCTTTCTAATTTGATGAAAGTCTGTTTAATTGTATCCACAGAGCTTAGAACAGTGCCTGGAACATGACAGGCACTCAATACATCTTTGTGACTGAATAAATGGAATGAATGAAAACTCTGAGCACATTTATCAAGGAAGCCATCCAGAAGTAAGTAATGTTTAAGCTAGAGTTCTAAAGAAAGAGGAACATTTAGCTAGGAGAATAGAAGAGTGGAGAATATTCCAGGAAAATGCATATAAAGTGTTGGACAGGGAGAAAACAGATGTGCCCAAGGAACCAGGAAAGCTCAGAGAAAATCTGAAACTCCTAACCACAGTTTACATGACCAGTGGGGTTCAGCCTCTTCTTCTTTGACCGCTTCCTCTGGTCATTCCCCCCACCAACCTCACCCCACTCACACTGGCTGCCCTTTTTTTCTAACAGATGCTTGGCAAATATGTGTCAAATGAATGAGTGAGAGAGAGAACAGGGAAAAGGAAAGCAGAGTTAGAACATGCAAGACCGTATTATATCTTTTGGACCTTACTCTAAGGGGAATAAGAAGATAACAGAAGAATTTAGGCAAGGGACTCATCTGATAATCTTGGCTTTTCTGAAAGATTACTCTGGGTGTTGTGTGGTATGGAGATTGCGTGTGTTCAAAACGTGGCCATGGGAGGCCAGTTAGAAGGTGGAGTGGTCCAGAAGGGGTGATAGTGAACTGTGCTGGTGGCAGGTGGGGTTGGAATAAAAAGAAGTAGAGGAAACTAGATTACATTCAGCCTCAAGAAGTAACAAAATCTGGTTGCAGCATAATTGATGGGATTAACACATATATTAAAAAAAGAATAAAAATATTTTTGGCCATTTTGGGGTTGTTGTTGGCAAAATTAGGCCTCACCTCCACCCTAGGTTTTAGATGTTTAGGCGAAACTCCTCCATGACTCTTCCTCATTTTCAAGGGGCAAAGGGGTATAGGAGACTAACCATGACTAACTTCCCTTGGATGCTTACTCATTAGAACAAGTTTGATGGCTTGGGTGGTCCAGACTGAGATCAGACAGGCAGGCAGGGAAGGCAGGCAGGGACTCACAACCAGGAAGGGGCTGTTTGGAAGAGAACCCAAGAGTCCACAGCAGGGATTCGGGAGCTACCCAGGCAGTGGGTGTGGCTGATTTTGTTAACCCCTTCTTCCACACCCTCCCAGCTATATAGCTAAATGCCTCTGTAATCCTCCCCGGTTTGTGGGGTTGGCCAAGAACCTCTAGCGTGGCAGAGCCAGTCAACCCATCTTTAAAAGACCTCGGCTGAGTTCCCATTCTCCAAACAGGCACCAGGGGTCAAGACAGCAGAGCCGATTTGTGCACAAAAGTAAGCAACCCTGGGGACTTTTAGGGGAGGGAATCTAGGACTTCTGGGCAGGGGAGGGGATCTCAGGAGTTACTTGACTTCCCACTAACTTCAAAGGGAAAGGATTAGGGTTGTTGTAATTCAGATATCATAGAAAATGGGCTTCATGTTGCAGATGGCTCAGCCTGTTTGGGAGCAATCATGCAAATGACGCATAGGAGGCAGGGAGTCTAGAGGAGAAGACAAAGTATACATATGATTATTTTGAGTGTGATCAGTGCTGTGAAGGAGAAGCTAAGCATTCCAAGAGAGTAAATATGGGGTCTCAGCTAGTTAGAAAAAGCTTCTGTGATAAAGTGACATTTCAGCAGAGGTCTGGAGAGGGGGTAGAGTGTGACCAGGGAAGGGAATGGCTTGGGCAAGCCAAGAAAAAGATCAGCAAGCAAGTGAGAGGAAGAACAGTGGGCAATACTGCTGGAGATGTGGTCAGGGTAGAACATGGTGGCAGATTGTGTGAACCATGTGAAGATTTTGGACTGTGGAGCAAGGCAAGCCATTGGTGAGTCTGAGGCAAAGGTATGACCTAATCAGTTCAGGTCATATATGTTTTCTGTCCCCTTGAGAATAATGAAGCCAGGAGCAAAGACAAAGCTACGTGAGATTGGGCCGGACTAGGCTATGCCAAATTCTCCATGGTCATGAATGTCTCTTTGGGCAGCTTAGCCCATCCTGACATATTCCTGTGTGAATCTCACATTCTGAAGGATCATAAATATTACTTTTATTACCAAATAAAACTGTCTAATGTTTGTGTAGCATTTTAAGGCTTTTACAAACACTATCTATGTGATTCTCAAAGCAATTCTGTGAAGTAGGCCCTGCGATCAGCCCCATTTTATACAAGAGTGGGGCTTATATCAAAGCTTACTTGCTTATAGGCAGATAAGTACTAAATCTCAGAAAGGACAGAGCAGGGTCCTGAACCAATTTTCTAACTCAGAAACGTGTGCCTTATCCATTTGGTCACATAACCGTCAAACAGAAGGCTCCAAAAAACTAATGGAGATTTATAATATTTACAAAGATGAGTAAGAATATGAATTTGGGGGCTGGGTGGGACTAACAGATTCGATTTTGAACATGTTGAATTTGAAGTGACAGCAAGATCTTCAAGTGGAGAACCCAGTAGACACATACAAGGATGTGGAGCCAGGAGAGGGTTACAGTGGATTTGTTCTGTATTTATTTTAGAGTTAAGGCTCTTCGGAGGTTGCTACCTTGTTATGGAACAACTCTAGTGGATTAAGCCTAGCAGAGGTTAATCTGCTATCAACACAGTGATGATTCTATGGGAGAAAAGTTTTTCTGTTCTGGAAACCAAATTTAAAATTTGACTATATTTAGGCATTTGTCTTTTAGGGAAAAACCTATAAACAGAATATAATATAATCAGTCAATGAACATGATTTTCAATACTATGATGGATATTGATAACTTTATCATGTGATTCTAACTTAATTTAAAAAAACTAGTTTCTGAATATAACTGCTTAGCTAGATTCTAGGTGGGTATGACAATCACATAGAAGGATCTGGTCTAAACTGATAAGAACAGATACTACACTTGATCTTAGCCAAAAGGCCGAGAAGCGATGAAGGATCTGGTCTAGATGGTGGTTGAGAAAAAGCTAGGGGTAATCAAAAGCTCAATTTTTTCAATGATGTTTAGGTTTTAAAACTAACCACTTGCAGCTATAAAACTATACTTTCTAAAGCATTGCAGGAAAAACAGCTTTGTTATTTACCATTCTGAAGCTCTCAAGCCTCTCTTCCTTTTTTCCCCACCAAAGACAATTGCTTTATAAAGTGAGTTTGGGTTGCTGCGACAATTCCTCTGCCTGTTTTAGAAGCCCTGGCTTTCCCTACTCCCCCACTTTGCTGCTGCTGTGCCTTTGGCCTGGAATGCCTTTCTCACACCAGCTTTCTTTCTAAAATCCTCTTCATCTTCGGTGGCTGCTCACGGTTCACCAAGCCTTTCCAGAGCTCTCCCTAGAAGATCTCCACTGTTTGAGCCTACAAAGGGCAGTTTCCTTTGTAGAGGATATCGTGTGAGTTTTCTCTCCACTGATAGATGCTAAGCTCCTTTGGGTTGAAGACCACCTTTGCGTGCCTCAAAACTTCTAATATGGTGCCATCAGTATTCCGGGCATTCAACACTTGTAAAACAAAAGAAGGAACACATCAAAGTAGTAGTGAAAATTGGAACACTCGAGTCTTTTTTTTTTTTTTGAAGATTTTATTTATTTATTTATTTGAGAGTGAGAGAGGAGGGGCAGAGGGAGAGGGAGAGGGAGAAGCAACCTCTCTGCTGAGGAGGGAGCCCAATGCAGGATTCCATCCCAGGACCCTGGGATCATGACCATAGCCTAAGGCAGATGTTTAACTGACTGAGTCATCCAGGCAACCCAGGACACTCAGTCTTAATGAGGCTCTTATGTTGACCAAATGAAATTTCTTTGGTTAACCTGGATAGTAATATTGTGGTTATTTTTGGAGTAACCTCTTTTCTCATCTAAGCCCCCACCCAAATAAGTGAGTGAGTGAGTGAGTAAATAAATAAATAAATAAATAAATAAATAAATAAATAGAATTTGAGATGTGAAAGCTTATTTTTTACAGGGGAAAAGTCATTACATTGTTAAGGCTGCATTTTCAAATAAGATGGCAAATTGTTTTATATGGAAATTCACACTTTAAGCAGGTCCTGACCTCAATATACAGTGTGATTACTACTAAGGAAAAAAATCTCACCACCGCATAGACAAAATAACAGGAAGGAAATTTACCAAAATGTATACTACCTTCTACCATTAAAAAAAAAAAATCTATTTTCAGGGCACCTAGGTGGTTCAGTTGGTTAATGGTCTGCCTTTGTGGCTCAGGTCATGATCTCAGAGTCCTGGGATGGAGCCCTGTGTTGAGCTCCCTGCTCAGCACACCCTCTCTCTCTGCACCTCTCCCCTGCTCATGTTCTCTCCTTCTCTCAAATAAATACAATCCTTTAAAAAAATCTATTTTCAAAATATCTTCAGTATGAATTAGGAGTTCTATTACAAAGAGGTTTTTTTTTTTTAAATTCCACTTCCTCAAAAGAGCATATGGTTCTAACACAAAAGATTTTTGCACCAGTAACCAAAGTATATTTTTCTGAGTCAAAGTGTTTTTCTAAATAAAATAAAGTTCCTGGGGTGTTCAGTAAATACTTGGTAATAAGTAAGTTTAATGCATCTAATTGAGGACCATTTCCTAAATACATTCAACACATTAAAAAAAGGCAGAGGATGTGACAGAAAGCTTTGGTAGGTGTGGGAATTTTTGATGAATCACACAGATTAACCCAGGGAATTAGGCACCTCTTACATACCTTTGACAATGATCAGTGAACGTGTTAATAGCTTTATGTTTTCTCTGCAGCACTATTCTTCACCAAACCAATTCTTCCTTCAGGTGTGTTGACTAAATACTTCTGTTTCTCTCTTACACTGTGAACCAGGGGAAAAGCCCATGTCCAGATTTCCAGTCATGGTCTTCCTACCCCTTTGCTCACTTACTCTGAAAGACATTTTTTTTCCTCCCTGTTTAAAAACATCTTAAACTCCCATCATGTAAAAATTTTTTAATTCAGAAATGTATAAATAAGCAAATCACGATCATTTACAATCTCACTGCTCTTAAACAATCACACTTCATATTTTCCTCTATCTTTTAAAAATGGGCCTATCTATATAAAAAACATTTTTACACTATTGAGATAAGCTGCACTATTTTTGTACCCTGCTTCCTCCCACCTTAGTTAACACTATTTATAGGCATTTCCCCTTGTTATTAGAAACTTTATCAACTTCATTTTTTTAAAAAAAGACTTATTTATTTACTTTAGAGAGAGAGAGAGAGCATGCACCAGCTGGAGTTGGGAGGGTGGCTCAGGAAGAGGCAGAGGGAGAGGGGGAGGGGGAGGGGGAGGGAGGGAATCTCAAGCAGACCACCTGCTGAGCACGGTGCCAGATATGGGGCTCAATCTTATGACCCTGAGATCATGACGTGAGCCAAACCAAAAGTTGGATGTTCAGCTGACTGAGCCACCCATGCACCCCTATCAACTTCATATTAACCAATGGCATAATAATTCACCGTGTCAACATACTTTGTTTTTCAAGATGCAGAGGTCTCCAGATCCTAATGGGCTATTCAAATCTGTTTTCATGACCAGAGGTGAATGACCTTCCAGAAGGCAGCTCTGCTTCTTACTCATTCCCATCTGGACACTGACTATCTGGCAGTGCCTGACACCAGACTGAGATGGCTTAGAGTGCATTGGGTCCCAAGCCTTAAAGTGACAGAGGTGCAAAGGGACAGATCGAACCATGCTTTGCCTTCCATATCACTTGAGTCTTCTCAGCTTAAAAAGGAGGCCACAGAAACAAATCCCTCAGCAATTTTTTAAGAGGCTTAGGACAGAAGCTTTTTTCCTCATGCAAAGATGCACCCGGAACAGCGGGGAAATTAAGAGCAGGAGGAGTCCTGGGAGGAGGAGGAAACGGCAGCCCCACCCAACAGACTCAGGATGGGAGAAAAGGTTCTCTGAGGATGACTGTAAATGCTCAGAGACACGATTAGGTCCAGAATCTTAATACTAATTAGTTGAAGGGCCTTGGCTGACAGAAGAAGAAGGGAGATGGACCAGAGTGAGTACCCAGAGTCTGACTTCTCTGAGGTGCTGAATTAAGAGAGGGGAGGTGTTTGGGGAAAGGGGGTGGTGAACAGAAGGGACAGGAGAACTTAAATGGATGGTGATAGTTCATTTTGTAATCTGGCTCCTCCCTCCATTTCCCCACCTTCATTCAGAAGACACAAATTATTGGGGCACAAATCATATAACCATTCATTTTCTTATGAGTGGATTCAGCTTAACCTTAAAGCTGTGAGCAATCTTTTCTTTGACATGTTGTTACTGGAATGGCCTTGGGAAGTCTGAGGAAGCCCATAAGGATCTTGACCTTCACCACCAGATGCCCTTGGTACTTGGGAAGCCATTTCTGTGGCTAACCCTGCAGCCGTGGGAAGACTACCTCTTAGATCCTAGACCTTTCTCCTGGCTCAGTTTCTCCTCTGACTCTCAGCTCCCCGTAGAGAGTGCTGCTCCTGCCCTCTGAACTCAGACTCTTTTTTGGGTCCCCTCAGAACCTCTGCTGCTGGGAATGTAAAGAACACTCCAGCCTGGCAGGCACACGAGGCCTCCTGGGAGAGGACACTAAACATGGATTCTGTATTTCTTAAAATTCTGTCCAAAATTATGTATCACAGAAACTACTAAAGATTAGGGATGTACATAGTATATTAATACAAGTCAGAGTTTAATAGAGAAGTCTCAAGACACCTGTTTGTACGCTAGATCCTAGGCTGTTCTTATGCCAAAGTCTAGAGTAATTTTTCCCCTTGATTATCCCCAACATAAGCCTAAATGCTATATTATCTTTTTGTAAACTATACTTTAATTAAGTAAGTAATACACACAAAAAATAAAGGCTTGTTATAAAAGGTAAAAAGTTCACATTTTAGGATAAAAAAGGCTAAGTCTCCCTTCACGTCCTGCTCCTTCCTCATGGGAGAGAACTGTTAACAATGTGGTCAACTGTTTCCAGGTAATAATAGATTATATAGAATTTTTTGTTTTGTACAATGGAATTATATAATATATATTAGCTGCTGACTTGCTTTTTTAAAAACTTAATCATGTATCTTGGAAATCTTTGCATGCCAGTGCATACTGGTCTATCAAAATTTTATTTTATTTTATTATTTTTTAATACTCTCATTTTTTAAAATTTTATTTATTCAATGATCCAAGGTTCATTGTTTATGTACCACACCCAGTGCTACATGCAATACTTGCCCTCCTTAATACCCACGACGATGGGTGAGCCTGGTGGTGGGTATCAAAAATTTTTAATGAATTATATATAATTTTCCATTCTGGGCATAAAACAATTTATTTAATAAATTTATTAGTTTATTTAAGTTAGTATGCCATGGGCATTTAGATTGTTTCCAGTATTTTGTTCCTATGAATAATGCTGCAATGAACATCCCTATTGATAAAACGTTTTATGTGTATGTGAGCATTTTTATATGAAAGATTTCTCAAAGAAGAACTGTTAGATCAAAGACAATATCCACTAAGTTTTTAATGGATATTGTAGGAGAGGGAAAACTTCACTTTTTTTTTTCCTGTACCAATCAAGTTCATTGCTGGGGACCAATAATTAGTCTGATAAAAGAAACAGAAAACAAACAGAAGTGTATTAACATGTGCATTGCACACACATGGGAGCACTTAGTGATGAGTAACTCAAAGAGATAGTTAGAACTTGGGCTTGTATAGCATCTCGACAAGAGAACGAGACATTTTTAGAGAAGTGACAAGACAAAGGAGAAGGACTTGGAGTCTCTAGGGCAGAAAATTGTAGGAGGGTAAATATAGGGGGAAACTAGTAGAAGAGAAGGGCCAGTTAATAGTTTGTTATGTAGATTCCTCTGGTGCCATCTCTGGGTTGATGAGGGTCTAGAGCTGTCTCTGGTGATGGATTTCTGCCCTTCCTGGTAGAGAAGGATAGAGGAGGGACACTTTTGTAAGTGTATGTCCTGCTTTTAGGCAAATAGGGGGAGTGCTGAGAGCTTTTCTTATATCTGGTTCTCAAGTGCCTTCAGCTCAAAATAATCTTTATGCCAAACTGGCATATTTTGGGTTGGCATATTCTGTTCTTCTTCAATATCAATTGATTTCCTCTAAAAAGCCTGTACGAATTTACACTACCACCATTAATGTATGAAACAGTCCACTTGCATATGTAGCATATTCACAGAATACACTATTGTTATTCTTTTAAATAGTTTAAATGGATCAAAGATAGGATCTCATTATTGTTTTAGTTTGCATTTCTCTGATTACAGCAAGACTTCTTAATATTTATAGCAACTTTTATATATTATGGATATATACCCTTTGTTACATTTGCTGCAAAAGGCCTAAAAATTTAAACTATGTAGCCATCCTGGGGACACACTTCTCCTGCCAGCAGCTTTTTGAATTGCTGAGTACTAGGTATAAACAATCACATAATATAGTTAATCCTGTAGATAACATTAAAGGGAAATAGTGTTTCAAAGAAACAGCTTAGTAGTACATGATTAACTGACAAATAAATGGTTCAGAGTCTGAGAAATTCCAGAGAAGAAGAGAGGGACACCAGGTGGGCTCTGGAACTGGTTCTGACCTGACCAGCTGGCATGTTCGAATGAGGAGGTTGGAAACAATCTGATTTTCATTGTGTTCTTTAGACCCCTAGGGCTCTACAGAGAAGGTCTCCCCATCTTCCACCAGAGCAGACCCTCTTAAGTCTGTTCATTACATTCTCATTTGAATACAGCACGATATTCACTTACCTGGAAAAAAAAAAAAGTGAAAACCTCCAGACGAGTACCACAAGCCAGAGGTGAAAAGCTAGGCTCTGAAGTCAAACTGTCTAGGTTTGAGTGACAATTTTGCCACTTACTAGGTAGTTGACACTTGGCAAGTTACTTAATCTCACTGATGGTCTGTCTTGCTCACCTGCAATATGGAGTTAATAATATCTTATTGGGTAGTTGTAAGGATAAAAGGAGATAATATATATAAAGCCTGGGGCTTAAAAACACTCAAGAAATATCACCCAGATATAAAACCATTGTTATAGGTGTTAAGATATCTCCATGTTCCTAAATGCTTGGGTAGGATTTCATGGAGAAGGTGGATGCTGAATTTTGTTGGAAGAATGGAGATGGTGGGGAGGTAGAGATTGGGGAAGGGACCATCCAGAGGTAGAGCTGGCCAGGCATGATCTATTTGGAAGACACAACATGAATGAGGCAGAGTTTATTTATGGGCTTCTGGGAGATAAGTTTAGATAGATACGTTGGTACCACATTGTGGAAGAGGGCTTTGAATGCTTGACAAAGAAACTTGGACTTGAACCTTTAGATAATACGACATTTTTCTTCTTGCACACTTTAAGAGACACAGAAACATGCTGCAGTAATCTCATCACCTAAGACTCTTCATGAGCTTTCACAAAGACATACCCTTTCACATTTTTTAAAAGTGAAGAAAGGAAAAGGAATAAAGTATTTATGAAAGCACTAAACTGACCATAAAAGTGAGAAGTGGGAAAAGACAAGAAAAGACACTGACAGAGGAGCTAGACTGAATGTAGGGACAAAGGCAGGAAATGGGGAAGGAGCCGAGTGCACCTGTTGTTTGGTGGCAGGTGCAAAATCTCACTGCTGGCTGTGCCTGGGATAATTTACTCTTCATTATCTCTGTCTGGAGCTTTCCAGTCTTTCACCAGTAGCCTGATTGCCTAGGACATTGCTGGCAGTGGATGCTTTTAACCTGCCCCAGTCTTCATCCAAATTAGCTTTAGGAAGCCCTGGAAGTCAAGGTATTTCCACAAATGTTTACTAGCCTATCACATGCCCATGGACGTCAGTCCCTTGCACACACAGGGTGGTCCCTCCTTTCTTCTTTCCAACACCTTTGTTTACGTCCTCTTAGCCTTTTATCTGGTTATTATGACAGAGTCTCACTTTCCCTCCCACCCTAGACTTTTCCCCTTTGTCCGGGCTACATACCATAGCCAGATTAATCCTGACCTACAGCTCTGATGGTGTCACTTCTGTTCAAAAACCTGCCTCTAGTCAAAGTAACACTTCTCCCTAAATACAAAAGGAATACATGTTGAAAGCAAAAATGTGGGACAATGCCAAAAAACTCAGAGCAAAGAGAAATTTCCCATAGTGCCACCTCCTACCGTACCAGGTTTGAGTCTTTTTATGTTGCTTCTTAGTACCTCATAAATTATTCTTTGTTCTTTTTGTTGGTTACACTGAGATGAGAGGAATAAAGTTTACGTATCCAGCTTTTACTGTAGGATATTTGGGTTGGACTGAAGATCCTCATTGCTTACATTTTTGTACACAAATTATGACTTTTCTTAGGAAAAATTCCTAAAAGAGGAATTTATGGCTCAGATGTATTTATGTTTTAAGACTTTCTTTTCTTTTATAATAAATATTGATAAATTACCCTCAGAAAGGTGTACCATTTTATCCTCCCACCATGGATAGGTGTACCCATTACTACTGAATCAAATAGCAGCATCTTGGCCTGGAGTCAAGCACCCACTCAGGTTGGCCCTGTTGCTGTCATGGGCTTCTCTGCTCTTCCTCTGTAGCCCCACTGCCCTCCTGCAGGGTTATTCTCCTCATAGTTTATCCATGCTGCACATACTTCCACAGCGAATATCCCAGAGCACCCACCAGGGAAGGCAGGAGACTGTGAAGTTTAAGAGGGAAGGTTTTGGAAACAGCCCACTTGGGTTTGAATCCCAGCTCTGCCCTATACCTCCCTGCATATGGGGAACAATATTAACACCTCCATCACAGAGTGGTTGAAAGAACAGAAGTGTTTTCAGACATGTAAAATGCTTCTGATGGTGCCTGGCATGTAGTAGGTATTCAGTGAGCATTAGTTATCATTTACAGCAATTAGGAACCATGCTCCATCCTAGGCCTGGGGGATCCAGTTGTGAGAAGACGGCCAAGGTCTGTGCTTCCGTAGAACTAATTCTAGATACTATGAAGTGCCCAGCAGAGAACAAAGAGGGTGTCGTGATGCCAAGCAATAGGGTGTGAGGTGGCCAAAGAAAGCCTCTGTGCAGTGCTTACCTCTCAGCGAAGACCAAAGGGCAGAAATGGAACCATCCTCAAGAGCAAGGCTGCCTCAGGATTTGGTCTCAAGGGGCAGGAGCTTCAGGACTCACCTCAGAACTCATCATGGACAGATGGCTGTTTAAATGCCCCCTCCCCCAACTTTTTAAGTCCAATAATACGTGGGGTATAATTTGATCCTTCTTTGTCTTCATATTAATCAAGCACCAGGAGTCATGTGGCTGGGTCTTACTCTCCTCTCACTCAAGTCATTAACTCTGGTGGGCCCGTGGCCAAGTCAAGAAGGCCTTATGGGTGCTGACATGTTTTTACCAATTGCTTCTGTTTGATTTCCTGCTTTGTTGAACATCTTCTTGATCCTCTTGGTTTTCTTTTCCTGCTCCCTTAAAGGACTTTCCTTTTGTTCTCTGACGTCACTGTCTCCCTGACAGGAAATGCACTTCAGTGAGCCAAATGCATAATGGTGTTAAGTGGAATAAAAAGAAAACCTGAGTCTCCAAAGGAGAATGAATTTTCTCCACACGTTGCAACCTCAGGCGTGGAGAGGAAAACATCCTCCATCTTCCTTCTCCCCTTTTCTTCCCAAACCAAGAACCAGTGGGGGTAAACAGAGAATTGAGTTGGCTAACCTTAGGAACTATGTTTCTAGCTGTGAACAGCAGCCAGAAAAAGGCTGCTGGGTTCTCTTCACTGCCTTCTTTGGGAATCTGATCTTTCAGTGGGCTCTATACATGGGGTGGAGAAGCTTCCTTCAGAGGCCCCGTGGTTCCTGGTATGAAAATGTCAGGCCCCTCAGGAACAGAGAAGATGCAATTAGTCTCCACCAGTACCAGGCCAGTTGCTTTCAAACTTTTTGACTATGACCAACAGTTTACATCATGACCCAGTTACACATAAAATTACACTTGCTCTCCTTATGTGTGATACATTGTGATATTTTCTCTTTAAAAAAATATTGGTCACATTTCTTTTTTTTTTTTTAAGATTTTATTTATTTATTGACAGAGAGATAGAGAGCTAGAGAGCACAAGTAGGCAGAGCGGCAAGCAGAGGGAGAAGCAGGTTCTCTGCCAAGCAGGGAGCCCCATGTGGGACTTGATCCCAGGACCCTGGGATCATGACCTGAGCTGAAGGCAGCGGCTCAACCGACTGAGCCACCTAGGCGCCCTGGTCACATTTCTCTAAATTTATTTTCAAACTTCTAATGGATTGGACCTGATTTTTTTTTAAAATGCTGTTAAGTAACTCAAAGGCATCTGTCTTAGATCTTATCCTGGCTTTTCTGGTTCCAATAATATCATTATTTAAGTGCCTAAGTTACATCAAGAGGTTTAAAAACTTTGTACTGTTTGAGCCAGTAATTCAGCTTTGAATCTACCTCAAGGAAAGAAGGTTACAAGAAGGGGGATCAAGGGATCATCAAGAACATTCTGTTTTCAGCCAAATGTTTAACAAATGTGTGGGAAAGATGCAAAAGCTAGAGTTGGATTTGACTTTAGACTGTGGAAGACATTTTTTAAAAGATTTTATTGATTTATTTGGCAGAGAGAGTGAGCAAGAAGACCCGAGCAGGGGAAGGGGAAAGGGCAGAAGGAGAGGGAGAGGAAGAAGAAGAGGGAGAAGGAGGCTCCCCACTGAGCAGAGAGCCCAACGAGGGGTGGGCTCGATCCCGGGATCAGGGATCATGACCTGAAACAAAGGCAGATGCTTAACCAACTGAGCCACCCAGGTGCCCTTATGAAAGACATTTTTAAACACCTAATCCACTTTCCTCATGTAAAGTATTAGATGTAGTCACAGGTAGTTACAACTATACTTAAAGAGTATTTCCTAATAGCTCAGCATTAACTTGGAAGAAAGCTCTAACATGACACTCCATTGGCTTCTGACTTGAGCCCTAATGTTTAGAACCATCTTATTACCAGTGACTTGGAAGAAGAGCTGGAAAACAGTTTAGGCAAATCCCCAGATGGTAAGGTAGAGCATTTGAGTGAAAGAATTAGGATTCAAGAAATCCAGCCCTGGTAGGAAAGATGAGCTGAAACTAGCAAAGTGAACTCATTTAGCAAAAACATAAAGAATATATGTGGAAGTTTTTGGGTACCTGGGTGGCTCAGTTGGTTAAGTGTCTGCCTTCCACTCAGGTCCTGATCCTGGAGTCCTGGGATGAAGCCCCACACTGAGCCCTGCATCAGGCTCCCTGCTCAGCAGGGAGTCTGCTTCTCCCTCTGCTCCTCACCCAGATCATGCTCCCTCTCTCTTAAATAAATAAATAAATAAATAAATAAATAAGTCAATAAAATATTTTTTTAAAAAAAGAATATATATAGAAGTTCAAAATGTGAATGCCACAAAAACCAAGTGGGTACCAACATTTGTTTTTCCTCTAGGATGCTGTTTGGCAGCATCCTTGGGCTCTATCCCCAGTTGTGACTACCAAAAATGTCTCCAGACACTGCTAAATTTCCTCCAGGAGACAGAATTTCTCCAGTGGAGAACCACTGAGATAAACTAATATGCTACTAGGGACAAAAGCCTAACAGATTTTTGTTTACATTAAGTGCAATACCACCAGCAAAAATAACAAAGCAAATGCAATCTGAGGTTGCATTATTCCTAGCACTAAGAGCAATTAGGGATTATTGAGGGCTGACCCTCTACCTGCTCTTACAGTAAGGTCTTTCCGTGTGAATCCTCATTCAACACTCACATGAACTCTATGGGGTGGGAATACCACCATCTCCATCTCTCAGTGGAAGACAACTGATCTCTAGGGACATAAGTGACTCGCTCAAAGTCTTACAGCTGAGGTGGTGAGAGCTTGCACTCTGGCCCATTGAGCTATGAGAGTCTTTAATCTGTATATTAGGTGTACATTTACAAGAGCATCCTGGGAAAAGTCAGTGCCCTCATACACCTGGGATGTGGCTCACAGGTGAGAAATAAGCCACCCACCCAGGACCTTAAAGAGTGCAGCTGAGATCCCAGCCTCCAGTCAGCTCACTGACTTAATTCGTACAAAATTCTAATATGCTCTTTCTTCTATCAGCAGATCAATAGAGTAATTATTGGAAAGATTGTCAACAAAAGTGGTTAATAGTATGCCGTGGCCCTTCAAGGGTTAAGTTTCAGTTCTGTGGAAACATTTCTCTTCCTGGGACCCTAATTCTTAAGCCCTGTACCTCTGGGGTCCAGGGGCAGAGGTCACCAGGATCACAGTCTTCCCATTCCAGGGTCAGAGCCTGCTACGTTGCCCTCCAAAACTAGGAGGCAGAGTGGCAGAAGGGCTAAGGTCTGGATGGAATCCTACCTAAGTCAGAGCAGGGGAGCCACAGCTGGGTAATGACTGGTCTCCTCCCTGCCCCTCTCCAGTGGCAGCCTTGGAGCTCAGGTCTGTGGACCTGCAGAGCCCGAGGAACAACAAGGAGCATCATACCCAGGAGATGGGCCTGAGGCGGCTCATTGTGCGCAGGGGCCAGTCCTTTGGGCTCCAGCTACATTTCAACCGACCCTTCCACTTTGGGACAGACTACCTCATCTTTGTGGCTGAGACTGGTGAGTTCACCCAGCTCCAAGGCAAAACTCACATGTAGGGCTCCCACCTCTCCTTTCTGAGCACTCCGTCCCCTCTCCTTTCTTGGGATCTCCAGGACACTGTAAGGAAAGATCTGGCCAACTCAGCAAGCTGCAGTTGTGATAGTAACAGCTGATTTTTCCATACGCAACAGGCACTGTGCTCAAACTTCATACATACTATTTCATTTAATCCCCATAACAAGAGTTTCAGGTGGGTACTGTTATGATCCCATTTTACGGGTAAAAAAAACTGAGGCCCACAGGTTGTAAGTGGCTTGCCCAAATACACCTAGTGGCAATAAAAGCCTTAAGCCAAAAGGATTAACGAGGAGGTGAGGGTCCTCCCAGTCTTCCTGGAATCATGTCATATCAACTTTAAATTTCACTCTCTCCCACACAGGACCAGCGCCCACGGAGTTGCTGGGAACCCGAGCCACCTTCTCTCTCACCCAGGCTCGAAAAGGCAATGTCTGGAGCGCCTTTGACTTCACCGTTGACACCAACTCGCTCTTAGTCTCCCTTTTCACGCCAGCCAATGCAGTCATTGGTCCCTACACTCTGAAGCTAGAGATCTCTCAGGGCCAGGGTCATAGTGTGGCTCACCCACTGGGGACTTTCATCCTGCTTTTTAACCCTTGGAATGCAGGTATGACTTGCTCAAGGGCTGTAATGCTAACGTGATCCACTGGGAATGCTCAGGCAGGTTCTTCTGAGAAAGCCCAGAAGATACAAGCCACCTATCTATGCCATATGTTACCATATGCTCACTAAAAACCATCCTTAAAAAAAAATGAATGGCATGATGAAAACGTTCATGGTGTGAGGTTCAGTGAAATAATTAGGAAATGGAACACAATGGGACCTTAATTGTATTACATACATGTGGAGAGAAAGAATGGCTGGAATACACCAAATTTCAATGGTGGGTAGCTCTGAGTAGTGGGACTGAGTGATTTTCATCATCTTCTTTCTGTCATCTGTATTTTCCAAATCTCTACAACAAGCTTTCCACTTTTACCATCCGCAAATGATAATCACTATGTTTTAAAGGACAGATTCTATCACTGGCCTCTAGAAAAGCACAGTAGACTTTTAAAGTGTCCTGTTTTGATTTCTATTGCCATCAACCTATTGGTTCCCCTATTATCCAGGAGGACACTGTCATTGCTGCCTTTTAACTTTATTACTGTTTGTTTTTTGCACCCTCCACCACTTAACCACTCAGAGGATGATGTCTACCTGCCAAGTGAAATACTGCTGCAGGAATATATCATGATGGACTATGGCTTTGTTTACAAGGGTCATGAAAGATTCATCACCGCCTGGCCCTGGAACTATGGGCAGGTAACACTGTCACAGAAAGTGGGCCTGGGGCGAGTCTCCTTAAGCTGGTTCTTAATCAACTCTATTAGCTCACGAAGGACCACTAACAAAAGTCAGGGTGTGTGGCACTGGGCCGATTTCCCACCCAGTAAGAGGGGCAAGGAAGGAAGGGGGATGTCTTTCAAGGTTTTTGCTTTTGTTTCAAGATTTTTAAGTAATATCTATACCCAACATGGGGCTCGAACTTATAACTCAGAGATCAAAAGTGGCATGCTCTACTGACTGAGCCAGCCAGGCACCCCTCAAGTCTTTAGTATTTTATATAAAAAACTTCAAATATAATCCAAGTAAAACAGGCTACTAAAATGAACCTATCTCTCAGCTCAGTAGTGAGCAATTTATGGTGAATCTGATTCCATCTATACCAGGGGTTTGCAAACTAGAGTCCACTGACTGTTTTTTATATGGTCCCTGAGTTAAGAATGGTTTTCATATTTTTAGATTGTTGAAAAAGAACTAAAAAATTTTTTGATGTGAAAATTATATGAACTTCAGGGCACCTGGGTGGTTCAGTGGGTTAAAGCCTCTGCCTTCGGCTCAGGTCATGATCTCAGCATCCTGGGATCCTGGGATCAAGGCCGCATCGGGCTCCCTGCTCAGCCGGGAGCCTGCTTCCCCCTCTCCCTCTTCCTGCCTCTCTGCCTACTTGTGATCTCGCTCTCTCTCTCTCTCTGTCAAATAAATAAATAAATCTTAAAAAAAAAAGAGAAAATTATATGAACTTCAAACTTTGGTGTCTATAAATAACATTTAATGGGAACACAGCCACTTTCATTCACTTACATATCATCTGTGGCTATGTTAATGTTACGGTGGCCGAGTTGAGTAGTTGAGACAGAGACCCCACAGCCTGCAAAACCTAAAGTACTTACTATCTTGTTCTTTACAGAAAAAGTTTGCCCATCCCTGGTCTATACTGTCTCCGTCTCTCCCAACTCATCACTGGAATTTTTGGAAGGAAATTGTAAATACTATATCATTCAGTCCAGTAATACTTCTGTTTATAGCTCTAAAAGATGATGACTCTTTCTGAGAAACTGAACAGTACATTATCATAACTGAAAAAATGAACAGCAATTTCTTTAATAACATCAAATATCCAGTCAGTGTACAAAGGGTGGGACCTTTGTCTCTGGGCAACTTTTCCACTCCCAACCACCAGTGATGACTGATGTACTTTCTGCCTCTCCCTCCCACTGACATCTCAGCCCTATCCACACTCACCAGAGGGTAGTGAGGAGAGAGCAGAGGGCCTTGCCCTGTTCTCCAACTGTGACAACTTGTGTAATTTTTTGAAACTGAAACAAATACCAATGCATTTGGTAGCCAAAGGGGTTGCAGCATATGTCGCTTTATATGTTATAAATGTATGTCATGAGCCTACACCGGCTTCTCCTGGGCTCCCAGCTTCAGCTGAACTCTTCTACCTGATTTCAAGGCTCCCCACACTCCTCCTCTCATGGCTGACACTGTATTTATCCATCTGATCTTTCCTACTCCCTCATGTCCTCCAGAAACAAGAATCTCTAAGCCCTGTCCTTGTTACCACCAAACTCAAAGACCTCATGTGAACATCTCCACCCTGCTCTCTTCCTGTCCACCTAGTCCTTCAAAGCCCCCTGGCGCCAATGACCTTCTCTGATCTCTTGGTCAGCAGGGATCTCTTCCCTCCGAATGCTGTATGCATTTTTCCATCAGAGCCACACAGTTTCATTTTTCAGAATTCTTTATCTCATACATTCCCAATTTGATTTGTAAGCTCTTTGAAGGCAGGACTTCGTCTAATATTTAACCCCACCCCCATCCCCAACACATATGCCCCATTCCTAAAAGTCTATGTCACTGACTTGAAGTTTCAGGATGCTGGACATTTTTACTCTTCTCTTTTCTCTCCCTTAAAATCACTTGGAAGTTTGAAGAGGACATCATAGATATCTGCTTTGAGATCTTAAACAAGAGCCTGTACTTCTTAGAGAACCCTTCCCAAGACTACTCCCAGCGGAATGACCCAGTGTACATCTGCAGGGTGGTGAGCGCCATGGTAAGGAGAGCTCTCCCGCCTCTGTCTGAGGATGATCTGGGCTTCCCCGGGGCACCGTAGAAACGCATCTGTCTGGCCTTTGCAGATCAACAGCAATGACGACAGCGGTGTCCTGCAGGGGAACTGGGGAGAGGACTACTCCAGGGGGGTCAGCCCACTGGAATGGAATGGCAGCATAGCCATCCTGCGGCAGTGGTCAGCCAGGGGCAGGCAGCCTGTGAAGTATGGGCAGTGCTGGGTCTTTGCAGCTGTTATGTGCACAGGTGAGTGAGGGGGAGAGGGGGATGTGGGGTCATTCATTTGATTTTCATGATGACCTTTGAGGTCAGGCTCTGATGATCTCCATATTCACTTAAGTTAACTGTGGCTTGTCAGTAGCCCTCCAGCTAAGGAACGATGCACATGTGGACTCTTACTGGGCATAGACTTGAGGAGTCTCGTGTATTTGTCTAGAAGGGAGGCTGACCTGTTGCAATCATTCAGCAGTCTCCTGGATGGCAGTTGGACTATTAAAATGGTCACCTGGTTAGAGAAGCTTGTGATCCCAAAATGGAGGCGAAGGCAGCTCCTTTCTACCAGGCTTCTCAGCTCATGGGAGCCTGGAATCAGGCACAGGCTGGGGGAAGCTTGAAGTGCGAGCAGATCGTCTGGGAAAGCCTGATCTCACCTGTGGGCAGAGCTGGCAGCTACAAATACTTTTCAGAGAGATTCTTGAGGAGTTACAGTTGGAGGATTTCTACCTGGCTAACTACCTGCATGGAACATTGATGTTTTATGCATGATCATTTATTACAATTTAGTGCAAAGGTGTTGATTGGATTATCTGTGAAGATGTGGGAAAGACAGAATACTGAGGTGCCTGCCTGTTTTCCCCCATGCAAGGCAGGAGCCCCTTATACAGTGCTACCTGTTACATTGTGGGGCTCAATCAATGTTTGTTGAATGAATGGATTGGCTCTCAACTGGAGGGAACATAGATCAGGGAAGACAGAGACAGAGGCCAAAGACAAAGTTCCAGATTTTTCTGACAGGGACAGCTTAGCTTGGCAGTTAGGTATGGGCACTACAGACAGAGATGTTTAAATCTGAGTGTTCAAAACTGAGGGTTACCAGGGGGTGGGAGGGTAGGGATAGGGTGGATGGGTTATGGACATTGGGGAGGGTTTGTGCTTTGGTGAATGCTGTGAAAGGTGTAAGCCTGATGATTCACAGACCTGTACCCCTGGGGCAAATAAAAAAAAATCTGAGTGTTCAAATCAAGTGGCCTCACTTTGCTCTTCCATTTTCCCCAGAAAATGCTCAGCACAACATCAGAATTCAGTATGGCCACATCTGCCTGGGCTGGGAAGTCCCTGACTAGGCAGGTATCATGGAGGAGGGCTCGGGCCCTTAGATGCTAGAATGAGAGGATGAGGTCTAGGTCTGCATCCTTACTCCACCTTGAAGCCTCTCCTTGCTCCCAGGCCCTAGAGCCCTGGGGCCAATGAGAAAGGGGACAACTGCTCCCATCACACAGCCTCTTGCCACTTGCAGCCCTGGTCTAGCTGTCACCCCTGCAGAGGGGTTGTGACAGGCCCAGGAGCTGTACTGGGAGTAGAGAGGTGACTGTGAACAGGTGACTGGCTGCCTTTGGGGTCTGGAATCAATCAAAACAAAACGATTGATCAATCTCAATAGTCCTCTTACTTTTCTTACTTATTTTCCTCCCAGCAGCCTCAGGAAGGAAGCACCCTCTGCTCCCCCTAAGCAGGGAGAGGTAGAGTAAACCTCTGTCTAAACTCCTCATCTGGGCGCCTGGGTGGCTCAGTGGGTTAAAGCCTCTGCTTTCGGCTCAGGTCATGATCTCAGGGTCCTAGGATCGAGGCCCACATCGGGCTCTCTGCTCAGCAGGGAGCCTGCTTCCCCCCCCCCTCGCCTGCGTCTCTGCCTCCTTGTGATCTCTCTCCCTCTGTGAAATAAATAAATAAAATCTTAAAAAAAATAAAAATAATTAATAAATAAATAAATAAATAAACTCCTCATCTAAACTCCTCGCCTTGCTGGCTGAGGTGGGGCCCTATGTCCCAGAAGGCACATCTGGATCTTGGCTTGATTTTATTTGGCCCTGGGCAGATGTGCGCGCATGCGTGCGTGCGTGTGTGCATGTGTGTTTGTGTGTGTGTGTGTGTGTGTGTGTGTGTGTAGGTGGTGTTATATCTGCTTTGTATGAATAGATCTTAACTACTTAAGTGAAATCTTAACTCAGCTTTAAAAAGCCTTTATATTCCTTATGTTCCACAAATAAGTGAACAGCACAGAGGACATTAGGAGGAGGAAGGGAAAAATGAAGGGGGGGATTCAGAAGGGGAGACGAACCATGACAGACTATGGACTCGATGAAAAAAACTGAGCGTTTCAGAGGGGAGGGGGGTGGGGGAATGGGTGAGCCCGAGGATGGACATGGATTGCATGGAACACTGGGTGTTATATGTGAACAATGAATCATGGAACACGACATCAAAAACTAATGATGCACTGTATGGTGACTAACATAACACAATAAAAATATTATAATGAAAATAAAAAGCCTTTATAGTACTATCCTGAGAAGCCACAAGAGGATGCTGTTGCCTTGTCAAAGATTGTTGTTGCCTCTGTACCTGCAGGTTCCCTTTGTCCCTGGGGTCTTCCATTTACCTCTGTAAGTCTATATTGTCCTTCTATCCTTTCTCTGATTTCGTTCTTACCTCCTCCAAACCCTTGCATTTCAGTAGAATTACAGGTTCAGAATTTCAGAACTGCAAATCAGCTGGTCCAATTCCTTATTTTGTTACACAAAAGGAGACTAAGATGCAGAGAAGTTAAGCCACCTGCTGAAGGTCACCCAGCTTTTCTCCTGAAACTGGCCACAGCATAAGGCCTAAAGTTTCTTATTTTTTTTCGAATTAGCAAATGTTTCAGGTTCTCTGTTTTTAATGTGGAAAGCTGCTGAACTTAAAAAGCCTTATATGAGGAGGCGCCTGGGTGGCTCAGTGGGTTAAGCCTCTGCCTTCGGCTCAGGTCATGATCTCAGCGTCCTGGGATCGAGGCCCACATCGGGGTCTCTGCTCAGCAGGGAGCCTGCTTCCTCCTCTCCCTGTCTCTCTGCCTGCCTCTCTGCCTACTTGTGATCTCTCTCTCTCTGTCAAATAAATAAATAAATAAAAATCTTTTAAAAAAAAGCCTTATATGATAAATTGAGTTGCTTATTATTGTTTTAAGTCACCTTCACATGATTTCTTTCTCCTAGTGGGATGAAGACCTTCAATGGGGCAGGTAGGCAGCAGGGTTCTGGGCCTGGGTAAAGTGCTCTGAGAATAAAGAAGTTACAGGTATGGATCTGCAAGAATCTTGGCCTTCTTTCTGTCCGCCAGCTTAAAACTTAGAAAGGATGCCTGGGAAACCAGTGATTGTGCTTGAAATGGACTCAGTGATTCTCCACGCTTTCCTTCTCTTTAGTAATGAGATGTTTAGGTGTTCCAACCCGTGTGGTTTCCAGTTTTCGTTCTGCACACAACATGGATGGGAACTTAACCATCGACACCTACTATGACAAAAATGCAGAGATGCTGCCAACTCGGAAGCGAGACAAAATATGGTAAGGGGACACAGTCTCAAATAGATCTCTGCTCCATCTCAGGACAGGCAAGGAAACTCTGACATGCTTCTCTCTGGTCTGAGGCAATATCACCTTGCCCTTTGTGGCTGCTGCCCAGGGGATAATTCCCCAACCTAGGAGACTGGTCTGGCTATTAGGTCATCACATCACACTCATTTCAGAGATAGAAGACTATGGGATAACATTCCAAAGCCCACAGGTTAGCGAATAGACTGTGTGATCTGTGAATACTGATCTCAAATTCTGTATTCCTCTTACTCTTCCTTCTTTGGGCCATTCTGTCATCCTGCCATTCTCTGCTTGCCCTCTTGGGCCTAGACTTGTTGCCTCTATCTAAATCCTCAGTCTCTCCTGCTTTTTCCTCTACCTACCCCACTCCCTCGCTGTGTGTGTGTGTGTGTGCGTATGTGCGTGTCTCTGTGTATCCCTTCATTTCTGTATCTAATCTCTTGATTAATCTAATGATTAATCTCTTGATTAATCTAATCTCTCTGATATAAATTACAGCCCTCTAATCCTGGCTCCTTTATCCTCTGCTCTACTTCAGATCTGATTTCCTGTTTTTCCTTTCCAGCCAGTTTCCAGGTAAGATCTTTGAGTTATGTGAGAACTAGTGGCTGTCCTTGGAATCCCTCCCTCTCTGAACTCCTAGAGGGCGAAGCATCCTCCATTCAATCAGCAGTGGTATATCTGGGAAGACGGGATCACAGAATTAGGTAGAATTCTGTGTATGAATGCATAATCTGAATCTAATCATGAGGAAACACTAGACAAGCTCAAAATGAGGTCATTTGGGCAAATAATAAATACTGTATTCCAAATGTCAATGTAATACAACAAAGGCTGAGGAACCCCTCCAGATCCAAGGAGACAAATGAAATTACACAACTAGATGCAATGTGTAATCCTGGACTGGGCAGAAATGAATGACGTAAAGGCATCACTAGGTCAATTGACAAAACTGAAATACAGACAGTAAATTAGATGAAAGTATGATATCAATAGTAAACGTATGAGGTTGATAACTATACATGATTATGTAGGGGAAGATCTCTATTCTTAGAAAGTACACAGTGAAGTAAAAAACAAAAGAAAAAATGTATTAATAATCTTCACACCTAAACTGAAAGAATGCCGATGATAAAGCACCTGGGGCAAAATGTTAATGATAGATGAATTGGGTAGATGGGTATCTTTTGTACTATTTTTGCAACTTTAAGTTTGAAATTACTTCTAAATAAGTAGAAAAAAGAGGGTGAACATAATTAATACATAATAACTTTGTGCAGTGTCAGATGGTAGCTAGATTTTTCACGGTGATCACTTCATAATTGATATAAATGTTAAATCACTATGTTTTACACCTGAAACTTATACAACATTGTATGTCAACTACACTTTAATTTAAAAAACTGATGTAAATTACAGCCCTCAGTATAGTGTCTAATACCTGGCAAATCTTCTGAAAATGTAAATCCTCACCTTCTTCCTCTTTTCTGTAGGAATTTCCACGTCTGGAATGAGTGCTGGATGATCCGGAAAGATCTCCCACCAGGATACAATGGTTGGCAGGTTCTGGACCCCACTCCCCAGCAAACCAGCAGCGGTGAGTGAGGGCCCCTGAGGAAGGGTCTGGGCTCTGTTCGGAGGCTGGTCAGGGGGACTGAGCACACCAGCAGGAGGCCAGAAAGGAGCAGTATTTTTCTCACTTCGTTGCCTTCAGCTGGGTGACCCAGATGAGTCACGGGACCCCGCAGTTGCTTCCTCACCTGTAAAGTGGGGAAGATGATGATAACTGCCATTTCACAGGGTGGCTGTGAGGATTAGGTGAATTTGTAAGAACTTGAGAGCACTTGGTGGATGTGGGTCTTCTCCATCCCATCTCCCTATCTGCCCCTGCCACCCCACCCCCCACCAGCCACCCCAGTCCACAGGCTGGCAGCTGGCAGCCATCCTCAACTTCTGTTCCCTCCACAGGGCTGTTCTGCTGTGGCCCTGCCTCTGTGAAGGCCATCAGGGAAGGGGAGGTCCACCTGCCCTATGACACCCCATTTGTGTACGCCGAAGTGAATGCTGATGAAGTCATTTGGCTCTTTGGGGATGGCCAGGCCCAGGAAATCCTGGTCCATAACACCAGTTCCATTGGGAAGGAAATCAGCACCAAGATGGTTGGGTCAGATCAGCGCCAGAACATTACAAGCTCCTACAAGTATCCAGAAGGTGCTTGGGGCCCTGGGACTCAGGGGGAGGGGGTGGGTATAACCTCCTTTGCATGCCTCCCAGTGAGGATGGCTTGCTCCTGTTAAAACCATCACTGCCAAGGTGCCTGGGTGGCTCAGTGGGTTAAGCCTCTGCCTTCGGCTCAGGTCATGATCTCAGGGTCCGGGATCGAGCCCTGCATCGCATTGGGCTCTCTGCTCAGCAGGGAGCCTGCTTCCTCCTTTCTCTCTGCCTATCTCTCTGCCTACTTGTGATCTCTCTCTCTCTGTCAAGTAAATAAATACAATCTTAAAAAAAAACAAAAACAAAAAAACAAACATCACTGCCTGACCACCTCCTCCTCACGGCAAACTCCCCGGGGCTTTCCTGGACCCTGGCCATGTGGCCCTAAAGTTGCTGGATTGAGCAAGTAAAAATAGAGGGTATCCAGCTAAATCTGAATTCCAGATAAATTCAGAAAAACAATATTTTATTAGTATAAGTGTGTCCCAAATATAGTATACAATATATCTAAACTAAAAATTATTCATTGTGTATCTGAAATTCAAACTGAATGTCCTTTATTTTACCTGGAACTCTGTCCTAGGGTCATATCACGATCTCGTTATGTCATGGCAGTGGGGGTGGCAGCAAGGGGGGAGGTGGATGCTTAAGGAAGCAAAGGCTGCCTGGCCTGTGGGAGGGAGTAGATGTCCCTGTGGAGAAGGCCAGGGGGTGTCAGCCCACTTGAGTACCAACCAAGGCCCTGCCATGTAAGCCTGGCTGTGTTCTTACCCTCCCTGTGCCTCTACTTCCTCATCTGTAAAATGGGTTAATGGCACCTCAGAGGACTGTTGTGAGGGCAGGAGGGTGGATAAACAGAAAGCACTTGGGGAAGTGCCTCTGGTGCATAGTAGCTACTCTAGAGAGAAGTCCACAGCTGGGGGTGAGTTGGGGTTCAGCCTGAACGTTGAGTAGCCCCCAGGAGCAAGAGGTGAAGATCCATTTAGAAGACTTGAGCATGTATTTTAGAAGTGAGGATGCTAGCAGGGAAGAAGTCTCTGGCTTTGATGATGGCGGCAATACAGATGACAAAGAATAATGCTGGGTGCTTATATTCAGCAACTCGTGTAACTCACGATTTTGGCAACTCTAGGAGGCAAGGAGCTATACCTGGGTTATAGGTGAAAGAACTGAGCACCCAGAGTCCTGTGCCTGAGCAAGGACTTGAACCCAGCGCCGACCACTGGCAATCCCCATGTTCTCAGCCATGATGTGTCCGGCCTCCTGCTACATACAGCTCTTCACATGGCTGGGGCTTTGGGAGGGGAGCTGGGAGTTTTGGGGTGGCTAGGTTCCCAAAGGAGGCCCCTGGTCTCTCAGGCTCTCCTCACTGGCTCTTCTTTCGGCCAGGATCCCCTGAGGAGCGATCTGTGTTCATGAAGGCTTCCCGGAAAATGCTGGCCCCAAGAAGGTCCTCTTCCCCCTTCCTAGATCTGCTGGGCTCCAGGGGCCCTGAGGACCAGCCCGTGCAGCTGCAGCTTCACCTGGCCAGGACCCCCGAGTGGGGCCAGGACCTGATGCTGATGCTGCATGCCCGGAGGGTTCCAGACAGAGTCCATCCCCGGGGGCCCATCAGCCTGACGGTCCGCTTCAGCGCGCAGGCCCTGCTGCACCAGGGTGACACCCGGGAGCCTCTCTGGAGGCAAATAGTGCACTTGAACCTGGACTTTGGGAAGGGTGAGTATGAGGTAGGCCTGGAAAGGCACCAAGAAGAATGGGAACTTTGGGGTCATGAACAAAGCTAGGGATGGTTCAGCCAGATTCTGTGGAGATCCCCACACCCCAACACATACACATGCCAGACAGGAAGCTGCTGGTGGCAGGACGTTGCATGTCACATGCTGTACTCTGACACCATCCCGCCAGGGGAGACACAGCAGTGACCTCTGGGGGCGGTGGGTAGAGAGTAAGTGCGCTGAATCTCTCTCTTAGACATGCACACACATACTTGCACACATATATAGACTCACACACATATTCTCTCTCACACATACACATATTCTCTCTCTCTCCCTCTCTCTTTCTTTCCAGACTCAAGGTGTCTTTTGTCTTTGTTCAGAGATGCAGTGGCCGCTCTTACTACCCTACGACAATTACAGAAACAAGCTGACAGATGAGAAGCTGATCCGGGTGTCTGGCATTGCCAAGGTGGAGGACATGGGGAGGTCTATGCTGGTCCTAAAAGACATCTCTCTGGAGCCTCCTCACTTGTCTATTGAGGTAAGGTATCTGGATGGAGATGGAGCCTAGGAGCCCTCTGACTCACCCAATCCAGGGGCTTGGGCTCCAGCAGTGAACGGAACATGTCCCAAGTGTGGTCAGTCCCTGCCTCAGACTTCAACTAGATGATTAATCTAGTAACCAGTGTGATGTTATCTTGTACACTGCAAAGTGCAGGGCAGAACAGAAGGCTTCTCAGAGGAGGTGACATTTTGTGGGAGCTGCATAGGAAGACACTGACAGAGAAATGAGATGGAGATGATGGCATTTTAAGCAAGGAAAAAACTTTGCAGAGGCAGAGAGACAGGAGAGGCATGGCTAGGAGATGGAGTCGAGGAGTTGGATTTGAGAAAAAACACAAGTCAAATTCCAAAGTTGACTGCTGATAATAATATAAGTGTGACAGGGAAGAGGAAAGACAAACGAAAGGTGAGCCTCAGACTTTGAGTTCCAAGATCGTGGAGCTGGCAAGGTCATTACATGAGGAAGGAACACAGAAGAGGTAAATGGAGGGCAGAAATGCTCCCCATCTCCTATTACCAGGGTTTTTCTTCCCTCGAAGCCTCCTTTCCCCAGCCCCACCCCCCATTCTGAAGGACTTGCCTTCTGCTTAGTCCCAATGGGGCTTTGCCCCTGCTGGATTTGTTAGCAGTGTGCTCCACACCCCCCCACCCCCGCCAGAGCAAGAATTGAGTGGCTTCACATCATAAACCGCCTGGCCACCTGATGGTTTTCACCTGGCCCTGCTGTCAGGTGGTCAGGCCACGATGTGGCAGACAGTGGTCAGGATCACAAGTGCAGGAACACAGCCTGGTGCTGGGGTGAGCGGCCCGCCTGTTACTGGAGCCCTGGTTTCCAACATGATCCGGTGCAAACGCATGGGATGCCAAGGAGACTATTAATTGGTCCCCATTTGTAAGGGACCTGGGGATGATCTGTATCATTAGGAGAGATTCCAAAGGCATTTTTGCCTGTTCTACTTTGACACCCTCATTAGAGTATAAGGGTTTTGTTTCTTTCATTTGAATTTCAGAGAAGTCAGGGTGTGTTCTTGCTTTTCCTTGATTCTTTTTTTTTTTTTTTAATTCTCTTTTGAGTGAGAACATGTCCCAAGTATGATCTGGGTGATCAGAACTCATTTTAAGATTTTATTTATTTATTTCACAGAGGGAGAGAGATCACAAGGAGGCAGAGAGGCAGGCAGAGAGAGGGGGGGAAGCAGGCTCCCTGCTGAGCAGGGAGCCCGATGCGGGCCTCGATCCCAGGACCCTGAGATCATGACCACTGAGCCACCCAGGCGCCCAGAACTCATTTTAGTTCAACATTCGTTTATCAAATATCCACCACTTGGTGGGCACCGAGCTAGGCACCAGCTCTAGAAGTGACGATAGAATCCCTGCCTCCCACTCGCAGGCCAAGGCCAGGCTGCCCTATGACACAGACTCCCATGGGATGCACAGAACACACCTGGAAAAACTCAGAGTGTTTCTACAGTCAGAGCAACGTGGGGAAATGCTGCCTGTGACCTGGGACATCTGGGTCAGGTCCTAGCTCTGCCATATCCTGTGACCTTGGCCTTGGAATGATATCGCTGATAGCATATAGATGGCACATACAACACCACTTCCATACCCCATGCCTGTGTCAGACACTACTAATCAATCACAGCTCTGACTCTGGATTTGTCCTCAGGAATCTTTCCAACACATCATTTCTATCGGCCATGATTAACAAATTGGAGCTGGCCTTTCGGCTGAAATCAAATTGCCATCCTGAACTAGATGGTGGGGAGGGAAATAGATTTCAACGTGGTGCCAGTTCCCAGCTGGTAGTGGCTTTCTGAAGCACTGTGACCTTCTAAGACAGGTCAGAATATGTATTAACCTTGAATACTCTCGATTCATATTCTTCTTGCCCTGCAGCGGTTTTAGCACTCAGTAAGCAGTCCCTGGTGGTCAACAAGAGGCATGGTGGAGTCAGGTGACTGAACTAGAGTACAGAAATGAGGCCAGCTGCCCACCATATCCCACTTTCTCTCCACACAGGTGTCTAAAAGGGCTGAGGTGGGCAAGGCACTGAGGGTCCACATCACCCTCACCAATACCCTGACGGTGGCTCTGAGTAACTGCACGATGGTCCTAGAGGGAAGTGGCCTCATCGATGGGCAGATATCCAAGAAGTAAGTACCATCTGTCTCATGCTGGTCTCTGTCACAGGCACCTTGTGGGGTCATAGGATGGTCCTTCATCTCCTGGATGCTACCTACTCGCCCCTGCTTGCCCACCCTCCTTGGGGAAGGTTGAGTTTGGTGGTATTAAGGGGTGGGAGGTGTTTACCCACCAAGAGGGGAAACCAGATCACCCCCTCTCTCCCGGCAGTTACTTAAGGCTCTAAAAGGCTCTTTTTGACTTTCAGCATTGGGACTTTGGTGGCTGGACATACCATCCAAATTCAAGTGGACCTCTACCCCATCAAAACTGGCCCCCGCCAGCTGCAAGTCCTTATCAGCAGCAATGAGATCAAGGAGATCAAGGGCTACAGGGACATCTTTGTGGCTGCCTCCAGGGCTTCTTGAGCCCCACCCCACCCCTATACCCTCCCAGCTGCCCAGCCCCTCCCTGAGTGCCACCCCTACCCATGATCCCCTCTTCATCCCCCAGCCCCTCCCTTCCCCCTTCTCCTGATGCCCTTCCAGCCCCCTTGTAGCCCCACCTTGGTGTTTTCTACTCCTGAAGGTGTATGTTATCTTTATTCCTTCTCCATCCTCTTCCCAGCCTGCCCGAGGGTGAATGAAGCTCTGTTAGAACCACTGTGCATCTCAGGAAGAGACAATAAAGATGTCTTTATTTATCACCTGTGTTCTCTCTTTGCTAACAAGCTCCTTATTGCTACTGATTGGTCCTCTGGCCTGGCTTCCAGCTGTGTTGAATGGGCCCACCCCACTCTTCCTGTCTTCTCTCTCCTGCTTTAAGATTCCCAACCACGAAATAAGCCTAATATGTTCCCTTCTAAATCAGCTTCTCTGGAATCAAGGATCCCAGGTCTCTCCAAATTGTTTTAGTGAACCTTCAGGCAGAGGTGGAAGGGAGGTAAGGGGCCAGGGATCACAGTGACTGTGCCCTCAGGGGGACTGGCTGGAGCTATCTAGCAGGACTTCGCCGCCGCCACCTGAGAGCCTGAGAATGGCTGGGCAGGGCTCACTCAAAACTGTACTCTGTCTAGATAATTGGGAAGAACAGAACAGTGAAAAGAAACAAAAGAAAAAATCACCAACAGCTCTCCATCCCAGAAGAAATCTCTGCTAACGGTATCTTTCTGTTCTTCCCCCACCATTCATTGTGCTTTTCAAGGTTATCATTACTTGGCTATCATCAAAAGATAAGAGATAACAAGTGTTGGCAAGGATGTGGAGAAGAAGGAACCCTCATGCACCATTGGTGGGAAGACAAACTGGTGCAGCCGCTGGGGAAAACAATATGGAGGCTCCTCAAAAATTAAATATAGAACTACCCTAGGATTCAACAATCCCATGTTTGGCATTTTTCTGAAGGAAATAAAATCGGTATCTTGAGGAGATATTTTCACCCCCATGTTTATTGCAGTGTTAGCCACAATAGCCAAGATATGGAAACAACCCAAGTGTCTGTCTATGGATGAATGGACAAAGATGTCACACACACACACACACAAACACACGAATATTATTCAGTCATGAACCAGAAAGGAAATCCTTCCATTTGCTACAACCTGGATGGACTTAGCTAAATGAGAGGTAAGTCAGACAGGGAATGACATAGTATCATTTATATTTGGAGTCTAAAAAAGCTGAACTCCTAGAAACAGAGAGTATATTGGTGGTTACCAGGGGCTGGGGGTGAGGGAACTGGGGAGATGTTAGTCAAAAAACTTCCAGTTGGTGGATAAATAAATTATGGAGATCTAATGGCATTGTGATTATAGTTAACAATAGTGTATTATATACTCAAAGTTACCAAGAAACCAGATCTTAAATGTTCTTACCACAGAAAAGAAATAACTATGTGACACGATAGACGTGTTAGTAACACTACTGTAGTAATCATATTAGATATATAAATGTATCAGATCAACATGTCATATACCTTATTACATAATATTATATGTCAATTATCTCTCAGTAAAAAATAAAGGACACAGTTATTATAATTGGGATATTTCCAACATGGAAAATTTGGAAACTCCAGAAACCCAGAAAATGAGATCCTCTTCCTGCAGGTTTTCAGACATGGGCCCTTCATCCTTGCCACTCCTTACCTGCTCGGTGGCTTTGCAGGTTCACTTGGCACTTCTCCCCCACCCTCTCCCCTCCTCCTCTCTGTTTTTTTTTTTTTTAAGATTTTATTTATTTATTTGACACATAGAGAGAGATTATGAGTAGGCAGAGAGGCAGGCAGAGAGAGAGGAGGAAGCAGGCTCCCCGCCGAGCAGAGAGCCCGATGCGGGCCTCGATCCCAGGACGCTGAGATCATGACCTGAGCCGAAAGCAGAGGCTTTAACCCACTGAGCCACCCAGGCGCCCTGTTTTGTTTTGTTTTTTTAATTTATTTTGCTTTTGCAAGCTCCACCCTGTGTGCCTGCTGCACCCATTCCCACTGAGTGCCATGGGCATTTCTGTGGGGCTCTGTCACTGCTTTGTCACTGCTGTGTTCCAGGTGGCTCCCACTGAGGGAGACCTAGAACCTGGACTGGCTCCTGAGGAAATCTGAAACCTTGCTCCACCTGCCAAGTGCCTCATCCTCCTTTGTTTAGTCATTGACCCTCCTGTCAGGTTGGGGGTGCAAAGCTCCCTGGCTGTGTCACTTGTGTCCCTGGAGAGGGAACAGTGGACAGGCTTCCTACTGGGCCTTCAAGGGCCTTCAGTGTGGTGGGAGGGGGGGTTGGCCACTTCTACCTTCGCAGTCAAACTTTCAAATAATTTCCAGTCTCCTCGTCCAAAAATTGGCTTAAAAAACTACTCTGTAGTGTTTTCTTTTTTGTCTATAGGCAAGCCTGTCTGGCTTCATTTCCCTACTTCCACTGGACAAGCTAGACAGTCTCAAAGTCCTTTCCAGGGCCCAGGACCCTGCTGCTGAGCATCTTCAGAATACATCCTGACTGACCCTGCTTCATCGTCCTCATCCTCCCCTTGTCTCACAAAACCCAGTGTGCTGGCCTCCCAGGAAGTGTGCCCACAAATGAACTCTGAAAGAAATGTCTGGGGGTGTGGGTCAGGGGGGGCACAAAGCAGGCCAGCCCCCAAGTCTCTTAATTGCTGGTCTTCCCCAGCAATCCCCCACAGTGTTCATGGAGACCATGGTGCTTATGTCCTTTCAGCTGGTAGTTTTGGGGTCCATGCTCTTCAGTGTCATCGTGTGATATAAAGCAAAGAGCTCCGAGGCTGAGTCCTGGGTTCCTCAGGTGCAAGACAATACCAAGAACAGTAGCAGAGCCACAGCCCTCAGAGGGTTGCTGTGAGGACCAAATGAGAGAGTGCATTCTAAAGAGCTTTTGCCATTCATGAAGTACATTCATGCACAGAGGTCCTCCGATCAGTTTAATCACCTCTCCTGGGTGACCGGCTCTATTTCTGGTCAGAGCAAGAGGGAGGAGGCAGAGGAACACACTGGACCTGCCAGTTGGGGCTTCCCTTTGCCATTGTCTGTGAGGAACCCCCTCCCTCCCCTCAGATCTGGGCACCCATGGAGCCATGGACCCTCAGTCTACAGGTAAGAAAATTGGAATGTGGCTCAGGGCATACTGGGAATTCATGGTAGGGCCAGAATTACCATCCTAGTCTCTCTGAGTCTTAGAAACGTCTGGAGGTACCCCATGCGCACCTTGGTAGAGCCGGCCAGGGGGAAGGTAGGTGAGCCCAATCTCCCTTCTTGAGTGTTCCAGGATCTGCTCTGTGCCCCTCCCTTGCAGGTCACAGCCCTACTTCTCTCCAGACCGGAAGGTGCTCATCAACTCTGCTCAGCTTCCCTGGCTCTCCTCAGCCTCCCTTACCCTGAACCAAGCAACAAGCTACTGTAATCAATGCTGCCTCCCTCCCCCAGCACACACACCTCCACACACTCTCTGACTAATGGTTTGTAGGAATCAAATGAAAAGCTGAACCTGTAAGTCAGCTCATTAGCCCAGCACCATGAAATAGGCTGTTATTGTCTGATGGCCATTGGGCACCATCCTCTTTGGCTACCCCACCTCTCCAGACCCACCCACCCTCGCTGCACTCACCTTCCTGTCTCTCCTCACAATTAAGCTCTCCTGCCTATGCCTCCTCCTTCTCCCCCGGGGTTAACCCATTTCCATTAATGTGGCAATGGGTTCAGGCATTTATCCATTTATTCATGCATGGGTCATCTTTTAATTCATTCACTGCACTGGCCAGCAAATATGAACTGGAAAACTGCCCATCCTTCAGATAATGCATTAAGCGCTTTACACAGGACTCTGGAGTCTGACTGCCAGCCTTCAAAATCTGGCTCCACTAGTTCTTAGTGATCTTGGGAAAGCTACTTAATGTCTTCAAACCTCAATTTCCTCACCTGTAACAGAGGAACACTAATAGTACCTAACTCATGGGGAACAGCATGAAGATTAAGCATGATAAGGCACATAAAGAATGTAAGGCATTGTCTGGAACTGAAAAGATGTCGCTAGGCCTACTAGTAGTTTTACAATTAGCCCCCATCATTAGTAAGCATTGGGGATATATTAATAAGACATAGGCCAGGGGCGCCTGGGTGGCTCAGTGGGTTAAGCCTCTGCCTTCAGCTCGGGTCATGATCTCAGGGTCCTGGGATTGAGCCCCACATCCGGCTCTCTGCTCAGGAGGGAGCCTGCTTCCCCCTCTCTCTCTGCCTGCCTTTCTGCCTACTTGTGATCTCTCTTTCTCTGTATCAAATAAATAAATAAAATCTTTTAAAAAAAAAAGAAAAAAGAGAATAAGGCATAGGCCATGCCCTCCAGGGGAGCTGGGGGGAAAATAGGCTAAATATTTATAATGTTGTGTATGAGTCGGCTAATAGGGAATGAAAAGGGGGTGCCCCAAATGCCTGGTGTGGTAGAGAGGGTGTTAGGAAAACTTCCTGGAGGGCAAGTGCTTGGGCCTGGATCTGAGAAAGTAGACAATTGAGAGAAGGACATTTCAGAAAGAGAGAGACTGACAGGTGCAGGAGAGCAGGTCTGTATCTGAGAATGGCAGGATTTTGGCCTGAGTAGACTCCAGGCAGGAAGGAAAGATCCTGAAGGGCTTTGGGGGCGATGATGGGAAGTCTGGACTTGCTGGATTGTTTTTAAAGATGTATTTATTTGAGAGGAAGAGGGAGTGGGGTGGGGGGCAGAGGGGCAGGAGGAGAGGGAGAGAGAGAATCCCAAGCCACTGAGTGCAGAGCCCCACATGGGGTTCGATCCCACAACCCCGAGATCACAACCCCAGGGGAAACCAAGAGTCAGATGTTCAACTGACTGAGCCACCCATGCACCCCAACCCACTGCTGGATTTTAAGCCAAGAGCAACCTGACTGAATTGGCACTTCAGAAAAATCATGTGGATGGCTCATTTGGAAAAAAAAAAATGGGTGGGAGATTGGTAAGGAGTTGTCCAGGCAAGGCGGGGGGGAGGGTGCTTCAATGAAGGCAGGGGCAAGGGCACAGGGAAGACAGGCAATGTTAGGGGATAATCAGGAGCTGGACTGGCAGGACTCAGCAACTAATAGGCTAAAGGAGGTCAGGAAGACAGAGAAATACAAGGTGGCACCCAGGTTTCTCCCAAAGGGACTGGCACCATCCTCACTCACCAAGAACAGAAATGCAAGAAGAAGGGGAGAGGGGAGGCGTTCCATTCTGGATTAAAGGTGGGTGTGGGTGTGAGGTAGTTAATTGTGTATGTGCATGGATACACACACTGTAAGAGCAGACCGGGGAGAGGAAGAGTTGAAAATACAGGAGGGAGGGCAGATGGTTGTGAGTGAGGTTCCTAAGGAGGGAGGTTAAGGGACCCAGAAAGCAGGAGAATGCAGGGAGAAGGGTCCCACAGGAGGAAGAGGCAGTGTGGGAGTGGGGTGGGGTGGCAGCCTTAGAGTGTCCCACCCAATCCCTGAGAAGAACCTTCTCCCCTCCTTCCACCTGTCTTCTCCCATCTGCGTTTTTCTCCCCACACACTCACTCCTGGGACACGTGCTGTTCTTAATAGAATCGAGGTCACTCACTGGCTTTCCCACCCTCTAACCTACTTACAAAACGCCTCCATGAATCTTCCCAGGTTTGCTTCCTCCACTGTTTTTATTTGAGTTTCACCTTAGCCTGGCAGGTTTCACCCAACACATTAGCTCTGCCAAAAAAGGAATACCAAAAAAATCATACCAATGGTGATCCAGAGTGGGTTCCATTTGCATTTGATGTCTAGAAAGTGACTCTTCAGGAAAAACAGCCAAGCAGAGTTCTAGGCTTGAGAACTCTCCCAGGCTCTCTCCGTTGTGAGCTAAAGACTTGGGACCCTGGTATTCTTTCTTGCGGGGGCACAGGCCCCTCCATTCAATGAGAGGTCTGATCAGCTCACCTCTCCCACCTGGCTCCCCGACTACAGCACAGCACCTGCCATGGAAGGGCCCATTGCCCAAGAGCTATCAAAAGCTCACATGGCACAAGGCCCTGAGAGTTCATTGGCCTCCAAACTTCCTCTCAGCTGAGCAACACAGCCAAGAAAAACCTGAGGGCAAGTGAGAAAACCAGTTGTGATCTGCCCAGTAAGCAGGTGGCAGTGCAGCAGACACCCTGCCTTCTGTGTCTCCTGAAATCTTGAGGATAGAAGGGGAAAAAACCATTCCAGGACCAGTTTCCTGAAGCTCCACACCACCCAGCTGTTCTGTGGGGAGCAGCCCGGGGAACGAGAGGCAGCCACCATGGAGCAAGGTAGGAGAGGCGCACACAGGGCTGCTGGAGCTGAGGGAGAAAGAAGACAGAGAGACCATAGGAAGTCAAGGGGAGAATGGATTCAGGGAAAGAAAAGAGTAAATAAAGAACTGAGGCAGAAAGAGTAGAAACCTAGGAACCTCAGTATTTGTTGAAAGCCTGAGACCCAGAAGACAAGGTGGAGGCTGGCTGGTAAACATAACCAAACAGCTGTGTACCAGCATGCCTGCTTCCACAACCCAGTGGGACAGGGCAGGGCCAGGGATGAGTGGGTCAGGGATCCTGTCCTCTGCCACTTGCTGACTCTTTAACATTTAGCAAGTCACTTCTCTAGTTCCCAGGCCCCAGCCTGAAACATGAGGGACGGGGGTGGACAAGACAATCTCGAAGTTGTCTTTCAGCTCCAACATTCTCTCATCTTCCTATCTTCCTCATTTTAGCTCATCTTCCCACCAGCACTCTTCTCGGTACCAACTCCCTCTCTAGAAAGCCTCTATGAAGAGTAAATGGTTAGTTGATACCATTTATAAGAATGAACTCGACACTCTACATATTTAACAGCCTCACCTTCATTTACTATTTTTGTTTAAATTTTTATAATTTTTAACTACACAATACATGAGTACATAGTTGAAGTAAAATAAAACAATAATTACAGATAAAGCTACAGTTCCCTGACTGCCACTCCCAACCCCAGCCTCATCTCGAAAAACCACTGTGGTCATATCTAAGAGAAATCACTGTTACTAGTCTTTTGCCTATAAATACAGATATAGAAAGATAGATAGACAGGTAGGTAGGTAGGTAGGTAGATAGATAGATAGATAGATAGATAGATAGATAGATAGATAGAGATAGAGATATATATTCAATATAAGACAAGCTTGTTTTTGGTATATCATGGTATCATCACATTGTACATATTTTTCTACAACTTGATTTTTTTTTCACTCAATAGTATGTGTTGGAGCTCTACCCATGTCAATTAGTATCTATAAATTCACGTCAAAATTTTCCACTTTGCAAAGTATTCCATAGTATGGGTGTAAATAATTTATTTATCCAGTTCCATTTAAAAAATATTTATTTATTTATGAGAGAGAGCAGGGGAGGGGCAGAGGGAAAAGGGAAGCAGACTCCAAGCTGAGTGTAGAGCAGGCTGCAGGGCTCAAACTCTTGAGCCTGAGATCAAGACCTGAGCCAAAACCAAGAGCAAGATGTTCAACCAACTGAGCCACCCAGGCGCCCCACCCAGTCCCATTTTGATGGGTATTTAGGTTGTTTCCCATTTTGCAGTTATATAAGAAGTGTTGCAGGACACATTCTTATGTATCCCTCTGTACTCATGTGGGAGCGCCTCTCTAGGATAGGTACTGAGATCAAATACATTAAAAATTCTTCCCATAATTTCTCTTCTATTTCCCTGATCATTTAACTCCCTTCTCCCCTTACATCAAGGAGAACAAATAGAGACAATAGTAAACGTACCTCCTATTTGAGCATCTGGTGTCTGGGGTGAAAAATGATCCCAGCATTATAGGCAGAGATTAACTTCACCCATGATGTATCCAGAAGAGATTTGGCCTCAGTGCTTGCTGTCAGGCAAATGTTGCCATACCTGTTAAGTGTTCTGGGTCAGATGCCCAACCTGAATTGGAGCCAGTTAGTAATGTCTGTCTAGTCATCTGGTCTCCAAAAGGAGTGAATTTCTTTTTCCACTAGTCCCACTGACAGTGGGCTAAATGTCCTTTCTGAACAGGAGTGAAGACCAGCAATGCAGCAAGTGTAGGGTAATGGAAAGAGCACAAACTTGGGCCAGTAGCCCTAGGTTCCTTAGATAAGACATTTAATCTGCCCGAACCTTGTTTTCCTCATCTCCAAATGTGAATGACATGGCATTTCATCCCTCCAACATTGTGGTGAAGATTCAATGAGATAGGGTGCCTAGGATGATGCCCAGCTCATAATAGACAGGCCTCCAATGAGGTGTTGGTTGAATTTGAAATAAGTACAGAATGATTATGCAAAAGATAAAGAACTCTATTCAAGCTAACATCTTTTTTTTTAAGAATTTATTTATTTATTTTAGAGAGAGGGAACAGGAGGAAGGGCAGAGGGGGAAGGAGAAGGAGAAGAATCTCAAGCAGACTCCATGATGAGCATGAAGCCCAATGCAGGGCTCCATCTCATGACTCTGAGATCATGACCTGAGCCCAAACCAAGTTGGACACTTAACTGACTGAGCCATCCATGCACTCTAACAACTTTTAGTACCTAAAATGTGCTGACCATTATGCTTATATTTATTTAATAAGAAACGCCATACCCATTAGCAGTCACATCTCATTCCCACCTCCTCCCAGGCCCTGGCAAACCCTAATCTACCATCTGTCTTTATGGGTTTACCTATTCTGCATATTTCATAAAGTGAATCATATAACATGTGACCTTTATGTCTGACTCCTTTCACTTAGCATAATGTTTTCAAGTTTCATCTATATGGGTATACCACATTCATTGATCCAGAAATCAGTTGATGGTCATTGGGCTGTCTCCATCTTTTGGCTATTATGAATAATGCTGCTATCAACATTTATGTACAGATTTGTGTGGTCATGTGTTTTTAATTTCTTGGGTACATACCTAGGAATGGAATTGCTGGGTCATATGGTAACTCTATTTTTGACATTTTGAGGAACTGCCATACTGTTTTCCAAAGTGGCCGCACCATCTACAATCTCAGCAACAATGTATGAGGGTTATAATTTCTCCACATTCTCACCAGCACTTGTTATTTTCTGTCTTTCTTATTAGAGCCATCCCAGTGGGTGTGAAGTGGTACTTAATTTGCACTTCCCTAAAGATTAATGATGTCTAGCACTTTTTCATTTGCTTATTGGCCTTTTGTATATTTTTTTGAGAAATGTCTGTTCAGATCAATTGCCCATTTTTTATTTGGGTTACTTTTTTATCACTAGGTCATACAAATTCTTTTTATATTCTTTTTTAAAAAAGATTTTATTTCTTTATTTGAGAGAAAGAGTGTGCATGCAAGAGAGCATGAGCAAAGGAGAGGGGCAGAGGGAGAGGGAGAAGCAGGCTCCCCGCTGAGCAGGGAACCCAATGCAGGGCTCCATCTCAGGACCCCAGGATCAAGACCTGAGCCAAAGGCAGCTGCTTAACCAACTGAGCCACCTAGGTGCCCCTCTTTATACATTCTTGAGACAAGTCCCTGATCAGATAAATGATTTACAAATATTTTCAATCATTTTTGTGTTGTTTTTTCACTTTATTAAAGATGTACTTGAAACAAGAAGTTATTAATTTTGATGAAGTCTAATTTATAGTTTTTTTCTTTTATTGCTTGTGCTTCTATTTCACATCTAACAAACCATTTCCTAGTTCAAGATCATGAAGATTTACCCCTATGTTTTCTTCTAAATGTTTTATAGTTTTAGCTCTTACATTCAGGTCCTTAGTTGGTTTTGAGTCCATTATTTTATATGGTGTGAGATAGGGGTACAACTTCATTCATTACAAGTGTGTAGAAATATAATTAATTTGGGGGGCACCTGGGTGGCTCAGTTGTTAAGTGTCTGCCTTCAGCTCAGGTCATGATCCCAGAGTCCTGGGATCGAGCCCCACATCGAGCTCCCTGCTCAGCAGGAAGCCTGCTTCTCCCTCTCCCACTCCCCCTGTTTGTGTTCCCTCTCTTGCTGTGTGTCTCTCTTTCTGTCAAATAAATGAAAAATAAATAATCTTAAAAAAAAGAAATATAATTAATTTTTGATGAATGTAAATGAATGTTAGTTCTAATTTTGTGTGTGGATTTGTTGGGATTTGCTATATTCAAGATCATGTTATATGTTAATAAAGATAATTGCACTTTTTCTTTCCAGTGTATATTGGCTAGAAACTCCAGTACAATGTTAATAGATGGGGAGAGAGCAGACATCCTTGTCTTGTTCCTAATTGTAGGGGGAAGTATCTAATCTTTCACTATTAAGTATGGTTTTGGCTTGGATTTTTCATAGGAACTCTTTATCAGGTTGAGCAAGTTTATTTATTTTCCTATATATAATTTACTCATTGTATTTTTATTATGAGAGGTTGTTGGATATCATCAAATGCTTTGGTTTTTATTTCTTATAATTTACATACAGCTGAGACAAAAGAGGTAGGTCTCTATCCTCTTTGACTTACATTTCATGGTGGAATACAAACAAAAACTTAACTACAAAAATATCTGAACATCTCATGCTGATCCTGAAATTAGTAGACTCTCAGTAAAAGTTTGTTGATAAAATTGAACAAACGAGCATGATATTAACTAAATGAAGCAATTAAGTTTCTTTGTAAGTGATGCAGTTAAGTACAGCAGGTCAGTGGGAGATGGGAAGAAGGGTGGGTCAATTGGGGCAGGCTTCATGAAAGAGATGGGTCTTCAACAAACCTTGGAGGACAGGTGGAATTTGGTTACATACTTGGTTGGGACAGATGGAATGAGAGGGCATTCTAAGTTGGGGTTACAGCAGGATCAAAATATATGGGCAGGCAAGGCTACCATATGCTTGAGGACAGATTGGCTAGAGGAGAGAGCCTATGATGGAAGTGGTGAGAAGTGAGAATGCAAGTGTAGGTGAAGACCAGGTGTGATCATAAATGTCAAGTTAAGGAGTGTGCCTTTTGTATGGTGGGCTATGCGGTATCTCAGAAATTTTAGAGCAAAAGGATGACATGATCAATTTGTCTTGAGGAAAGATAATCTGGTGATGTGTTAGGAAGGGGTGATGTAGGAAGCAGGAGATCTGATAAAAGCTGTTATGGTCACTAGGTATGAAGTGAGGAGGTCAAAATTGTGTAAACATGTAAAGGGACAGGTGGGCACCAGAGATATTTTAATTGGGGTAAAGGGACTTGTCACACACGGATGGATAAAGACTAAGAAGGAGATAGGTGAGCCAATTGTGCTTTAAAGCTTGTAAGCCCAGGTGCCTTGGGACTACTGTAAGACCATGGTCAAACATGGAGAAGTCAGAAATGGAGCCTTTTTCGGGGAGACACACTTGGAGAACAGTGAGATCAATCTGTGTTTTATTAGAAGCTCCAGAAGGTGGGGAGTGGGCCTTTGTTCTTCTTCTTCTTTTTTTTTTTAAGATTTATTTTTATTTGAGGAGGGGGAGGGGCAGGGGGAGAGGGAAAGACAAGAAATCCAAGCAGACTGCCCGCTGAGTGTGGAGCCCTACACTGGGATCGCTCTCATGACCTGAGCCAAAATCAAGAGTTGGATGCTTAACTGACTGAGCCACCCAGGTCTCCCCTGTCAGTGGGCCTTTCTTTGACTGTCCTCAGCATCCCAGCTCCCAGGGCAATAGGCACATGGCATTAGTGGTGGGCAGAGAGTCAGCAAATTGCTAAAAGCATAGTACTACCATGTCTAGATGTGGAGGTTCGTACTGGGCCAACTGAAACTGTTAACTTGAGTCCAAAAACTGGATGCTGGGGTGAATATGGAGACATGCTAGGCTGAAGGGAGCAATCACACTTGGCCAGGACTACAAAAGGGGTTGGACAGAGGCAGAAAACCATGCATCTCCAGGAGAGTGTAAGCAAGATGGGGAAGCAAGGAAGGGAGGAGAAAAAGGAAGTGAGAAAGAGGCACCTGCATGCCCAGATCCTCATTTAATCCTCATTAACAACCGTGTAAGGCTGGTATCACGGATTCTGTTTTACTGACTTAGAAACTGAGGCTCAGAGAGGTTAAGCTTCTTTCTCAATTTTGTACAACTAATAAGTGGTGGGCAGGATTGGATAGGCTCCACAACCCCGCTCTTTCATATGCCCCTGGCTGCCCTGTTGCAGGGCTGGAGGTGGCCCTCACAGACCTCCAGAGCTCCTGGAACAATGTGCGGCACCACACAGATGAGATCAGCTCTGACCGCCTCCTAATCCGCCGGGGCCAGGCCTTCAACATCACTCTGTACTTCAGGAACCGGGGCTTCCAGCCAGGCCTGGACAATATCATCTTCGTGGCTGAGACTGGTGAGGCCCCCTGAGAGTGTGTGTGTGTGTGTGTGTGTGTGTGGTGAATTCAGGGAGATTCTGGAGGGTTGAGAGATTACTGCAGAAAGCCTCTGTTCTGCTTCCCTCTCAGGACCCCTACCAGACCTGTCCAATGGGACTCGAGCCCTGTTCAGCCTGACAGGTCGTCATGGCCCCAGCCCATGGATTGCCTCTCTGGAGACCAATGGGGCCAGCTCCCTGGAGGTGAGCCTGTGTGCCCCTCCTGTGGCAGCTGTGGGTCGATATCTCTTGAAAGTTCATATTGACTCTTTCCAGAGATCTGTCACAGCCTACCAGCTTGGGGAGTTCATCCTGCTCTTCAATCCCTGGTGCCCAGGTAAGGCGGAGTGCCTGTGCAGGGGTCTCTTATCTCTACCCCTTTGTCAGTGCCACAGAAAGCCAGGCTCAAGGATTTCTAGACTCCCTGTTCCCTGGCTACCAGAACTTCCCAACTACAAGCACTCAGCATCTACTCCCAACCACCAACAAACAGCTCAGGGAGAAGTTGCGCTTTATTTACTTACTTAGAATTTAAAAAACATGTACCAAGTCATCTTTACTTAAAAAGAAAACTATTATAATTAAATTTGACCACTGTTAATATCTACCTTGACCATATTTTTTTAAGATTTTATTTATTTATTTGAGAGAGAGAGAGAGCACAGGTGGTGGGGGGTGGGCAAAGGGAGAGGGAGAAGCAGACTCCCCACAGAGCAGGAAGCCTGGTACAGGGCTTCATCCCAGGACTCTAGGATCATGACTGAAGTTGAAGGCAGACACTTAACCAGCTGAGCCACCATATATTTTTAAGTTAACTTAAATTTTTTCATTATAAGAAAATTAGTAAAAATTGCATTGAGTATGGAATGAAGTAAAGAGAAAGAAAGAAGGAAAGGGAAGGGAAGGGAAGGGAGGAAGGAAGGAAGGAAGGAAGGAAGGAAGGAAGGAAGGAAGGAAGGAAAGGTGGGAAAGGAAAAGGAAGGAAAGAAAGTATAAGGTGACAAGTAAAACCTTATCTCAATCTCCAAGTTCTATCTTCCAGAGGAAAATCCTGTTCACATTTTCTTGTGTAGCCTTATAAAAATGTTCTATGCTTAAATAAATATGTATTTATACATATATGTGTATGTGAGTGATTATATAATCACATCACAAATGAGATTATATAGTACATAGTATGCCTTAACTTGCTTTTTTCATTCAATAATTCAATTTTGAATGTATTTTCCTATCAATATGTTCTTTTTAATGGTTACAATTACTCCACTGTTTGGATGCACCAAACGTTTTTAACTAGCCTCCTATTTATGGGTATTTTGGCTGTTTCCAGTTTTTGTCTTAGATAAAAAAAAAAAAGATAGAGGGAATAGCCCAGCACTATGTGTCCCACAATCTCTGTCATCTAAATCTACCTGGGAGCAGAGTACTTACATAGACATATAGACATGGTGTGGGCAGATGAAGAACAAGCCAAGAAGAAAGAGTGGGAAGAAAGGCAGGAAGAGTTGAGAGTAGAGAATGGAGCTGGTGGGCTTTTGGGCAGAGATCAGACTCAACAGTCTTACTTCTAGTTAGAGGATGTCCCTTCCCTTTTCTCCCTCTCATCTACCTGCTCCCCCAACCTTATCCCGAGGGGGCCAGGTGAGTGGTACCAGAACCTGGCTGGGATCTAGCATCTCTAACCACCGCCCACCACCTACAGCAAGTGTCACTGAGTGACCCAGACCTCTTACCCATTACCCATGTAAAAAGGCCCTGCCACTAGGTCAAGGAGGACAGTCGTCTGCCTGTCTGTCTCTATCTCTCCCTCTCTTACACACACCCCTCCTGGCCTCCAAGACTGTGGATTTCAGACTGTACTGAGGTCTCCCCTGAGCTTTGAGAAGGAAAGTGATATCTGTGGGGACTTCTTTTCTGTAGCTGTGCTCCATCCAAGTCCCAGGAAGACTCAGTAGGAGACTAGGGAACAGTAGGGGCTGAAGTGATGATCAGTGGCTATCCCATCACCATGTCCAAGATATTGGCTGGGGAGCCCCACCCTGAAGCTCTGGCCACTGCTACCCACCTCCCCACTGTGAGGAGGGATGTGTATGGTCTCAACCATGAACTTTCAAGTCTCACCACACTGGTGCAAGACTTCAATAAAACGCATCTCTCCCAGGGGTCCTCCTCCACCATGAAGGCTGAGTCTAAGGAAACAAACCTTACCTTACGTAAGGGTTTGGCTGGGCTTCCAGACTGTTTTAGGACACTATAAAGGGGATACCTGCTCCCATGACCTTTGTTTGTTCATTCTCAACCTTAAAAAGATAAATTTTTTTACATCACGAAAGTAATGCATGTTCATTCCTGAAAATCTAGAGAATATTAATAGGTAAAAAGGAAAAAAAATTACCATTAACCCCTTTTAGAATAGCCTACAAAATCCTCTGCATAAATGTTTTTAACAAACATCAATTTATGTTACAACATTATTATGTAACCCTTTTAAACGTAATATATCTTGTGTAGATTTTGATGCCTATATATACAATTTTGTGATCTTATTTTAATAGTGTACAACATTATGGCTATTTAAGAGTCTCATGCTCTACTGACTGAGCTAGCCGGGCACCCTACATTATGGCTATTTAACCAGCTCCCAAGAACCAGACATTTAGGTTGTTTCCAGCTTTTCAGTGTCATAAACAGCATTCAGATAAACACCTTAGCATCCAAATCTCTGTATACTTCCTAAATACTGTCTTTAGATTAAATTCCTACGAAATGAATGAGGAAGTTACCGCCAACCCCAAAATTCTGGTTTGCTCTTTTCCAATCAGGATTAGTTGAGTGTCACAGAAAGATCATGGACTATGGTATCATATGGATTCTATGTTTAAATTTCACTCTGTACTTACATGTGATTTGGACAAGTTATCACTTTGAGCCTGTTCCCTCAATCTTAAATGGGGTGAGGATGTAAATGTGCTTTGTGAACCAAGAAATTCCACCAAAGGTAAATTTTTGCTGTTCAGCCTCATGTTTGGACTGAACCTGTGGCTGGTGTTGAGTGACTGTAGAAGGTGGGTCTCTCCAAGAATCACCCACTTTCTGCCCCTCTTGGTGTCATCCAGTGCCCTCTCCAGAGCACATTTTTTTAAAGATTTTATTTATTTATTTATTTTTTAAAAAAAGATTTTATTTATTTATTTGACACAGAGAGAGAGATTACAAGTCGGCAGAGAGGCAGGCAGAGAGAGAGGAGAGAGGAGGAAGCAGGCTCCCTGCTGAGCAGAGAGCCCGATGCGGGCCTCGATCCCAAGACCCTGGGATCATGACCTGAGCCGAAGGCAGCGGCTTTAACCCACTGAGCCACCCAGGCGCCCAAAGATTTTATTTATTTATTTGAGAGACAGAGAGAGCACAGGTAGGGGCAGAGGAAGAGGGATAAGCACATTCCCCACTAAAGCCAGTGCCTGGAGCCCAGAGCCCAGAGTGGGGCTCAAACCCAGGACCCTGAGATCGTGACCTGAGCCAAAGGCAGACGTTTAACCAAGGGAGCCACTGAGGTGCCCCCAGAGCTCAGTTTCCATGGTACTTTGTCTTCTGAGGATGGGAATGGGGCAGGAACGGCAAAATGACTTCTCTGCTTTGTGTCCTCCCACTTTGATTCCTAGAGGATTCTGTCTACTTGGACAGTGAGCCCCAGAGGCAGGAATATGTCGTGAATGATTATGGCTTCATTTATCAAGGGAACAAGAACTGGATCCGCCCATGCCCCTGGAACTATGGACAGGTGAGTCTCAGTCCTACTCATGGCTCATGAGAAGATGGGAACAGGAGCAGGGTGGGAAGGTTCTCCTCATGCAGGGTTCACCCAGAATTGACAAATGGGAAAAATAAGGTGTGAGAGGACACTCCAGGGAGCTAGAGGAGCAGTCATAGACAGTTGGAAGATGTTCTTTGCTGATCATGTCTGGTTTAGACATCAGGATCTAAGGGGGAAGGGCAGTTAAAAGCACCCACCCTGGAATTCCATTGAGTATGATGATGATGAAGGGACAACAGTGATGACGGCCATAATGGTGCCTGGTTTTTGTTTGTTGAACTGTCTCCAGTAGGGTCCCCTTTGCCTCTCTGACTTCATCCTCATCACCCAGGCCACAGACCCTAGGATCAGTTCTGTCACACTGAGGAAACTTGTCCCTGAACATCTCAGCCAGAAGCAGGGTTGGTGAGCAGCGATGCATTTCCCTCCTGCTTACTATTGCCTCTTTGTTAGTTTTGAGTAGATATCTTTTTCATTATAAAATTAATACCTGGCTGTTTAAAAAACTTTACAGGAAACATTGCAAAAATAGGTACTTAGAGTATGAAGGCTGTGCTAAGCACTGTCACCAGCATGGTGTATGTTTCTCTACATTTCAACTCCTGCCTTAATGAAAGCCTACCTCCCACATAGAGCTCAGCCTCCAGCAGGTGCTCCAGGAAGTCCAGCAACAGGCCAGGGAAGAGGGTTCTCTTTCAACACTGTTGCTGGGAGAAGACCAGCACCCACTGCCAGCTGACTATTGGCTGGGAAATCCTGGGGGCCCTTGTGTCCATTTGATATGGGTTCCTCTCCTAGACTTGCCCAAATAGAACTCTAACACATGTGGCTTCAGTCACACAACCTAGGCCCCCTAGGTGGCTATAGGCAAGATAAGATCTGTCAGTCTCAACGGGCCCCAGCTGACCTCCCCAACTCCTCATTTAGCATGGACAAATGAAGATCTGCAGAGCCCCTGGAGACAGGAGCTTACCATCATCTGTGAGCAACAGAAGTGAGCAACTGCTTCTTCCTGAGCCCTGGGTCTCTCCTTTATTCCCTCCCTCTTTTTCAGTGGACTCACACTGAATGCCTGCTTGAGGGCCAGGCAGGGAGGGTGCTAGGTGCTAGGGATGTGAAAATGAATTAAATGTGGTACTTGAGCTCACAGTGTAACAGAGATTCAGTCACATAAGCAGGTCACTTATCACACAGTGGGTATTGCAAAGAGTAAGATGGGCACAGAAGGTTCTGGGATCCCAGAGGAGGAGCAAATGGTTGGGCATGGAGCTATCAAGGAAGCTTCCTAGGAAGGGAGATGTTTGGACTGAGTTGGCCAAGCAAAGGAAAATGGAGAAAATATCCCAGGCAGAGGAATGCATGAGCCCAAACACAAAGGTGAGAAACAGTTTGATCTGCTGCAAGGGTTACAAGGAATCTGGTTTTGCTGGAGCAAAATGATGAAGCAGGAGGTATTGAGATATGAGGCTGAAGAGGTAGAAAGGGACCGGATCAGGGAAGTTCTTATGTATAGAGGAGGTGAGAGCTTTGATTCTGAAGGTCCAGAAGCCTTTGAACATTTCAAAGCAGAAAAGTGAACTGATGAAACTGTCCCCTGGGGAAGATGGGTCAAAGAGACCTCCTAATCCTGTTTATTGTCCAGTGGGAATACTACATGGGAATAAATGCATTCATTTACTCTCATTCAACCGTAGAGTTGAATGCATGGAATCCCTACTATGTGCTGGGTCCTGTACTAGGTCGGGGGCATAGAGTTGCAAGAACAGCTGGAGAGGGGGCGCCTGGGTGTCTCAATCAGTTGAGGGTTTGCCTTTGGTTTAGGTCATGATCCCAGGGTCCTTGGATTGAGTCCCACATCAGGCTCCTTGCTTAGCAGAAAGCTTGCTTCTCCCTCCCCCACCAACCCTGCTCATGCCCCACCCCTAAATAAATAAATAAAATCTTAAAAAAAAAAAAGAACAGCTGGACAGAGAGAGACAGAGCATATGCTCAGGCAGGGAAGACAGAACTTGGCTCCATCCTACCTGAAGCTAAACCAGGCCCGGGTTCAGGGAAAGCCTCAGATAAAATGGCATCCATGCCAAGCCCGAAGGACAAGTCAGCCTGCCTTGGCTGGGAAGTTTCCATACTTCATGTGCTATTAGTGATTCCAGAGCCCAACTGAGTCACAGGTGTGAGGGCAATTTGACAGCAGCACCTGAGCCATAGCTGCCAATGATGAGCTGGGTCAGCAGCTGAAGGTGGAAGATGAGGCAACACGGTTTTAGCAAGAAACTTCCATGGGCTCCAGGAGTATGGGCGTTGAAAGATGAAGAGGGAAAAAGAGACTTTTTAACCAGTCAGACTCACTGGAAAAAACTCTAGGGATTTGATTTGTAGGATGCGCAAACTGGGTGGCTTGTGACCTCAGAGCTCCGAGACCCAGCACCTGCTCAGGATGCACTTTGTGTTTGGGCTACTGGACACAGTTACCTTCCAAAGGGGTTTGCATTCCACAAACACACTCTATTGGAGAGCTGGGAGGGGTGGATCATGAATTTCTTTCTGTATCCGCATATGCCAGTCATGGGCGCTCCACCCCTCTGCATCTCCCCTTGTAGTTTGAAGAGAATATCATAGACATCTGCCTGGAGCTGCTAGACAAGAGCCTGAACTTCCAGATTGACCCAGCCACAGACTGTGCCCTGCGGGGAAGCCCGGTCTACCTCAGCAGAGTGGTGTGTGCCATGGTGAGCTTGGCTCTGACTCTGCCCACCCAGGGTGTGTCCAGGGAGGGAGGAAGCCATGTGTGCAGTGGGGGTGCCGACTCACAGTTGCCCCCTGCAATGGAGGGATGAAGAGTCAAGAGCAGGGGCCCTCTGGCAAGGCCATTTTGGCTGAGACTGAGGACAAAATTCTGGGTAACAGGTTTTCTCAGCTGAGCTCTGAATTAGCTGGGTGTGGGCCATCACCTTGATTGATTCCAAATTGCATGTTTTAGGGAAGGCTGAGTGTACCTCTGATCTGGGAAATGGTCTTGTCTTTTCAAAATTTCCTTCACTCTGAAGGATTTTTAAGAGCTCACAGAGCCGAGCTCTCACTTTGCAGGGGGTGGGTAGAAATAGAATAATAAACTAATTAACAGTGGAGACAAGTCAGAAAGGTGGGCTTCACACCCCCACCCTTCCCTAGCAGGTGTGGAAAGTCCCATGTAAAATGAGATCAAAGAGTCTGCTGTGTCTCTGGGCCACAGACCTTGTGAGTAAGCCCACACATCACATTTTGCTGAGGAAAAGGATGCTTCTAATGCATCTATGTATGGTTTCTCTTCAGATCAACAGCAATGATGACAACGGGGTGCTCAATGGAAACTGGAGTGAGAATTACTTAGACGGGGTCAACCCTGCAGAGTGGACGGGTAGCGTGGCCATCCTGAAACAGTGGCATGCCACAGGCTGCCAGCCAGTGCGCTATGGGCAGTGCTGGGTCTTTGCCGCCATCATGTGCACAGGTAGGGAGCAGAAAGGGCCCCATGGAGAGAGCCCAAAGTGTACTGGCTCATGTCGTAGCCCTCTGAACCATTCTCATTCCAGGCTTGCACGGATGCCACCAGGGAACATTTAGAAGGAAGCCCTTTCTGTAAAACCATTTCCTCACTGGCTTCAGGCTTCATGTATCTGGGCTTATCTTAGAGGATGGTTCTGAGGACAAAATTGCAGTCTTCCCTGCTCTTCTCTTCCTTTGGTTTTGGACAACCTAAGAGCCTGGCTAGAAATTGTCTGGTTCTAGACAGAAATGAGATGAAAGCCAAGTAATTAGAAAACTTACAAACTAATTAGTGCCCTTTCTGAGCCTGGAGAGTGTTCTTGACCTGGAAGGGAAATGTGCATCACAATGGTGGTGTGGGTGCCATGGGGCCAGAGCAAGATGGCGGTTGAAGTAAAATGACCTTGAATTTGGAGTTGTCTCATGTTCAGCAAGCCTAGAGGCCTGACTCAGGCAAGGGAGGTAGGGAGGGAATGGAGGAAAATGGGAGATCAGCTTTTCAGATAGGCAGTAGATGCTACACTAGAAGAAAAGCTAAAAAATATGTATAGGAGGTGGGGGTGCCTGAGTGGCTCAGTCAATCAAACATTCAGCTCTTGATTTCAGCTCAGGTCATGATCCCGGGGTTGTGAGGTTGAGCCGGGAGAGACGGGCTCTATGCTCAGTAGGGAGTCTGCTTGAGATTCTCTCTCTTTCCTTCTGCCACCAACCCTCCCCCCAACCCTGCTTGGGCTCCCGTGCTCACTTGCTCTCTCTCTCAAATAAATATTTTAAAAAATTAAAAAATTAAATAAACAAGAAATATGTATGGGAGAAAGAAAACAGATGGAAGTTGATTTGTAGGTGGCAAGAGAAGCAAGCAGAAGAAAGGGGGGAGTGGTGAATCTTGAGGCAACTGACACCTGGAAATGAGTCACACAGTAGAGATAGCAGGAAGAAGCCTTCTGCCCCACCCAGGGCCCTACTTGCTACTGGTCCTGACCCTCACCCTGCCCCCCATGCCTAGGCCAGCCCTCAGACTCTAGGCATGCATATCTGTATACCTGACTTGGGTCACAGTTAGGAAATTCTTATTCTTATTAGCTGGGGAAAGAGGCTAAATAACAACTTTTGCTCAGAGGACTCTCTAGTCCAACCCAGGGAGACCAGCTTAGTGTTCATTGAGGGCTCAGGCCTTTCACGTAGAAATTCCCTATATGACAGGGGCGTCTGGGTGGCATAGTCAGTTAAGCATCTGACTCTTGGTTTCAGTTCAGGTTGTGATCTCAGGGTCATAAGATGGAGCCCCACATCTGGCTCGGTGCTCAGCGTGGCATCTGTTTAAGATTCTCTCTCTCTCCCTCTCCCTTTGCCCCTCCCCACTGTGTTCTCAGTCTCTCTCTAAAATAAATACAAAAATCTGAAAAAAAAAAACAACAATGAAATTCCCTGAATGGCAAAACCTGGTGCAGTCTGTGTGCATATGTGTCCTAAGCCCATCTCTGGGCCCTTGGAGGAAGCTGAGGGACACCCCCCTGCCTCAGTGCTGAACAGCGAGCACCAGGCCTCTGGCCAAGCGTGAAAGGACATTTCTGTCAACACCCACAGAGGATGACTTCACATGGGCTGATGAGGAAGAAGTCCTGAGCTCTTCCTCTTCTGCCACTGCAGAGCTTCACCTTGAGTTGGAGGCTTCCATTGCTCAGGGACAGGAATCCAGGAATTCAACAGCTTTGATACTCGGGAGCCACTGAAATCTGGGCAAACTGGGATGTCTGAGTCATCCAGGGAGTGGGCACAGGACTGGCAGGCAGAGGACAGATCATTCTTGGGCATGAGGGAGAGGGAACTTTCCTCCGCATGGAAAAACCTAAAGGCGAATGGGCTGGGTGTGTGTGTGGAAAGGGAGAGGACCAGGGTTTTGGGTGTGGTTGTCTGGAACTGGGTGATTAGAGGGGTGGAGCCAGTGAATGGAGATTATGCAAGCAGAGCAGGCCAATTAAAATGTTTATGAGAATCGTGGCCCCTTAGTGACCTGAGAAGCAAAGGGTTGGGCAAAGTGGGTCAAATGTGGCTTGATCCAACTGTAGTTCAGGCAGCAGCAGCTTTTCCCAAAAGGGCCACCGTGGTGTATATTAATAAATGTATCTGTTTGAAAAACTCATTTATTCATCCAGCCACAGTTATTGAGTCCTTATTCTATGCTAGGCACGGTGCTTTAATTACTCTTAGGTACAAAGATGGGTAAGACCCAGCCTTCATCAAATCCAAGGACTCATCAAATTCCTTAGCCCAATATAGCTGCCAAAGCACATTTATTGTTAGTATTACTATTGCACACTCACAATAGCTGTCATTTACTGGGGACCTCTCTCATGCCAGGCACTGTGCTACAACCTAGAACAACAGTGAGGCATGTTGGACTCTGGAGGTAGGCTGCTTAGGTTCAAATGCCAGCACTAACAGTTGGCTGAACAGCCTTGGGCAAGTCACTTAACTTGTGCCCCAGACTTACAATGGAGAAAGTAATAGTACCTACCACATAGGGTTATTGGAAGAATTGAGGGAATTCATATAGTGAGAGTGCTAAGAATAAATAGTGCCTGGATACAGTGAATGTTTAGTAAGTACAGCTAGGACTCCTCGTTCAATCCCCCCAAATGACCTTAGGAGGTAGGGTCTATCATCATCATCTCCACTTTGCAGACAAGGAACTGAGCAGCAGGGCCGGTCTCACACCCAGGTCTGACATGCTGTGACCACTAGGCTATACTGACGCATAAACCTCGCTAGCAGCTGCCAATTACCTAGCATCCTCTGGGTTTCAGGCACAGCTGGGCGCTTTCACTCACAACCACCTACAAAGTAGCTATCATTATCATCATCTTACAGATGAGAAAACTGAGGCTTGAAGTGACCAAGTAACTCTTGTGTCTGACTCAGAAATGCATTCTCCCCTCTGTAGCACTGCCTCTGTTCAGAATGGCCTTTTTAAACGTCAACATATTAACTCCACCTTCCTAATGAAAAATCACCAAAAGGAAAATCTGCATGCATCAAAGATACACTTATAATTTTTGAACGGGCTTTTACTTTGACATTCATTTAGTTGGCTGTTATTTCGGGAATTTCAGACAAATCTCTGGCCTACCTTCTCTGTACTCCAGGCTGGCCAACCACAGCTCTTAGTCATCAGGCTTTTCCTGTTCTGGCCATCTGCTCCCTGGGACAGGGAACCTGGAGAGAGTTCCAGCAGCTCCAGCTCACCCCCCACCCCGGCCATTTGTCAGCGTTCTAAGTTTGGTTCCCAGTATTATCCCTCCCTGATACAGTTTGCAGAGCTGAGGTGGGAGTTCCCTTCATCACCAAGTCTCCCTCTCTCTTGCCACTCTCATGTGGTCTATCTTTTGTTATGCAGAAGCTGATCGGTTTGCCTTCAGTTAGTCTCCAAGAGGAATTGCTCTATAAATAGGTATAGATTTGGCCTGTGTGGAGGAGGGAAGTTCAGGTCTTCCTACCTCGCCATCTTAGCCCAGAACTCCTGAATTACACACTTTACAAGGGTGAATTTTATGGTATGTGATTATACCTCAATAAAGCTGGGGTTTTGTTTTTATTGTTGTTTTAAAGCTAGGCATCCTGGGACAGTGCCTCATCTGTTCCTGCCCACAACTGCATGGGTCTATGGCGCATGAGCCCCTCCTCTGTAGACACCAGGGCTGAGGAGCCATAGTAGAAAGGGTTGTGGGAAATGAGGAGGCTGTGTTGCTCGGGCCCTCCTTTCTTCATTCAAAACTACCCCATCTGAATATCTTTTGCATATTGGACCCCTACTCTTGCCTTGCCTTGCATGTAGGATTCTCTGCTTAACACTTTTTTGAACACAGCTGGGCTAGATGCCCATCTAAGATTTCTTCTCACTCAGTTGTGTAGTGGCCTCTATAAAGTACCTCATTGTCTTCATTTGAATACAACTCTTATTCTCATTATTTTTATTGAGCCTTTAGCTCATACAAAAGGAACCTCAGCCAAGGTCCTGGTGTATTATTTTGCTTCAACCTTCAGCTCAGACACAAATCTACTATTATTCTCTGTTGATTTATGAGACATCTTGGATTGTGTGGAATGTTCCCTTACCAGGTTGTGGGTTAATATATGGCCGGCACCTAGAAAAATGCCTGGCACATGGTTAGCTTTACATAAATGTCAGCTTTTATATTTAGTCTGATACTGTTTTAATCTCAGCCTCTTGGACTCCAGAGGTCTTGCTGGGTCTCACTCACAAGTGTTTCTAATTATCCCCTAAAATTCAGTTCTCCATCATCTCCATCACTTTTTTTTTTTTTTTTTACAATTTTTCCTTTCTTTGTTCCATTGAGGGTTTAGGGTTAAATTAATCATATTCCTCATTTCATAATATTTATCATAACAGGTCTGCTTTGGGCCCCTTTTTAAAAAACTAATTAACTAATTGGTTTTTCCTCACTTTTGTCTTATAACCCGTTCCTATTCACCTCCCCCCATGACAGGGAAACATTTTGATGTATTTAATAGGTAACATTGTCTTTGAAAGTGCTCTTACAGGAGAAAAGTATACTGTTATAGTATAATATTTTGTCCAATATGTTTTTTGTTTTATATATTGTATTTTTCATCTTTAGAAGTTCCATTGGATCTTCTATCTTCCATTTCTCTTCTTATGTTCATGTTTTCCTTTACCTCCTTTTGAGCATATTTATAATATTTAAAATAGCTGCTTTAAGGTCCTTGTCAGCTCATTCTATCATCTCTGTCATTTCTAGATCTAGTTCTATTGAATGACATTTTTCCTGGTTATGAGTAATCTTTTTCTGCTTCTTTACATGCCTGGTAATTTTATTAAGTATACTTTATTTATTTATTTAGAGAATACGAGGAGGGAGAGGGACAGAGGGAGAAAGAGAGAGAGAATCTTAAGCAGGCTCTACACTCAGTGTGGAGTCTGATGTGGGGCTTGATCTTACAACTCTGAGATCATGACCGACACTGAAATCAAGAGACAGACTCTTATCTGACTAAGCCACCCAGGCGCCCCTATAGTAAACATTTTTTAGAGCAGTTTTAGGATTCATTGTCATTGCAGACAATCAAGAACAGTTCTAATATGACCTTGTGAAGGTATAGGTGAAAAATCAAGATAATATAACCATCTGGGTTTAAGGAACAACTAAAGGCATAGGAAGGGAAGATACTTTTCCCATTTGGAAGCTTTATGTGTCCAGGGAGAAATTAAAAGATGCTAAATATCATCATATTTAGATGCAGTCACTTCAACTCTATTAGCTGAAGCTTTGACCATATTCTTCAGTATAAACCATGGAAGTGTGGCAGCAAAGCTGACCCAAACAAATTTCAACAAACTGAACTTGAACTTTCCACTAATTTCTCTTTTAAATGGGAGCCACATTTCCACATGAGGAGGTAGTAGGGGAGCAAGGGAGAGAAAAGAACTGGTGAGAAGCTTTACGGCCAGTCCTGAAACAGACTCCATGTTCTAATACACCATTGGGATGATGTCCCTCAGAGGTCGAAAATGAGCTGCACTTCTTGAGGACAGAGATGTCTTTCATTTCTGTGTATGCATCTAACCCATTGCCTGGCTAATCTCAGGAGCTTGACATGTATCACTGAAGGAGTGCTGAATGGCTGAGTGAAGAGACAGTAATTCATGCTGGGTGTGTGATGTGATGTATCCCTTGGGAACTCTGCAGCTCTTTCCTAATTCTGATATCCTGCCCACCTTTGTTTAAGCATCACTGTGTGAATGTGTGTGCATGTGCATGCACACACACACAAACACACACACCTCCCTTTACAAGGGACTCAGCTCCCACAAAATTACCACTGTAAGAGTCACCAGAGTCTCATGTCAAACTGTGAGTCACTAGGACTGATAGTCTGCAGAAATCTTATCCACGGGTTAAAGACCACTCACGTCAACACAAATTTAATGAGCATCTACTCTGTGCCCAGCACTGTGCGGGAAACAAAGAAATGCAAGAAAAGTGTCCTCTATGAGTCCTACTCCAGGGGGATTTGTGATCTGGCTCACAAGATAAGACAAATGCAGGAGATCCTAGAGAGATCTACCCAGCGATAATATATGTGGCACAGGTGACTGGGATTAGGTGAGAGCATGAGAAATGAGTCTAGTGTGGCCTGAAGTAAGCAGTGAAAATTTCACAGAGAAAGGTGCACTGAGAATGAGCTGTTGCCAGGATGCCTGGCGAAGTTGCAGCAGTGTGGCTTGTCACTAGAAGCATGGGGATGCTTTGAGATCAGAGAAACTTGGTCTTAAATCCTGCCCTGGCCCTCCTCTTTCTGCCATGTGACCTCAACCTCTCTAAGCTTCAGGTTTCTCCTCTCTAAAGTGAGGATAACCCCAGGGTTGTGGAGATGGTTTAATGAGCTCATGCCTGTGCAGTGCTTGGCACCATGCCCGGCACTACGATGATGGTGATGTCTTCAGCTGGCAAGGAAGACAAGCACAACTGGGGATGTGTTTAGAAGCAGCGAGGTCTCCATACCGGCTCAAGATTCAAATTCAGGAGTTGTGGGCATACAAGGGAGAGATGAGTCCATGAGAAGCATGAGCTCTTTGTGCAAGGACAGAGCGGCAGGACAAAGGGAGTGAGAGCCCAGGAAAAATATATCTGTACAACTTCATGCAGATCTGAGCACTGTTAGCTCCCTTAGTGTGATGTGGAAGCTAAGGGAGGCCTCACTCCCCTCACTCACTCACTCCTCACCTAAAACATTGTTTAGAATGTAAACAACCATTCTAGCCCCACTGTGGCCTCACTGGAACAGGCTGTTGTCCCCCATCCGAGGCATCTCACAAGCCAGGAAGAGGAACGAGTGGGAACAGATCAGGGCAAATCCATCACCACTCAAGGCTTACAGTCAAGCTTACTCAAAGCATGGCTGGGTGTCAAGTCAGAAATCACCAGAACAGACAAAAGAGTCATGGGACACTCATTTACCCATCCAGCAACGATGCACCAAATTTCTGCAAAACAGGTCTGGCTCTGTGTTGTTAATGGCTGTATAATGGTAAAGATGAGTATTACAAAATCCCCACCTGTGGGAGGGCCAACTCGCAAACAAATCATTACAAGCCGTGCACTATGTCTACTAGAGAACTTCAGAGCACCGGGAGAATAATGACCTGTGTTCAGGTGGGAAAGGTCCATCCAGCCTTGTTGAGCAGGAGCTGACACCACCACTGACACTCCACCTGGATGTTTGTGATCAGTTAGGGTGAATTTCGGAGGCTTGCTTCCTGTTCTCCCTGCCCACCCTCTTGGCGCCTTCTCTGATTATCGTGTTACCCGCCCTCCTGACTGTAATCTTAGCAGAAATGTGTTCGGCACAATGCTCCTGAGTCACATGAATGCTCTTGCCTGCCTCCTGTCTCATGTTCCTTTACTGGCAGCTTTTCCAAACTTCACCCTCCCCTCTGAGTCTGTCCTGTATTACCTCCACCCACAATTCACCTGTCAGCCCTGCTCCCTGCCTGCCCTCATTCCTTAGCCCCTCACAGACCTGCCACTCCAAGAGAGCTCCAGGTTCCCCTTTGGGCTTCTCTCCCCTCCATTCCAAGCTGTAACCAGAGATGTGTCCCTGCCCTGACCTGGAGAGGTCTGCGCCAATATTTGATCACACGGGAAAATGCTCGATATGTTTAATAAGGTGAAACTACTAGAGCACTGAACTGTGTGCCTAATACTGGGAGGTGGGCTCAGAATTGAGTACGTGCTCAGCAGTGTAATCAGGATTTTAGTGATAGGCCTGCAACTTCCTAGCTGTGTGACTTTGGTCAAGATTGCCAAGTTTTCTTAACCTCTGAGTCTTAAACTTTAACATGAGGATAACAATAGCAGCATCTGTGTAGAGTTAGCAACATGCCTGGTGGATGTGATTATTATTGAATGATGATGATGATGATGATGATGATATTATTGAATGGGGTGACCTGCCAATGCCGGACTTGAAGGGAGAGGGTCCCCAGAGCACTGGTGGTAGGATGGGCTAGGGGATACTGCTGTACTTAAAGAGTGCAGAAGGGGGGTAATATGGCAGGAGACAAAGCAAAGAAGTTGGCTGGCAAAGGGAAGAGGTGCCTCCTCAGGAATAAAAGCAAGGTTGTATCTTCTTTCTAGAATTTCTCTGCCGGGTACAAACTCTCACTTTTCTAAGCATTTGTTACACAGTTTCCTTCCTTTTCTGCGTTCCTTTCCTCCGCGTTCCGTGAGGCTTTCCTTGATAAGCTTCCAAGACAAAACACCCGTGGAAAAGGGGGAATCCAAACCGCAGACCTCTTTGTCTAAGAATTTGATGGTCTGAGCCAAAATTCTAGCTATTTGGCTTGAAGATGGAGATTCAAGGCCAAGAGGGAAGTGAGACCGAGTCAGGCCACTGAGTCTTGCCAAAGGAGGTGTGCCTGTCCCCTCCTGCTTGCAGGAAGGAGAACTTATAACTTGCTTGGCCCTGGTAGTGCTTGTCTGAGCAGCCAGAAGCTCAGACTTTGCCCAGAGTCTCTTCCATGAACCCCAGAGAGGAGTTCAGGAAGGTGGGGAGGGAGGTTGGCAACATCAACAACGCAATGCCCGACAGCTCCTGACTGGGCCTGTGAGTGCCAAATGAATGGTTTCCCTGGGCCCAGGGAATCGATAGGATTCTTGAATCCACGGCCCACAGGAGATTTTTTTTTCTTCTCTTTCTGCAGTGATGAGGTGTCTGGGGATCCCCACCCGTGTGATCACCAACTTTGACTCTGGCCACGACACAGACGGAAACCTGATCATAGATGAGTATTATGACAGCACAGGCAGGATCTTGGAGAATAAGAAGAAGGACAGTGTCTGGTGAGAGACAACCTCTCTGTCTCTTTCTGGGGCAAACCCCTCCAGCAGAGAGCAGGGCAGGACCGCGCCCACGAGCCTGCTGCCCTCTCATGCCCCCTTCACATCCACCAGCCCCAGGGCTCTGTATCCCCAGCTCGAAGGTTGAGACATAGCTGAACACAACACTGATTCTGAGTTTAGAATCCTCACATCACAAGAGCTTCCTGCCCTGAGTGAGGTTTCCCTCTTTGTCATCTCCTTCATTTAATATCAGCCTGTAGCTCTGACCACAGACGGGCCTGAAGCCTCACCTCCAGATACACCGTGACTGCCCACGGGAGTCAGCAGCACACACAGGAGCGGGCCACGAGGACCTTTTGGAGAGAGTGAGAGAGAGATTTTTAACTTCAGTTAGTTCAAGAAGACTTCACTCCCTATTCCCAGAAGAAAGCTGAGCAGGTCGAGGCTCACAAGAGGAAGAGAGCTGCCACCACTCACCCATGGAGGTTTGAAGGCCTCGGGTGCACCAAATCTGTCTTTCTGCTTAGCAGTCCACTTGCCCACCATCCCCTGCCTTGCTCTGGAAAGAACACAAGCACTACAAGCTCTCCCTTAGTGTCATTTGACACTGACTCCTCTGGCTTCTCCTTTAGGAATTTTCACGTGTGGAATGAGTGCTGGATGGCCCGAAAGGACCTCCCTCCTGGATATGGAGGCTGGCAGGTGCTGGATGCCACACCTCAGGAGACCAGCAACGGTGAGGCTGTTCAGAAGACCGAACCCACTCCCACGGAAACGGCCCTTGCCCCTGCCTGACCCTGTGGTAATGGCCCATTGTGGCTCTTCTGTTCTCCTCAGGTCTCTACTGCTGCGGCCCTGCCTCTGTCAGAGCCATCAAAGAGGGAGAAGTGGAGCTGAACTATGACACGGCCTTTGCCTTTTCCATGGTGAACGCTGACTGCATGTCCTGGCTTGTCTACGGAGGGAAGGAGCAGAAAATTCACCGGGACACGAATACAGTTGGCAATTTTATCAGCACCAAGAGCATTCAAAGTGATGAGCGAGATGACATCACGGAGAACTACAAATACATAGAAGGTATGACGGAGCCAGACCCTGCCAGAGACCAAGTCCTGGGGACACCTTCCCCAGGGAACCTCCCAGCCAGCTGGGGAGCCAGATGGAATCTGAGGGAAAGAACCTGGGTCCACTCTCTCCTCAGTTTTAGGATCCCAACTGAGATGTGCCCACTGCCTCACTTCCTTGTGCCCACTGCCACACCACATCCCACAGGCCAGTGAGCATTCTCCACAAGATGTTCACATTGACTGAAGGGCCACTGACAGGCATCCCACCAATAGCATGTGAGTCCTTCACTCTGCCCTCCTGAAAAGTTAGCCTCCTTCTCAAAATGGAAGGGGATTTAGTAAACCCTAACCTATTAGTTAATTTAATGAATTTCATTTAATGTATTACCTAATTAACTGTGTTTTATTGAGTATTTGGAGGACAATCCAGACCACCAACCACCACAAAGGCTAACATAAGGCCGAATGTTTACTCCAGACACCTACCCCCTGCAGAGGATGGGTCTGAGAGGTGGGAGACCGGGAGGGGCTTCTTACTCAAGTCAGCAGGGGTGAATAGGCAACTAAAGTAGTCAGGCATGGACTAATCCTCAAGATCCAAGAAACACCAACCACTAGGTTCAACCACCAGGGAGCCAAGTGAAAATATAGTCTTTGAGGACCGGGAGCAAGCAGGAGTGAATCAGGAAAATGGGGGAGTGGCAGGTAGCTGAGCAGTGGCTGGGAATGCTGGTGAGTAGAATATATCTGTGGTTTGTCTATGTGGGTCCCAAAGGCAGCATTTGCTAGAGGTCCATGGGGATCCACTATATTCTTGGGGGTTTGGAGCTCTATTCCTGTGGGCCTGAGGGTGCTGCTCAGTCTGGCAGTATTTGATCTCCCCTCCCATTCAGCCTGACAGGATCTGGGGTAGAGCAGACCACAGGTGAGCTAAATCTAATTCACATCTACCTGGGCCCACTCTTGCTGAAGCAGATGCCTTGAGATCCTCTTTTGCCTGGAACCAGGCTTAGAATGACTCCCAGAGCAAGGGGATAAAAAGTGCCTCTGCCTGGAGAGGCTGTGGAGATGCACTGAAGGGGTGGGGACAGACACTGGGGGGCAGTGAGTGGTAGGTGAATACAGCTGCTAGGATTATTAGGGAGGCTCGGGTGAGTGTGACTGCATACTCAGTACCTCAGTACCACTGAGGACTGAAGCCAGGCCTCTCTGGGAATTCAGCTTGCTTGAATTTTACTTTACTTTCTTTTCTCTTTCTTTCTTCTTTCTTTCTTTCCTCCCCCCTCCCTCTCTTCCCTCCTCCTTCCCCCTTCCCTTTCCTTCCTTTGGCTTCTCACTTTCATTTCCAGGAATTAGTCTACACCTGATCCATCATTTCATTCTGGAACAGGAAATCACACCATGCTGCTATCTTTAAGAGCCGTACACTTCCCCATTTGTGGGCCTCTATCTTTCCCATGAGGAAGGCAAAATAGAGTCCAGTGACCATGAGCACAGATTTTCATGTTGGGCAGATTTGGTTTCAACCGGGATTCTGCCTCTTGCAAGCTGTGGGACTTGGACAAGTGACAGGACCCCTCTGAGCCCCATTTTACTCATCTGTATATGAATTATATAGTTGTTGTTGGCAAGGATGTGGAGAAAGGAGAACCCTTGTGCACTGTTGGTAGGAATGCAAGCTGGTACAGTCACTGTGGAAAACAGTATGGAGGTTCCTCAAAAAATTAAACATAGAACTACCATATGATCCAGCAATTGCACATTTGAGTATTTGTCTGAAGAAAACTAAAACACTGACTTGAAAAGATACATGCAGCCCCATGTTCATTGCAGCATTATTTACAATAGCCAAGCTATGGAAACAGCCCAAGTGTCCACTGATAGATGAATGGATAGACAAAATGTGGGGTGTGTGTGTGTGTGTGTGTGTGTGTGTGTGTGTGTGTGTGTATGATGGAACATTATTCAATCACAAAAAAAAACCAATGAAACCTTGGCATTTGTGACAGTATGGATGGACCTTGAGGGCATTATGCTAAGTGAAATAAGTCAGACAAAGACAAATACTGTATGATTTCCTCTCTTATATGTGGAATCTTAAAAAAGAAAAGAAACCAAGTTCATAGACACAGAGTACAGACTGGTGGTTACTAGAGGCAAGGGGGTGGGATGGAAGAAATGGGTAAAATAAGTAAATAAACAAATAAGTAAAACAGTGCTGGTGATTTAAAGAAAAATAGTTCTAGGCCTTTCGTGGCACCAAAGAGAAGGTCCAGAGGGCCCTCCATCTCTCCAGGGGGAAGCATCAGGTTCCTAGCTCAGTGGGGAGCCTGCTTCTCCCTATGCCCCTCCCCACCTCTAGTATGCAATCTCTCTCTCTGTCTCTCTCTCTCTCAAGAAAGTAAATAAAATCTTAAAAAAAAAAAAAAGAAAGAAAGAAAAAGAAAAGAAAGCACCTGATGAATAATAGTAGGGAGTGTCTGTTGTTGGAAATGAGGGTTTTAACAGCTCTGCAGTGTTTGGCCAAGGCTTGCCTCCCTGGGTCAGTCTGGCCCACAGAGGATACTGTCTCTGCCCTTCCAGGTTCCCCCCAGGAGAGGCAGGTGTTCCTGAAGGCTCTTCAGAAGCTGAAGGCTGGAAGGTCTGAAGACCCCCACCAAGCCGACTCACAACATTCCACACCTGAGCCACGGAGCGGGGACGGCCTTCGGGGCCTGCATTCGCCTTCCCTTCGGCCCAGTGATGTTGTCCAGGTCTCCCTGAAACTGCAGCTGCTCGACCCGCCCCACATGGGCCAGGATATAAGCTTTGTCCTGCTGGCCCTCAACATGTCACTCCAGTTCAAGGACCTCAAGGTTAACCTGAGTGCCCAGTCCCTGCTGCATGATGGCAGCCCCCTGCCGCCTTTCTGGCAGGACACAGCTTTCATCACACTCTCTCCTGAAGAAGGTATGTGCTCTGGGTCTGGACATGGGGACAGTCTGTATACACAGAGTGGGCTATGGAAATGCCCCCCCAGTGGGGACAAGCCAGACAACAAGGTTCTGGGGACAGACCTCTGTGACACCAGTATTCCTTAATGTCCTCTTTGGCATAGATTCCTTCTCCCCCCCTCCCCCCCGCTGCTTCCCTCTTTTATCTTGCTTCTCCTTCCCTCCCTTTACTACTTCAAGGAAGAGAGGTTGGTTTAATAGGGGAAGCTTGAGCTTTGGAGGCATCTAGAACTTGGTTAGAACCTCAGCTCATCCATTTACCAGGAGAATGACCTTGGGGAAACCATTCTGCCTCTCATAACTCAGCCTCTCCACCTGAAAACCTAGTACCTGCTTCACTGGGGCTTAGTACATGTTGGTCCCCCAGATTCAACCCAGGCCTAGCTGATTTTTCCAGCTACTTTCACCTCATCTTTTTGTTTTCTCCCTAGCAAAGACCCATTCTTGTAGAATTCCCTATTCCCAGTATAGCCAGTACCTGTCAACAGACAAGCTGATCCGCATCAGTGCCCTGGGCGAAGAGAAGAGCAGTCCGGAAAAGATCCTGGTGGACAAGATCATCACCTTAGCCTACCCAGGCATCATAATTAATGTACGTGGCCTGGGAGCTCCTGGGGATCTGGCTGGGGTTGTGGGGATTGCAGCCCTTTGAAAGCGTGTTCAGGAAAGCAGCCCCTCTTCTCCACTGCCTCATCTGGTGTCCCCCTTAGGAACATGAGATTCATCTGAAAACACTGGACAAGGTGTCCATCCTCTTGCACCACCAAAGTCCTTATGGGTGGACCTTGAGCAGATGCCATGGAGAGGACGGAATGCCTTTCTTGTGCCACCTCCCACTGTTGGCCTTCCCCAGGGTCAACATGAGAAACTATGGGCTCAAATGGGAGGAACTCGAGTGGGGAGAAAAGCACTGCCTGAGGTCAGCTCAGGTTTGATTTGCCATTTCTTGGCTGTGCATTCTTGGACAAGTCGCTGGGCCTCTGCTTCTTGAACTGTCCAATGAGAGGATTAGACTAGGTGGCTTTTGAGGACACCGCCTGCTGTGACATTCTGTGGTCCTCTGAGTGGAAAGACTTCATGGGTCTCTTCCGTGCTGTCTCCCTGAGACCAAGCAGCCTCCTAGACCCTGCGAAGCAAGCCTGTGGTGCCCCCTAGTGGGATGCATCGCCAAACCCAGCCACTAGAGTCTTGTTTCAGGGAGGGTTTCCAAAAGTGCCTCCAGGTTTCCTGAGGCTACTTCCATCTCTCTACAGCCTAGAATGTTCCATCGTTCTTCACTCATACACTGGGGTGAAAAGAAATGAGCCCATTATGTTATGAGCTGTTATGTTACAAGGGAGGAAAGGGATGGAGCGGAGTTGCAATAAGAAAGTGCCAAAGAAGATTCTATTCACTCGAATTATGCATGAGAATACTTCGGGATTATTTTATACTTGGATGAAATCCTTGGAGCAGAGGAAACATCACTAGAGACTCCAATTTATCTGATTTTTCCATATGCTGGGTTGAGGGATATAAAATACTCCATAAAACATCTATGAATAGATAAATGATGCACAGTTTTACATAATATTTTGTGTGGTATATACTGATATTTTCTTCTATTTCATTTTTTAAAAAACATTAATGACAACCCATCGAGTTCGTTTTAATTCATAGCTGGAAAAACATGGGCCACAGCAGTCCAGCTCTTCAGGAAAGAGAGCTGAAGAGCAAGGCCCTCTATAAATGTTTGGTGAATTGGGGAACGAGATTCATCTTCTGCTCCCTTCTTCACCTCTGGATCTCCCTGTTTAGGTTTTAGGAGCTGCTGTTGTGAACCGGCCACTCTCCATCCAGGTGCTGTTTTCAAACCCCCTCTCAGAGCACGTGGAAGACTGTGTCCTGACTGTGGAAGGAAGCGGGCTCTTCAAGAAACAGCAGAGAGTCCTGTGAGTGTGGCCACATGCGGCCTTTGGCCCCATCTTATCCTGGGGTTCTCACTAGCCTTCTTGCTGGTGATGGGCACCAGGGCCAGTCTCTGAGAACTCCAGGACAGGAATGCCCTGGTTGTCGAAGGGGAAAGAGCTCTGGAGTTCTCACGATGCCTATGGTCTTCTAATGTTCTCTTTTCTCTGCTACAGCATTGGAGTCCTCAAACCTCAACACAGGGCCAGCATCATTCTGGAGACTGTCCCTTTCAAGAGTGGTCAAAGGCAGATCCAAGCAAATCTGAGGAGCAACAAGTTTAAGGACATCAAGGGTTACAGGAATGTTTATGTAGACTTGATGTCATAAATTCTGGAACAATGAGCCGGATGCATGGATTTTGAGCTTCAGAAGGAGCAAGTTCAAATGCAAGCTGTGCCACTCCCCATCACAATGGAAGCTTTGCAGGGCTCCAAAGGAAGCAGCAGAGGAGACATCAGTGAGGGATAGTCCCTTGGGCCATTTGCACAGCTCCCCAGGACTCTGATCAGAGCCCAGGGACCCTATGTTGTCCAATCCAGAAGTGTGAGATTGCACAGAGGTCTGAGGACACTGGTTGGACTTGGTCATGACTTACTGCCCCCCTCCCCCAAAGAATAACTGACTGAGCAGCTCACTGTCATTTTGTCACTGCAGTGGCTAGTGCCCTAGTCCCAATAAACTTCAGTCCTTTGTACCCATGGAGTCATCACTATCCCGGCAGCAGCCCCTGCCTATTCCCTGGATGCTGGGAGTGTCCCATTGCTGCAATGCCTGAGTCCATTCCAGAGTAAATCACTGGGTGCCTAGTATGTGCCAGGCCCTGTTCTGAGTATAGCGGAGAAGACAGTAAACAAAGCAAAGGCTCTGTCCCCATGGAGCTTACATTCTATTGATGGTAGAGTGGGGATACAGACAATACAGATGTCAACAGGTAAGTAAGGTATTTATAGATGATGGGTCAGTCATGATCTGGTTAGGGAAACCAGAAGCCCTCTAAGAATTTCTACATACCACCTACTTTCTTTGTATTTTGGGGGGGGAAAGCCTATGAGATCTCACTTGGCCTTCCTTTGAATCCCTTTCCATATCACATCCCTTTCCATGTCCCTCAGTCTGAACAGTTCCAGCCTCTTGGCTCAAAGTCTGCCAGTACCTTGTGGTGCTGGATGGACCTGGAATGACCGTGGTTCCAGAGAAAAAGCTGACTGAACAATGCAGTGAAGTAGGTTTTTGGTAGGAAGTGAAGCACTCCCAGAACTTTCTATCAGCTGTAGCTTGTGTGTATGCTCCTTCTGAACACAAAGCAACTTCAATCAGTACCTCCTCTCAGATGCACTGCTTTCTCATGGCACTGCTCCAAGTTCGAGATGGAGAAAGGCATGATGCATCTGCCCTCCAGGCACTAGCTCCATGACTGGACAGCTATGTTGGGCATATATGAAATGCACCCACATGAAATAAATACTTTGATTATATATAAACAAAAGGGTAATTGTAATTGATCAGAGGGAGAGGAGAGGGTGTGGTGAGAATTACATAGCGGGTTGAGGTCCTATTAAAGAGTAGGCTGAGAACCAGGAAAACCCTGACAGCAGGGATCAGGAAGTAATATATAATTATTTCATTCTGTGACTGTTGTCTAACAATTGTGAAAAATGATTTCAGGAAAACATTGAGGATGGAAACATCTTACAGAGACAGTGACCTCTGAAGTACTTGGAACATTTCAACTATCACACCCTCAGACTCTTTCATGAATCTTGATTTTAACACTACATTCATTAACTCTTTCACTCGGCAAATATTCAGAGCTTCTACTAGGGGCCAAGCCCCGAGCTAGGCACTGAGGACACAAGAAGGACCAGGGCCTGCCCTCAAGGAGCTCAAGTCTAAGAATGTGGAGGATAAAAAATGAACAGTAGGTTATAACACAGAGCGATGAGAACTACTATTGGAGTGAGTATAGGGTGTTGTGGGAGCATGAGGAGGGACAGCTTGTCTAATCTTGGGATTGTGAATCAAGGAAGGCTTCCTGGAGGGAGTGGCATTTAAGCTAAAAGACCAGGAGCTAGCCAAACAGACTCAGGGCCAAAGGGGTTGGCCCAAAGCAGTCGGGAACTGCAAGTCAGTCAGATATCTAGAGATCAGAGCTGGAGGAGCTAAGTAGCAGGGGGAAAAAAAGGCTAGAGCCAAGAGATGAAAAGTTTCAGGCAGGCAGTCTGTTTAGACAGTGATCACCTGCAGGTATCTGTTTCCTGTAAGTCTTGGATCACAGTCATGCCTGCAATGTCAGTGCTTAGAGTAGATTCTATTTTGCAGAGCTGAGCAGACTTCATGTGATTTGTAAAGGACAAATAGTTCTCCACCCCGGTCTGTCACAGGAGCTTGCAATCCCCATTGGAGTCATTCCTCTGAGTTAAGCCTTCCCTCAATGTCAAGGTTGTCTTTCAACTCTTCATTTAACATTTATTGAGAACCTATGTGTTGAGTATTCTAGGCCCAAGTGACAGAGTAGTAAACAAAGCAAACAAGGCAAAGGATTTGGACATTTCTCCAAAGATGATAGACAAATGGCCAAAAAGCATACAAAAAGATGCTCAATATCACTAATTGTGAGAAAAATGCAAATCAAAACTACATAAAAGTAAATGCCACATGATCCAGTAATTCCACTGCTGGAATTAAACAAAACAAAAACGTTAGTTCAGAAAGATATATGCACCCTTATGTTTACTGCAGCATTAGTTATGATAGTCAAGATATGGAAGTAACCCAAGTGTCCGTCCATAGATGAATGAATAAAGATCTCTCTCTCTCTCTCTCTCTCTCTCTCACACACACACACAGAGGAATATTACTTAGCCATAAAAACCAGTGAGATCTTGCCACTTGTGACAACATGGATAGACCTAGAGAGGATTATGCCAAGTGAAATAGGTCAGATAGAGAAAGACATTCCCACGTGACCTCACTTATATGCGGCATCTAAGAACAAACAGACAAAGCAGACGGACTCATAAATAGAGAGAACAAACTGATGGCCAAGGGGAGGAGAGTGGAGAAAAGGGTAAAATGGGTAAAGGGGAGTGGGAGGTACAGGCTTCCAGTTATGGAATAAATAAGTCACAGGAATAAAAGGTTAGCATAGGGAATATAGTCAATGGTACTGTAATAGCACTGTATGGTGACAGAAGGTAGCTACACTTGTGAGCATAGCATAATGTAAAGACTTGTCCAATCCTTATACTGTATACCTGAACTAATGTAACATTGTGTGTCAACTATATTTCAAAACAAGTCCTGCACTGAGATATTACCTCACACCCATTAGGATGGCTATTAAAAAAACCCAGAAAATAACAAGTATTGGTGGGAATGTTCGTTGGTTTGTAAAATGGTGCAACCACTTTGGAGAACAGTATGGCAGTTCCTCTAAAAGTTGAAAATAGAACTACCATATGATCCAGCAATTCCACTTCTGGGTATAGATCCAAAAGAACTGAAAGCAGCATTTCAAAGACATATTTGCCCACCCATGTCCATACCACTATTCACAATAGCCAGCAAGTAGAAGCGACCTGAATGTCCATCATTGGATGAATGGATAATCAAAATTCAGTATATACATACAATGGAATACAATGCACCCTTAAAAGGAAGAGAATCCTGTTGCATGCTACCATATGGGTGAACCTTGAGGACACTATGCTATGTGAAATAGCCAGTCACAAAGGGATAAATACTGTATGATTCCACTTCTGTGAAGTATCTAAATTAGTCAGATTAATGATATAGAAAGATAGATATAGATGATTACCAGAGCCTGAGACAAGAGGGGGGAGTCGTAGTTGAATTAGTACAGAGTTTCAGTTCTGCAAGCTGAAAATGTTCTCAATCAAGATCTGTTTCACAACAATGTAAACATACTTAACACTACTGAATTGCACAAGATGATAGGGGTGCCTGGATGGCTCAGTCGGTTAAGTGTCCAACCCTTGATTTCAGCTCAGGTCATAATCTCAGGGTCATAAGACTGAGCCCTGCTTTGGGATCCACATTGGGTGTGAAGCCTGCTTAAGATTCTCTCTTTCGGAGACAAACCACAAGAGACTTCTAATCNGGCAGGGTGGGGGGTTGTGGGGGGTAGGGAGGGAAAAATAATGAAACAAGATGGGATGGGGAAGGAGACAAACCATAAGAGACTTCTAATCTCATAAAACAAACTGAGGGTTACTGGGGGGTGGGAGGGTAGGGATAGGGTGGATGGGTTATGGACATTGGGGAGGGTTTGTGCTTTGGTGAATGCTGTGAAAGATGTAAGCCTGATGATTCACAGACCTGTACCCCTTGGGCAAATAATAAAAATAAAATTTAAAAAAAAAAAAAAAGATTCTCTCCTTCCCTCTACCCCTGCTCCCCTCGCCCTGCAAGACCCTTGTGTGAGCACGTGCTCTCTCTCCCTCTCTCTTAAAAAAAAAAATGGTTAAGATGAGAAGTTTTATGGTATGTGTTTTCTACCACAAAATTTTTTTCTATGCTGTTCCAACATTTATAACCTTATTAGATAAATAATAATAATAATAATAGCATCCATAACAACATCAACAGGAATAAAAGTCTTCATTGATTGAGTGCCTGAAAACAAACAAACAAGCAAAACCAGGTTTCAGTCTTTTTAAGTGTTGGTCTATTTCCTATTACCTTTACTCCGGGGAACTCCAGGGATCCCAGTTGAAAACTGGGGGTGTTTATTGGGGTCCTTCATTCCCGGTGGCCGTGGAACTCCAATTTTTATCCTCCAGTCCTGAGATTGTCAGAAGATCTGCTCAGATTCTCAGGCTGTCATCTGCCAAGCGTGAATCAGCAAATGTACTGAAGGGAAAAGTGACCGCACTGTTAGGCTCACCTCTCTCTGCTTCTCTTCTCCCTGAGGTCTTGATCCCTCAAATCTGTGCTGCCTTGATGCCTTCGGGCAGAGCTTTGAAGTATTTTATTCAGCTTTTCTAATTGTTAATTGGTAGGATCGAGCTAGTCTCCTCTATCTAGAAGCAGAAATCCTTGAGAGTTTTTTTTAAAGATTTTATTTATTTGAGAGAGAGAGCATGAGCAGAGGGAAGGGGCAGATGGAGAGGCTGACTCCCCGCTGAGCAAAGAGCCCCAGGATCATGACCTGAGCCAAAAGCACTTAACTGAGTCACCCACCCCCAGTCAGCCTTTTCTTCCCCTTGCAAGTTTTTGTTATTTTTCAAGTAATAACAACAATGTATTCTCACGGTATAAAGATACTAAAGGATATACGGGGCGGGGGGGCAGGGAAGCTATACACCCAGGCAGAGTTTCCCTACAGAGAAGCAATAACTTTCCAGAAATACTCTATGCAAACACAAGCAATTAATATATATTCTTCCCTCACACCTTTTATACAGAGGTAGCATACTGCCCACACTGTTCTGTACCTTGGTTATTCCATTTAATGATGTAGTTTGGAGATTGTTCTATATCAGCTTACGTAGAACTACTTCATTCTTTTTCACACTTGCATAGTTTTCTATTGAATGCATGTCCCATAATATGTCTATCTAGTACCCTATTTATGAATGTTTATGTAGTTTCTGATATCTTGCTATTGTAACTACCAGTACAATGGATATACTTGTACGAATTTCATTTTACAGGTTTGATTATTTGCATTAGACTATCTAGAAGTGAAATGGCTGAGTCAAAAGTATAAGCACTTAAAGTTTGGATTAATATTAGTTAATTTCCCTTAGAAATCTATACCAATTTAGGGGCACCTGAGTGGCTCAGTTGGTTAAGTGTCCACCTTTGTCTCAAGTCATGATCCCAGGGTCCTGGGATCCCTGATCAGCAGGGAGTCTGTTTCTCTCTCTCTCTGCCCCTCCGCCCACTCATGCTCGCTCTCTCTAATAAATAAATAAAATCTTCTAAAAAAATAAAACGGGGCACCTGGGTGGCTCAGTCAGTTGGGAGGCTACCTTCGGCTCAGGTCATGATCCCAGGCTCCTGGGATCAAGTCCCGCATCAGGCTTCCTGCCCGGCAGAGAGCCTGCTTCTCCCACTCCCTGTGCCTGCCACTCTGCCTACTTGTGCTCTCTATCAAATAAATAAATAATATATTTTTAAAAAATTTTTTAAATAAAACAAAAAAAGGAAAGAAAGCTATGCCAACTTACCTTCCTACCAGTACTTTAAGAGAATAACTCCCTATGCCATCACTAACTCGGAAAGTTGACAAACTACTCTATCTTTGCCAGTCTGATAGGTGAAAGAAATAATATCCCAGGGTAGTTTTATTCTGCATTTCTTTCAAATGAGGCTGGACATGTTTTCATGTATTTAAGAGACACTCAAATTTTCTTTTCTGTCATATCCTTCACCCATTTTTCTGTTGATTTGTTGTTCTTATTGATTTGCAGATACCGTTTGCATTAAGGAAAGTAACAATTTGTGTTACAAGTTCCAAACATTTCTCCCAATTTGTTGTATATCTTCTAACTTTATGGATTTTTCCAAGTAAAAAAACTTTAAGGAATAAAAATTATCTATTTTTTCTTTATGGCTTCTGGGGTTTGTGTAATATTTTAAAAGGCCTTCCTCAGGCTGGCTTAACAACACATCTATTATCTTCTCTTTTAGTACTTTTAGGATTTAATTTTTTACATTTAGAGTTTTGACCCATCTGGAATTCATTTTGGTGTATGGTGAAAGGTAGAAAACCAATTTTACTTTGCAAGCTTGTTGTCCCCAAACCATTTACTACTAAATCCTTATCTTCCCCATTGATTCAAAGTGCCAGGTTTAGCCCATACTTAATGTGTACATTTTGGTCAATGTGCTTTTTCAAGTGCAGTGATATCATACTATGTTTTGATATCTAGAAAGCTGGTTATACTACATAAAAAGTTAGAAATGTAGCATGACAAGGCCTACTAGATAGTAAAACACATCTTAGATGTTTTCATCTAAAACATAACTTCTTAGATCTTTTTAGATTATCTGATATCTTTTAGAAATTTCCTTTTGAACCTTAGAATCAGCTTTTCCAGTTTCAGAGAAAAAAACTTGTTAGCATTATTATTGGGAATGCACTAAACTTAAGAATAGCATTCTACATGATCTTTTATAAAAATTTTTTGTTGATTTATGGTTTCCAGGTAAAAATCACATCATCTTCAAATAATGAAAAATTTACCTCTTCATTTCTCATAAAGAATCATTTTTGGGAGGAGTAAAAGGAGTAAAAAGGCAGCAGTTTCATTCCTCCTCCCTCTCCCCTTCTTTCTTCTTTCTTCTTCTCCTTCTCCTTCTTCTAACATAGTAAGATTCTTCAAATGGGCAATGGTTCAAAGTTTTAAAAGTATAAAAGTGTAAACAGGAGAAAAATCATCATCCTACCCCATTCTCCAGCTCTCCTCCCCATAGGCACGCAGTGTTCTTTGTAGTGTCTTTTATATCTTTCTACAGATAGCCCATATGCATGCAGGCCAGCACAGCTGCCCCTTGAAAGTGTTCCGGGTCACAGTGTTAGAAGCCTCTAGCAAAGCCTGGGCTTTATAAAACCAAAGAGAGCCAAAGAGGAGGTCCTTTCCTGTGTCTTGTCTCCTCAATGACTAAATAATTAGAAATAGAAAAGACATAGGCCCTGAGTCCCAAGATAGTTCCCAACCTTCTCTGGAAGAGTGTCCTACACCTGGTGGGCTTAGAAGAACTGGGGCTCTGACTTCTACTTTTAGGACATTTATTTTCCACCAACAAATTCTACCTCCTTATCTGCTTCACACAGATGAATCCCAGACACACAGGTCTCTCTATTACTAAAATAGCCACAAACAAGTAGCAACTTGAAGCCCATGATATGTTTAGGGCCTGTGATTTAGAGTTGGATGTAGGCCTCCTGTTTATGGAGTCATCACTTCCAGAGTCTTCCAGCATTGTCCAGGTAACATCTCTGAGGGTCTCTTGAGACCACTGAAGCGACAGGCTTAGAAGTTTCCTCTCAGCTTCTCTAGCTGGTAGATCTTCCCCCATTCCACCCCTTACTCCAACCTGGCAAAAGAGATAAAATGTAAAAGGGCAACTCCCAGAAGCTGGCCCAAGAGATACCAGTGGGGAGGGAGCAAGAAAAAAAGAAACATGTGTAGGAGCTCACAGGAGGAGTGGAAGGAAACTCTACTATTTACAGATTCTTAAGCCAATGAGAGTACCTCCATCATTTTCTCTTGAGACAGATTCAGAAAGGCAGCAGCACAGAGCAACAGTTCACAACAGGCATTTTCTGTGGTGGAGTGGAGAAAAGCAGCCTGCAGCCATGGGACAGGGTGAGCCAAGCCACTTCTCCACAGGGCTTACTTGACTCTCAGTAGCTCCTCCATCATGACGTGTTTTCATTAAGAGAAGTAGGACGGCGGTTATGGTGGTGGTGGTTATGGTGGTGGTGGTGTGACTCTGGTGGGGTGGTGGTCGGTGCTGCTGGTGGTGGACGTGATGGTGGGTGGGGCTGTGCTGGGGGGTGGTAGTGGGTGCTGTGGTGGCGGTAGCAGCGGTATGGCTAGGGGTTTTTTGGTTGGTTTTGGTGGTAAATCGGTGGTCACGGTGGTGACGACAATGATGACAGTTAACATGGATTTATGGCATCACAATATGATTATTCTCACTGGGTTGTGACACACACAGGAGATAACCCTGGCAAAGCATGAGGGTGTTATATCCTCAAAGCTAAATGGGCTAGAAAGGGAGGTAAGAGTCAGGGAATCCAAATACAAGGAGCAGAGGTCAACACCAAGCAAGAAAATAGGTAGAACCAGAGGACGCAGAAAGCTCAGGGGTCTCTGCATAAGTCTGTTCATATATTTACAAGACTCGTCGTAAAATGAGAACTGCCTGACAGGCTGTCATAATACTCTCAGGACCCCTCCTTGGAGAGCTTTTCTGGGCTGCACAAGGCCATAGGTTTGGTGAGCCTTTAGGTGAAAGAGCCAAGTATGATCTCAGGTGAATTGATTTTAACTCTCCAGGCCTCATTCTTCCCATCTATAAAACAAGAGAATGGGCTCAGTGATGTCAAAACCAGCTTTAAAAATTATCTGACTGTGTTTGAAGAAGAAAGGAGTAGGGGTGAGCAAAATTCCGGGTTTTATCCATTGTTTTGGATAGGGACCAGAAAAGAAGGTCAGCAATGAGGGCAAGCATTGCTCTTATTAATAATAGTAATAGTCTCATTGAATGGGATTTCTTATGCACCTGACACTGTGCTAAGTGTATTAATACATTAACTCATTTCATTTCTCCAACCCTGCAGGGAAGGATGATTATTCTAAGGAAGAGGAAACTGAGGTTCAGAGTGGTTAAGTTACTTGCTTTAGGTGGCACAGCTAGTAAGTCGAGTCAAGGATTTCAACCTCAGTTTAACTCTGACTCCAGGGTCTCTGCTTTTAGTAAAGTTGTCACATTTACCTTGTCTCTGTGACTTCCCTTTCCCTTTAGCCCTGGGGATCAAGAACTGTGACTTCCAGGCAGCAAAAAACAATGAGGAACACCACACCAAGGCCATCAGCTCCCGGCATCTCATCGTGAGGAGAGGGCAGCCCTTCACCATCATCCTGCACTTCCAGGCTCCAGTCTACACCTTTACATCCACCCTGAAGAAGGTAGCCCTCATTGCACAAACTGGTGAGTGAGGCAGGCCCCTTTGGCAGGAGGACTGGGGGGTTTCTTCCTCCAGCACCTCCTCAGGGAACAAAGGAGCAAATGGCCCCCACTGCTCCTGAGCCTCAAGAAGTCGTGCCCACCTGAGAGGGCTGTGGTGAAGATGAGATAAAATGCCTAAAAAATACTGTGTATTGGGGCGTCTGGGTGGCTCAGTTGGTTAAGCAGCCAACTCTTGATTTTGGCTCAGGTCATGATCTCAGGTCCTGGAATCAAGGCCCTTGCGTTGCTCTGCACCCAATGGGAGCCCACTTGAGGATTCTCTCTCCCCCTCCACCCCTTCCTCACTCTCTCTAAAATAGGTAAATAAATCTTTTTTAAAATAGCATTTATTATGATTCAGAAGTTGCTGAGCATCATTATCACTAAGGGGTTCCTTTCAGTTACAAATATATCAGTTTTGTAGAAAGCCTAAATGGATCTAATCTAGGCTTATGATAACACTTAATTGCTACTATTTATTGAATTTGTACTATATGTCAGATATTGGGCCAAGTGCTTCACATGCAATATCACATTAAGACCTCACATCCGCCCTACAAAGAAGGCATACCACTACTCCCACTTTATACACTATGGACCTTTTCTAGATGTAGGTTCATGAGTACTGAGAACTTGTGCTCTCCCCTCACTCTTTACTGCCTCCCATTACTGGATGGGCTCCTTCCATTCTCACCAAAAACCAATTTTCACCTGTTCCAACTTTGTGATATTTGACTTTATTATTCTGAGTTGTGACCAAAAGGTCCAAATGACCAATTCATCTCTGTGTGACTGCAGGAGAGCACCCTTCCAAGGCCAACAAGACCCAAGCCATATTCCCAATTTCCCGTTTGGGGGACCAGAAGTGGTGGAATGCGGCAGTGGAAGACAGAGATGACGAATCTTGGGTCATCTCTGTGACTGCGCCCGCAGACGCCATCATTGGCCGCTACTCGCTCCTGCTGCGTGTCTTGGGCAAGAAGCAACTCCTCCTAGGCCAGTTCACACTGCTCTTTAACCCTTGGGCTCGAGGTGAGTCTGGACCTGAACCAGCCTGGGCTGCACAGGGACTCCAGGCCATGGAATTGGGGCACAGCTCTGGAAGGAAATGACTCCCCCAGGCCCCAGTGGGCAGCTCCCCCTCAGGACAGCACCAGCACTCAGTTACTGTGGTACCTGCTCCCTGGCTAAATGGCCTCTCAGACCTGGGGTCTGTGTCAGTATCACCCTTGGCAGAAGGCTGAAAGCAAAGGCTTAACTCAACCTGCTGTCGGGCGGGGCTCTTTGGTCACAGGAGCTGAGACTCACTGAGATGACCCTGGTAGAGCCACACTTTATTGTGACAGCGCAGGGGTTGAGAACTAGAAAGTGGTTCAGGAATGGACACCACCTGAGGGATGGGCTTCTCTGTTTCTCCTCTGGACTCCCATAGTCTGTGTCCAGGGTGAATCCGGTTTTACAGGACCTGAGGTCTATTTACATGATTTGGGGGACCCTCTTTAAGAAAAAGAATACAAAAGTTTGAATTGCCCAGGCCTACAGTGGTCTGTGCAAGTGAAGGGCCCAAAGCTTCAGCTTCATCAGCTCCACAATAAATCTGCCCTTTTCGGTGGTCTCTGCTTCTCTCCACTTGTATGTTCTGTTCTTACTACCAACTGCTGGGTCCTCTCCGCAGTGATCTATCTAAATATTTGCTAGAGTGGCAAATGAATCAGCTAGTGCCTATAAGTCAGCAGACAAAGGGTGGGCTTTCCTGAGATCAGGTGACCTCCTGCAGCCCAACCAGTGGCCACCTCTTGGCAAAGGCCAGCCTTGGCTGTTGGGGCTATTTCATCTAAAAAAGACCATCAGAGGTGGTTGACATGCCCCAGACATGAGGAGGCATCTCCTCTTCCTTCCCATTCTGAAGGATGAGTCTGTCTTTCCTTTTTAAATCTGCCACCCCCCACCTTAATCCTTGGGGCTCCCTGAAGCATTGTTCAGGGGCATGGAAAACAATTTCAACCAGCTTTCCTGTCCTCGCTACCCAGACAACAAGTGCAGAGCCTTTTTCTTTCAGGAGTTTCACTGCCAGCCTGAAGGGCCCCTCATTATAAGGCAGGGCTGGGAGACAAAAGGAAACATAGGGAAGCAGAAGAAATCTTCCCAGGTTCCTCCAGACAGTTCCTAGCTCCCTTTCTATGTGGCATCTGAAACCCAGTGGGCTCCTCTCCACTTTTCTTGCACAGGGTGGGGTTCTCCAATCTCCCCTCCCTCAGGTGATCCTGCCTCATCTCAGTTCAGGCTCTTATTTCCTGATCCAAGGGGATGAGCAGGTACAGCAATAGAAGGGAATGAGTGTCCATTCAGGGGCAGATGCCATGTGGGTAAATGTGAAGTCAGGGCCCCTTCGGCTGGGGGAGGACCCAGGGCTCTTGACATACTTCCCTCCAAAGTTGATGTCCTAGCGTACCTGCCTCGCTGACTCAAGCCCACAACCAGAGCTAGGCCCTTGTGGCCAGAGCAAAGACAGAATCTGAGATCATGCTCAGTTCAGTGGGAACTCTTAGTCTTGACTCCATGCTGGGTTCCTTGCCTCTAGGCTTGGTTTGACCTGCCTGGGGAAGGCCTCTCTATGTGAGTCCCTATGGAGATGTCTGTGTTGGCAGGGGTGAGTTATTGGCTCTGCTCATCTGGGAGGTGATTAAGAGATTTTCAGGTTATCCGGGACTCAGTCCCATCTTAGCATACTTAGAGATGGGACTCTCCTGGATTCAAAAGGAAATTTTACATTCTACAATGAAAGTCCTATTCATAAGCGGAGAACTTTAAAAAGGGGGGGCCACGCCCTGGGGGAGGAAGCGAGGGTGATATTACCTGTGCTCTGATAAGGTACCTCCCAGAGCCCTACAGAACCTGGGGCCCAGCACTTCAGTCTGAGGTGATTTCATAGATAGTATGCAGGATGGAGGGGCAGGTGTCAAGGGCTCCTCGGGTACGTGGTTCTGTGATTTTAGGCCTCAGGTTCTTCAGGGCTTCCCGATTTTTAATATCCTATCCTTCTGCTGTTTTGAGTACCCTCCTCCCAGCAGATGCCTGGAGGGATAATCTGGAAAGCCTTTTCTCTTATTAGCTCCGAGGAACCAGCCTAAGCACCCTCCTCCTCTCCCCCACCCAGCAACACTTGAGAGACACTTGGCAAACAGAGCAGGTCTCCCTGCTGCTCCCGGCTTCCTAGAGTGTCCCCCTTAAAGCCCACCATCCTCCTCATGAACCCCAACCTGATCCTTTGAGGAAGGCAGCAGGAGAGGTAGGAGAGACTGTGGGAGTCTCAGACCCCCTTGAACACCTCCCCCCCCACTGGCTTCTACTTTGCCCAGCTCCACTGTTCCCTTTGACCCTCTGACCCTGTCTTACCGGACACTTCTCTTCCTTTCTGCTCACCCCTGTCAACCTGTTTGATTAGTCTTTTTTCCTGAAACACTATTTTTAAATTATTTTAACATTTTAAGTAATCTCTATGCCCAGCGTGGGGCTCAAATTTATAACCCCAAGATCAAGAGTTGTATGCTCTACTGACTGAGCCAGCCAAGTGCCCCTGAAACACTTTTTTTTTTTTTTTAACTTGAACTTGTGAGATATAACAGGCCCATTGGGAAGTTCCCTGGGCTGTTGCCAAACTCTCTTGGGTCAAAAGCATTCTGGCTGCCCATGTCTTCTGGGAACGAGTAGGCTTTTTAAGCTTGACTTGTTCCTGTCTGGCTGACTACAAAGGCCACCTTGGCTGACCCAGGGACTCTGACCCCTGTCCCCACTTTGCACCAGAGAGGAGTCTGGGTCCCAGTGGGGTCAGTGAAAAAAGGGAATTCCTCCCCAGTCTTCATCATGCCCAGAGCTAAAGGGAAGGCCGACAGACAAACCCAACCTGGGCAGGGAGGGCAGGCCTAGCACCCCACAGGCCCTCATTCCTGCCTGCTTTTCACCAGAGGATGCTGTGTTCCTGAAGAAGGAGTCTCAACGCAGGGAGTACGTGTTGAACCAGAATGGCCTCATCTATCTGGGTATGGCTGACTGCTTTCACGCAGAGCCCTGGGACTTTGGCCAGGTATGGGGACTTCTGGGGAAGAACAGGGCCCAGTGATTGCCCCATAACTTTCAGTGTTCAGACCAGACAGAGCTGGCAGGTCCAAAAGCCTGTAGGTTATGAGGCCATTTCTATTATTATTATTATTATTATTATTATTATTATTATTATTTTCTTCTTCTTTCTTCTTCTTTCTTCTTCTTTTCTTCTTTTCTTCCCTTCTCCTTCTCCTTCTTTTTTCTTTAAGGATTCATGCCATAAGTTTATTTAAAAACATATTGAGTATGTTGAATTCAAGAGTTTGGTCCATTTTTCAAAGAGACTGCACCTCTCAAAATGAGATCTGTAGTCTAAGTAGCTACGTGTCCCTCTCTGCTCCTAAATGTGGGTTCCTCAAGAGCAAGAGCTGCCTTGGGTCTCCTCCCCATGGGGGTCAGTGCTGGCAGGAGAAGTAGGAGCACACGAAATAGCAAACAACAGAAATGAAACAATACAGCTCTGGTCCTCAAGGGTTCACACCCTGTCGGGAAAGTCAGACAACAGAACAGGCAAAGGATGGGACTACGTGGACACAGGGACCAGGGGGCATGACCGGAAGGAGTGGAACCTGAGTCTGGGAAAAGTATGAGGTGATGTTGGGGAGCTGAGTACCCAACCTGGAGGTCCTTCATCATGGTCCTGTGTTCTCCTTACAGTTTGAGAGCAGTGTCATCGACCTCAGCCTGCACTTACTGAGCATGGACAAGCAGGTGGAGGAGTGGGGCAACCCTGAGCATGTCGCCCATATTTTGGGGGCCTTGGTAAGTTGGGGAAGGAGGGGAGCCCTCTGCAGGAGCTGCCCACATTTACGGCCCTGGAAGTCTTCAAATCACAAATGGTCCCTGTCTCCCATTATGTGGGGGGACAGTTCTTGGAGAAAGTCTCAGTGAGGAGGGAGGACAGTAGCATCCACAAGGGAGAGAAGAGCAAAGGGAAGTGTCATCCCTTGGGACACAAGCCAGGAGGACTAAAACTGGCCTGGAATTCCTCACAGCACTCCTCCCTCCTTTTCTTCCTCCCATCTGCCCAACCTAAAGGCTTAGGTCCATGGGAGAGGGGATAGGTTCTATCTTGCCCAGTGTTTGCTGTTCAAGTGGTCATTTGTTTTCATTTCTAAATTATTCCTAAGAATATACAGACCATGAAGGTAGTTTGGTGCTTCCTACTGTCCCTAAATGTCCTTTCAGAGGAATCGTGAGTTCCCCATTTCTGCTCATGCCTCTGGACTCCCCTCCAAGGAGGTGGACAAAGACAAGGTCAACCTGTGAGGAGGAAGAAGTTTGGGATAAGTGGGCCTTGAGGCCCCAAGTGCAAATGCCCTCAAAGCAATCAGGGTCAGGCAAGTGAGGGAGAAGGGAAACCAGCCCCCAGTGAGAGGCAGCTCTCTTGCTGTTCTTAGGATGTGAATTTTGCTTGCCTGCCCATGAACCCCTGGCTTCCAGAGGACTAGAGAGAAAGAATTCCCCAGGCCCCACTCCTAGAGATTATAAGCCAGTAGGTAGGGCGAAGCCCAGGAGTATCCAGACGATTCTGATAGAGGTGGTCTAAGCCTCCTTACTCCCCACCCCTCTCCAGAGGCTGTTCTGTCCTGGGCCCTCCGTAACATCTGCACATTTCCACAAACAGCTACACGCTCTCAAGGAGAAGAGGGTCCTGCCCACAACACAGACTGCCACCGCCCAGGAAGGGGCCTTGCTGAGCAAGCACCGGGGCAGTGTGCCCATCCTGCGGCAGTGGGTCACAGGCCAAGGGCGACCTGTATACGACAGTCAGGCCTGGGTGTTCGCTGCAGTTGCCTGCACAGGTACAGAGCTGGCTTGCCTGCCGCACCCCTGGGTCACCATGGCTACTGTACAGCGTGTCTACCCTGCCTTTTGGGTTGCCCCATGGCTTTCGCCCTGAAACTTTCCCTTGCCTTGCCCCAGGAGAGCAAGCCCCAGCGCTCCATCGTACGTTCTGTAAGCCTCACCTGCTGTATACTTTGCCTGCTGCATGCATTTTCGCTACCTCATCTCTCGGCCTTTAGGCACCCCATGCCCGTCCATCAGTCCTACCAGTCAGGTGCCAGTGCCCTTTGTCTTTCCACGGTGTCCAGTGGCATTTAAGACCGTGCCTGCCCAGAGGAGACACTGAAAACACTAGCTATACATACCAAGGCCTCTCTGGAACCTCCTGACTCTCTGGCCCCTTCCATGCAGTGCTGCGATGCCTAGGAATCCCTGCCCGCGTCATTACCACGTTTGGCTCAGCGCAGGGAACCAGCGGACGCTTGTTCGTGGATGAATACTACAATGAGGAAGGCCTTCAGAATGGAGAAGGCCAAAGAGGCAGAATCTGGTGAGAAGCCCAAGGAGGACAAGGTCCCAGACATGGAAGGGTTCCAAATCCACACGGTATAGCCTCACAGCAACCCCCATACACCTGAGTGACCCTAGCACTGAGAGTAGGCCCTCAAGACTTGTAGCCAGGAGGCTGCTGGTCAGTCGTGGCACACACACCGCCCCCCAGGGAGTGTTGCAGCCACTTTTACAGTGGCATGCATTCCCATGGCAATAAAGACTCTGCCATGTCTAGTTCTCTTTAGGAACACTTTCTCCCCAACTTGAATTACTCCTTTGGTACCTTCAGGATCTTCCAGACTTCCACGGAGTGCTGGATGACCCGGCCTGCTTTGCCCCCAGGTTATGACGGATGGCAGATTCTGTACCCATGTGTTTCTAATGGAGGTGGAGGTAAGGGCTGGGGGTAGACCCACTGCCATACTGGGCTGCACAAAGCTGTGCAAGCAAGAAGTCCCTTGAAAACAGGAGCAGCAGGAGGTCCAAAGGGGGTCTGCATCTCCTAAAACAGGAAAAGTGGAAGGAATGATAGTGACCAGCAGAATGCTCACCTGAAGCCAGCGGGTTCAAGGGAACAAAGGTGTTAGTCATCTAGGCCCAAGGCCATGGGGAGACTTGCCCTACCTCAGAGCAACAGGCAACAGAGCAGAGTCTCAACGAAGAGTAAAAGGTCTTAAGATAGCTGGTGGATGTGCTGGTTAGGGGTTTGTGAGGTGGGATTTCTGAGGTTCGAGAGGTGGATAAAGAGGGTACAGAGATAGGTTTGAGCTCGGACAAGAAATCTTCAGGAGCCATACAAAGATTGCTCTTCCTTTCTCAGCAGCAGAACAGTAACAGAGCCTGGCACATAGTAAGTGCTCAATAAAGGTGACCTACTCCTATCATATCCATTGCAGAATTGGCTAAGGAATTCTGCTGTACTATGCTTCTCTGAGGTTCTATCTGTCCAGTTTCTGAGAGGGCTCCTGCCACAGGCCGTGACTAAAAAGTACTGTCACTAAATAATTCTGAATTTCACCACTGCAGTGCCCTTTCAGAAACTCTACCTAGTGCCCCCCTCTGACCTTGATCTTGGGGAAGGGCAAATAGGGTATAGGATGGGGACTGAGGTTATGGAGCTCTGACTCAAAGAGAGGTCTGGGTATGGTTCCTCTTGCTCACTGACCTTTTTCTCCCTCAGTCCTAGGGTCCTGTGATCTGACCCCTGTCAAAGCAGTCAAGGAGGGGACACTAAACCTGACCCCTGGAGTATCGGACCTTTTTGCCACAGTAAATGCCTCATGTGTGGTCTGGAAATGTCGGGAGGATGGCGCACTGGAGCTGACCAACTCCAACACTAAGTATGTCGGCAACAACATTAGCACCAAGGGTGTGGGCAGCAACCGCTGTGAGGACATCACTCAGAACTACAAGTATCCTGAAGGTACTGGGCAGGGGAGGGCCCCAGGCTTCTCAGCACCTGAAACACCAACAGAGGGGAAGGGATGGGCCAGGAAGACGCAGGCCAGAGAGACTCACAGTCTTCTCCCCGTCATATAAAGTAGGATTTTTTAACCCCATTTGATACTATCAACATTTGGGGCCAGATAACTCTCCATCGTGGGGGCTTGTGCATCACAGGATGTTCAGAAGCATTTCCAGACTGCATTCGCTAGAGGCCAGCACCCCACAAGGGGCTGTGACAACCAAAAAGGTCTCCAGGTGTTTCTAAATGTCCTCTGGGGGACAAAATTGCCCCCAGTTGAAAACCACTACTATAAAACAACACGCTTAATACCAACCCCAGCTGCCAGAAGATGTTCTCCCTCTCTCCTTCTCGCCCTCTCTTCCAGCACCCCAAATCTGTTCCTTCCTCCATATTGATTAATGGCACCACCGTCACCTATTTGTCCAAAGAAGGCCTGCACCCTCCTCAACTCTCCTTCCTTCACTGCCTCACATTACTCTAACATCTGTTTCCTCACCTCCTTCCTCGCTGCCTATAGAAAATTCAGGGCCTCAACAGCTCTTGTCTGCAGCATTGTAACAGCCTCCTAACAGGACCCCCTGGGGTCCAGATAGTCTCTCCATTATCGTTCCCTTTCCAACTTAGTTTCCAGAGAGAGCTTCCTAAGACACAAAATAATGTTACTCCCCTGCTCTAGAATATTCCATGCTCCCTACTGCCCTTGGAGTAAGGCAATTCCTTCACTTAGGAAGACGTGAGTCCCTGCAGACCTGTCCTCAGAGCATGGCCTGTCCAAAAGCTTGCTCTCCTACCATTCAAGGGGCAAATGCATAACACTTGAAGAACTGGAATGACCTGGAAGAGACATGCTGTATCTGTAGTGGATATGCCCAACGTAGACCTTTTTGAAGTTTTTATTCAAATTCCAGTTGGTTAACATACAGTGTAATATTAGTTTCAGGTGTACAATATGATTCAACACTTCCATACATCCCCCAGTGCTCATCATGACAAGTGCACTCCTTAATCCCCATCACCTAGTTCATCCATCCCCCACCTACCTTCCTTCTGGTAACCATCAGTTTGTTCTCTACAGTAGTCTGTTTCTTGGTTTGCCTCTCTCTCTCTTTTTCCCCCTTTGCTCATTTGTTTTATTTCTTAAATTCTACCTATGAGTGAAGTCACATGGTATTTGTCTTTCTCTGACTATTTCACTTAGCATAATATACTCTAGCTCCATCCATATTATTGCAAATTGCAAGATTTTATTCTTTTATATGGCTGAATAATATCTGTGTGTGTGTGTGTGTGTGTGTGTGTGTGTGTGTGTGTGAGATCTTCTTATTCATTCATCAATTGATGGACACTTGGGCTGCTTCCATAATTTGACTAGTTGTAGTAAACGCTGCTATAAACCTCAGGTAGCATGTATCCCTTTGAATTAGTATTTTTGTATTCTTTGAGTAAGTACCTACTGGTGCAAATGCTGGACTGCAGGGTAGTTCTATTTTTAACTTTTTGAGGAGCCTCCATACTGTTTTCCAGAGGAGCTGTGCTGGTTTGCATTCCTACCAGCAGTGCAAGAGGGGTCCCCTTTCTCCACATCCTCACCAAAACCTGTTGTTTCTTGTGTTGTTGATTGTAGCCATTCTGACAGGTGTGAGGTGATATCTTATTGTAGTTTTGATTTACATTCCCTGATGAGGAGTGATATTAAGCATCTTTTCATGTATCTGTTGGCCATCTGTATGTCTTCTGCCCATTTTTAATTGAATTATTCATTTTGGGGATGATGTGTTTTATAAGTTCTTTATTTTGGATACTGCCCCTTTATCAGACATGTCATTTGCATATATTTTCTCCCATTCCATAGGTTGCCTTTTAGTTTTGTTGTTTGTTTCCTTTGCTGTGCAGAAGTTTTTTATTTTCATGTAGTCCCAATAGTTTATTTTTGCTTTTCTCTTGCCCCAAGAGACATATCTGGAAAGAAGTTGCTATGGCCGATGTCAAAGAAGTTACTGCCTGTGTTCTAGGACTTTTTTGTGGTTTCAGGTCTCACATTAAGACAGACTTTTTTTTTTTAAGTTAAATGTGGCCTTAGAGGATTGCAGAGTTCTTGTGACTTTGGCATTTGAGTGGCAGTAGGTAAATCAATCTTAATCTTGAACTTTTATTAGAACAGTCTATGCTCTCTGGATAAGAGGCCTTCTTTATTTCCTCCATTCTTCAGGATCTCTTCAAGAAAAAGAGGTGCTGGAGAAAGTCCAGGAAGAGAGAATGCGACATGAGAAAGACAATGGCATCCATCCTCCCAGTCTCAAGACTGCTGAGCTTCTATACATGCGCTTGAAAGCACCCTGCTCCCTAAACCTGGGAGGGAATGTCCAGTTCAAAGTGAAACTGGTTAACGCCAGTGACCAGGAGAAGGCAGTGCAGGTGGCATTTGCGTTGCAGGCAATATACTACAATGGCCTCCTTGCTGCTGAGCTCTGGAAGATGAAGCAGTCCCTTATGCTCGACGCCAACAAGGGTAATTCTATGGCCCCCAGATATCCCAAACCCCAGCTCCCACCCTGGGAGGGAGCGGGGTACCCCTGAAGGTCTGAAGAGGTACCTTCTAGCCCCTGGTATGCCCTCTGTTTCTCTGCCATTCAACACTTATTTATTGAGCTTCCCACAGACCAAAGACCCCACAATTCCATAAGTAAACAGACAATGGTAGCAGTTAAAGAAGTGTTTGATAAGGTCAAGGGAGTACAATGGCAGGGGAGTATCTCACCCAGGTTAGAGCAGGCTGTTATCTGGTAAAGCAGACTGCACTGGGTCTGAAAGGATGAGTAGGAAGGGGAGTGACAGGCAAAAAAGTAAGTCACAAGTATTCAAGGCAGAAGGAAGAACACATGCACAGGTTCTTCGTCCTCTCCCAAAGTCCTACTTCACTGGCCTGGAATGGGGTCCTGGCATCGGCATTTTTTAAAAGCTCCCTATGTTATCCTAGGGTTGAAAGTACTTGGACTAGAACAGTTGTTCTCAATCTTTGTTGCCTATCAGAATCACCTGGGGAAGTCTGATGCTCAGCCTATATCCCAGATCAATTAAATCAGAAACTCCATGGTTGGACCCAAACATCAAAACTGTTTAAATTCATTGAGTGGTTCCAATGTGAAGATAAGAGAGAATCAGTGGACTGGAACTTGCCTACATTATTGCAACAGCCTCCTAACCAGCTCCCCTGCCTCCAGTCTCCACCGTGTTCCCTTTCTGAGGGGGCCAGAGGCTGGATCACACAGGGGCTTGTATGTCATGCCAAGGAGTTGAATTTTGTTCTTTGGGCAGTGGGAAGCTGGGGAAAATCTGAACTAGAGGGGCCAATGTGATCAGAAACCCATTTGAAAAAAAATAACTTTTGTCTGAATGGAATGGAAGAGGTCATATTAGAATACTGACTCTCAACCTTGGCTACATGTTGAATCACTGGGGGAACTTTAAAAATACTGCTGCCTGGGCCTCACTGCCAGAGTCTGATATAATTGATCTGGTCTATAGACTGGCATTGGGATTGTTTTATAAAGTTCTCTCTCTGATTCTAATGTGCAACTAATGTTGACAACCACTGGATCAGAGGTTGGAAAGTTTTATAATAATCAAGTCAAGGCACGAAGGACCAATGAGACTAGCAGGACTTCAACTGAAGACATATTAAGGAGGTAGGATAGATTGGACTTGTGAATATGTGGGGGGGAGGGGAGTGAGAGGGTTGCTTCCTCTCAAGAATAGGAAAAATAAGGAAGAGCAAGTATGGGGAGAAAGATGATGAGTTCTGTTTGTGGCATGTTGGGTTTGAAAGCCCATGAGAAATCCCAACAGAGATGGCCAGTAGGCAGCTGGAAACCTAAACCTGGCATTCAAAATAAAGGCCTGGGTTGGAGACCAGATGTGGGAATCCCCACACAGAGAGGGCTGCCAAGAGTCAGGGCATTGATGAGTTCCTGGGGATGGAAGAAAGGTTGTGAGAGGAGAAGAGGGTGAAAGGGGAACCCAGGCAGCACCAGCATGTAGGCGGCAGGCAGGGAAAGAGCAGGGAATAAGGGAAACAGAGAAGCCAAAGAGAGGAAGGAGTACCCACCAGGGGCAGCAGAGTAGCCATGAGATGTCAAGGCTGAAAAGCAGACACTGAGGGAGTGATCTTACTGAGAAGTAACATCAAAGGCCACCTTCCTGGGGCTAAACTGATGGAGAGTTATGAAAGCAAGACATAGTATACAGTACTTCCTGGAAGAACAGACAGAAAAAGAGACAGGCTGAGTGGCAGTCAGCCAGGGACACTGGGTAGAGGGAAGGTGTTTTTTTGTTTATTTAAGTTGAGACAGCAGAATCTGCTTACACGCTGAGGAAAACAATCAACAGAGAGGGAAAAACTGAAGCCTCAGGAAAGATGGATTATAATTGATGGTGCAACCCTTGGGGGACTGAGAAGCAACTGGAATAACTGTAGCTTACTTTTGGTAAACACAATGTTAAGTGTTCCATATGCATTATCTCATATATCCTTACAACAACCTTCTGAGGCAGCAGCCATTATTGTCCCTGCTTTATAGATGAGGAGATCAAGACAAAGAGAAGTTACATAATTTGCCCCAAAGTTACAAAGCAGGCAATGCTGGGGTCAAGATGGGGCACAGACTTAAAAAGTGGAGGGTTTGACTTGGGGAGAGAAGACATCTCATCTTCCTTGGGGTGGTGGGAGCAGGGGTAGATGACTATGCCTAAGGGCTGGGGCGGGAACATAAGCTTGAGAAGATTCCTAGACAATGGAGGATGGCTTCATTTTCTCCACAAAAGGGAAACAGAAGAAGCAAAGAATAAGAAGGAACTAAGTAAGCATATATTCAGCAACAACTGTGTGGCAGGGTCTGAGATAAGCACTTGGTGTCTCATTTAACACAAGCCACCCACCAGCTAGGCATTATTAATAGACAAGGAATCTGAGGCCAGAGAGCTTAACTTGTTCTAGTCTGTAGGGGCCTTCCACAGCCGTACTGAGGGTGGTCTGTCAAGAGCATTGGAGGAGGCAGTGATGGTGATAGGGGGTGGGGTCTTGACTGAGTTCAAGTTTGAAATTGCTGTGAGAAATTAGGCATCTTTCTGACTTCAGTAAGATACTGACTCCTTTGCACTGTGTGTAATATTGCCTGTTGCCAGGGCACTCATACCCATGATTTGCACTGACTCTCCTTGTCTTATGTTTCAGGTAAGTCAATCACCAAAGACCCATCCTTCTCCCATTTTGAGCAAAGCCCACCAGAGAACAGCTTCCTCAGACTCACTGTCATGGCCACAGCAATGAACTCTGAGTCCAGCCTTAGCTGCTTTGTTCAGAAAGACATCGCCATTTGTAGACCACACCTTACCATTGAGGTAGGCACCAGTCTTTCCCCAAGTCACTCCCGTTCACTCCTGTTTCAGAAGCAATCAGAGCCCCTCAAGCTTCAGGTCAAACAACCATGCTGTAAGATTACCAGAAAATGCTAGGTTGAGAGCTCCTTCTCTTGAAAGAGATGGTTTCTTACATATGCTATTAAGGTTTACATCTTCCAGCTTCTTTTTTTGGTTCCATAAAGATTTTAAAAAACAGGGCCTCCCCAGTTGCTACCTCCATACTTGGATAACACTAGCCTAGCTTTATTTAGCACTTTATACATATGCCAATGTATTTTCACCTTCTTTCTTTAATACAAAATCCCTGCGAGGTGGAACCATTCCCACTATTCAGATGAGGAAACAATCCTAGAAATTATCATACACACGATCATGAAAATGGGATGTTTTAGAGGCTTATGGCTCTTGATCTAGTCCTCTTTCCACATGTCTACCCTGACCAAAATGAATGCGATCTGGTCCTGGCCCTCAATAAGATTATATTATATTTAAGCAAAAGAGACACAGTATTAGGTCTCTTATGTAAGTGCTTCAATAGAGGGACAAAGACACTATGGCATAAGTGAAGTAAGGGGATTAATTTCAGCTGGTGGGTTTGCGGAAGACTTAGGAGGAGGCGTTTATGCCGGGCCTTGAAAAATAGGCAAGCTTGGGCTCCTGGGTGGCTCAGTTGTTAAACGTCTGCCTTTGGCCCAGGTCATGATCCCAGGGTCCTGGGATCGAGGCCCACATCGGGCTCTCTGCTCAGCAGGGAGCCTGCTTCCTCCTCTCTCCTCTCTCTCTGCCTGCCTCTCTGCCTACTTGTGATCTCTCTCTGTCAAATAAATAAATAAAATCTTAAAAAAAAAAA
>LNAC01000456.1:342431-353439 GCA_002007465.1 Ailurus styani | reverse complement strand
CCTCTCTGCCTCCTTGTGATCTCTCTCCCTCTGTGAAATAAATAAATAAAATCTTAAAAAAAAAAAAAAAAAGGCAAGCTTTAGTGCAGAAGTTGATGAAGGCCACCTCAGGCCGAAGACTGAACTGGGAGGCCCCAAAGAAGGGAGTCTGAGGCGGGTGCTGGGATGTCATTTAGTTGAGGAAAGAACAGATGAGGCTGGAGAAGGGGACTGGGGTCAGACTATGAAGGGTTCTGAATGCCAACCAAAGCCTAATTCTGAAAACAATGGGAACCCCTCCAAGACCTCTAAGTGGAGGAGAGGCACCATCAGAGATGGCCTTGAATGAATCAAGGCAAGGGTAAGTATCAATTCTGAAAGACCAGAGAGGGGGGTAAAGAAGTCAGGTGTGAAGTTTGGGTCTGGATGGCAGAGACAGGAGAGTAACTGAGGAGAGTACAGGGAAGGTCCCTGCGAGGGGAAGCAGTAACTGCAGCCCTGTGCTCTTGGCATCCACTCCAGGTTTTGCCTCTTTCCACAGATGCCAGAGATAGCAGAGCAATATCAACTTCTTAAGGCTTCAGTCCGCCTCCATAACTTCCTAGATGTTCCCATGAAGGACTGTGTGATCTCCCTTTTTGGAAGGGGGCTCATTCACAGAGAGAGGAGGTACAGGTAAGAGACCACAAGTTTCTCGGGGCACCTGGGTGGCTCAGTCAAACATCTGCCTTCAGCTCAGGTCATGATTTCGGGATCCTGGGATTGAGCCCCATGTCTGGGCTCCCTGATCAATGGGGAGTCTGCTTCTCTCTCCCCCCCATCCCCACTCCCACCCTCACTTGTGCTCTCTCAAATAAATAAAATCTTTAAAAAAAAGAGAGAGAGAGAGAAAGAGAGAGACTACAAGCTTCTCATCTCACTGAAACATCTCAACTTGTCAGAAAGGCAGGGACTCAAGATTAATGACTGTCTTTTTGCTGTCCATAGAGACAGAAAAAAATACCCTCTAGAAGCAGAACTGAAGGACTAGAGGCTCCCTCATGGAAGACAGGAGTGAGGAAGTCTGTGTGCCCCATGGGCATCCACCTGACCCCGAATGCTGCCCTGGTCATGCAGGAAGAGGCTGGGTATTGCTGGTAATTGCAGGCAAGGAGGTTAGGCCTGGGTACTAGAAAATACCATAGAGAGGGTAGGGTGCCTCTTGGTGTGGCCAAAGAGCTCATTCTACTAATGACAACCACGATATAAAATTTCCCACCACCACCCTTCACACTTTTGTTAGTATGTGCATCCTTTCATTAGTATGTGTAAAATGGTACTGTGCTTCATAAGCCTATACGTTTAACTTATGTAAATGATGGTATGTCTAATCCTTTTCCTTACTTTTCACTCAGAACTGTTTTTGAGATTCATCCACATATGTTAAGCCCACTGCTTTGGCAACATAAGGCTTCATCCAGTACATCCGTACTTTCTACCACTCCACTCTACAGTGATGGGCACCCAGAGAGCCTCCAAGCCTCGAACATCACAAATATTATTGCAATGAACAGCCTCACACATCTTCTTATATACTAGTTTGAAACTCTAGTCGGGGAGGAAGGAGATGTACGCCCGGATATGGAATTGCTAGGTCACAGGATCTGACCTGGTTTGACCGGGTACTATGAGATTTGTCAACAGAATGACTGCAGAAGTCAGCGCCCCCTCCAGCAGCACAGGAGTTTCTATATTCCTACCGTTTCTCCACTTTTCTCCACTCTTAGCAATACTCAGCTTTCTTTTCTTCCAGTCAAACAGAAATAAGGTAGTATCTCATTATTGTTTTGATTTGCAACTCTTCACATGTTTATTAGCCTTTTCTGCTTCCTCCTCTATGAAAGATTTGTTTTTAACTTTGCCCACTTTTCTTTTGGTGTTCCTGCCTTTCCTCCTTGTTGATCTGTAGGAGTTCCCTGTATGAGTCCTTTGTTGGTTTCAGATGTTGCAAGTATCTTCCTTCATTATTTCTTCTCTCACTGTGTCTGCCACATTCTTTGTTGAAAACACTGTATACAGGGGCGCCTGGGTGGCTCAGTCATTAAGTGTCTGCCTTCAGCTCAGGTCAGATCCCAGGGTCCTGGGATCGAGCCCCACATTGGGCTCCCTGCTCAGCGGGAAGCCTGCTTCTCCCTCTTCCACTCCCCCTGCTTGTGTTCCCACTCTCACCATGTCTCTCTCTGTCAAATAAATAAATAAAATCTTAAAAAAAAACACACACACACAGTATACAGTTTAGAGTTCAGGGTGCCTACTCCTGAAATCTCTGTTAGTTGTCTGGTTATTGAGCCAATGCCTCAGCCTTATGAAACTCAATGCATCAGTCTTGCCAGTAAGTTGAAAGGAGGGACTGTCAACATGTAACTACACTTTCATGGTATCCCAGATCAACTGTGGGGAAAGCTCCTCAAAAGAAATCTGTGCTACTCCTTAGTCGCTGTAAGAAGTTTGCTGATAGGATGCCAAACACCATCTGTTAACATACTGACATCTTCTGTATATGTCCACTCTACCCTCACAGCACTTAGCAATGTGAGGGGTCCAAAACCACAGCCTTCCCAAACATACCCCGGTACTACTACCAAGAGTGGGACCAGTCACAAGTAATAAAAGAAATAACAGATGCAGCTTAGAAGCCCTTAGACTAGGATGTTTCTCTTCTTAACCATGCAGTCGTTTGCCATAGGGAGGCTCCTGTCTTCTATCTCCTTAAAATATCCTCTGTTTCAACAGCAAGGTCCTTAAACGTTTATTTCTTCACAGTTCACCTCTTCAAGCAGGGAAGGATCAGAGTCCCTGGGACTAGCAAAGCAATGGGACAGAACTACCACCTGCCTTTTCCTTTATTTCAGATTAGCTTCCGTGTGGCCTGGAAACACCTTGGATACTGAATTCCAGTTCACACCAACAAAAGTGGGGCTCCAGAGGCTCACTGTGGAAATGGACTGCGATATGTTCCAGAACGTAACCAACTACAGAACCGTCACTGTGAAAGCCTCTGAACTTCCTGCTTAAACTTCCATTAAGTATCCCATAATTAAAGTCTGATGTTGGTAACATGAACTTGGTCCACTAAAGAAATATGAAAACTAGTAAGTATATAGAAAACAGGCACTAGGAGAAGAAAATAAAAGAACTGGACTCCTTTTGTACAAAGTTATCTTTTTTTTTTTGGTTTGTTTGTTTACATTATTTTGTTGCTTTGGCACTCTCTCAGTTTGATTTTAGTTCCTTCTCTTCATGACTCTTATTAGAAGTATAAAATAGCACTTGATAAAAGTAAATTAAAACTCATCTGACATAATGAATTTCAACTCAAGTACACACAAACTGCTCAAAAGAATGGCTGCTGTGGCTGATTAGAACTAAAAAGACCATGGGGACACATCAAAAGGGCAGACGGGATAAGTCACACCCATGCAAGGAAAAGGACTGGCATTAGACATTGTGAAGATCTGCAGCCCATGAATAAGGCCCAAGTCAGGTCACCAGAATACACATCATACAGGTTTATCTTGCTTTTCAAAATGTGATCTTCTAGACTGATGCAAAAATATAATTAAATGGTGATGGCCATGCAAAAGGATTAACTGAAAAGGCCCTTAAAACTATATAAACTCTCTTATACATTTACAAATTTTTGATGTATAAAAATTTTGTATTTACATTTGGAACCACATGTAATGTAGAAAAGAACAATACAAGTATGCATTAAGAAAAACAAATCTGTTCAATAAAGTGGACAAACCTAACAAATGAGCTCAATAATAAAAAACAGTTTTGGAGGCATGGATGGAGTAACATTCAGAAGAACTTAATGACAAGAATAATGATATGTAACCACTGAAGCACTTAGAGGAGTTCAGAAGTCATCTTCCCTAAATAAAGTCAGGTGTTGGGTTCCTGGGTGGCTCAGTTGGTTAAACAACTGCCTTTCAGCTCAGGTCATGATCCCAGGGTCCTGGGATCAGAGTCCCATATCGGACTCCTTGCTCAGTGGGGAGTCTGCTTCACACACAGCCCATCCCCTCTGCCCATTCTGTCTGCTCATGCTCTCTGTCTCTCTCTCACTCGCTCTCTCTCAAAATAAATAAAAATCTTAAAAATAAATAAAGTCAGGTGTTTTTGTTCTAAATATAGTTCTGATCAGAATCAGATCTTTAGACCAATAAATCCAAATGAAAGCAATGTGCTAATCTCAAACCACTGTATTTCTGGTAGAAAGAAACTTTAGAAGGTTACTTACCGAACTATCAGCAGGTTAGCATTTTATTAAGACTATCAACATGTTTAACGATGAAACAACACACTTTATTGCAAATAGGGAATAAGGAAGCTTCTATACAAATCTCTGAAAGGTGATTCATGAACACAAACTCATGCAATTACCTTTTGAATCTACCACAGAAAAATATATCATACTCATATAGTTTATAAATAATTGCCAGTCTGGCCTAACCAACAATCTTTGGCAATAATATCTCTTGACAAGTATGGGTAGGAATTCCCTTTTGATCTGGAACACCTAGCCTCATTTTAAAAGCAGACATCAGAGGCTACCTGTGATAGGAAAGGAGAGAGGAGAGTACAAACGAGCCTGAAAACTCACAATTCAAGTTCATTCTGAGTGAGTTCCTTGATTCTGTTCATGCAATGATCAACGGCATTAATGAGTAAAGGGATCCAACTATCTTCTGGCTGTGGAGTCACATGACTTCCTCTGCAAGTGCAATGAGGAAAAAGAGAAGTTAAATTTATACTGGCAAGGGAAAACCTACCCTCAACAGGGAGCACAGAGGAAACTAGTAAGATAAGGCAAATTTCTTTGTAGAAATTTAGCTGCTCCACAACTGAAGTGGAAAGAAAACGCCACACCCACCTTCTTCCACTTCTTGAAATGGGGCTTTGGGAATTGAGAATGACTGGATGGGTTTATTCTCAAAAAAGCTATTTGATGAGAAGTCCTCATACTCACTTAGTAATCTCAAGTGCCTTCTTTAAGACAGATACAAGTTTCGCAGACTAGAAAAGAAACAAAGAAGTTACTTACCCTGAGCCCCACATAAAAAGGGAAGGAGAGGTACGATATATTAAAACACTCAAGTAATAAACTATTAAAAAAACAAACAAACAAAACAAAACAAAACAAACCTTGAAGGAAACCGCAAAAAACAAAAATTCTGATTAGATTAGGGTGGTAGGATTACAGGATTCTTCTCTATTTACAAAATCTTATTAATATTATTGCTATAACATCCCTTTAAGTTTTAAAATTTTTTGAATACTTTTAAATTAAAAAAACTAGAAAAAGTTTGAACATAACCTGAATTTATCCCAAATGTGGATAGCTCCAAATATATAGCAGAAATAGCTATGTTCCTTTTTAAAAAAAATATGTACAAAATTTTAAGCACACCAGTAACAAGATAACATCAGAACATATGTATGTCACCAATATATGGTACACACTTTAAAATTTTTATTTGGGGTAACTGACAAGACATATTGCTAAAGACATTTATTTCTTAGGAAGTCAGATTTTAAAAAGTGAATATGGAAAAAAAGTTAACGCCCATTCTACTTTAAGGTGTTCACATACTGTGAAGATATATTTGATGAATTTAATTTTCACCATCTAATTTATCAAATTATTTCTAGGACTGATAATTCTGAATGTAAGATATAAGCCACTTAGCAGTTTTACTTCTCTTTCCAGTAACTATAGAGATAACCTAAGTCTCTGAAAATAAGACAAGAGAATTCTCTCTAGCACAGGACCCAGGACTTGAAAAAATACAATAAAACCAGATTTTTATAAAGAGCTTGACCCTCTGTAGTTAAATCACCCAAATGTGTTTACATTAGAACAGAGTATGTTTCTGGACACCTATTTTTGCCTACACCAGAAATTAGAAACATAATGACTTTAGGTTAACAGGATCCTAAAGTAGTGTGGTAATTCAGACTTTCTTTTCAAAGTAACATTTTCTAAGGTCTTTGGGTTCTTCTAAGTGATAACCCAAATGGTTATGGAAGAGAGTACTATCAGAACTCAGGGCTTCAGAAAGATTTATCAAGCAGAAATACATGCAAGAACTATGACATTATTGTTGTACTTGTATCCAACTGTAACAAATAAATGTATTCCCTATAGCTTAAAGGAAATACTAGTAGTTAGTGAAATTCTACCAGTTAGGTCACTAGCTATTCCCTCAAAGCTGGTACTTACATTGATTCGCACAGTCATGTGGCACATAGGTGGATATATGCTCAGAGCCAAATCATCCACACTAAGGGCAGAAAGTAAAAATAACTATTAACAATAAAAGGAATAAAGCTCAACTGGGTGGTTTCCAGTATACAGTTAAGGATGTGATCAGTTTGAACCTAACTGTCCCATAAATGCCTATCAATTCCTTAAACTGGGTAACCAGTATCAATTCAACTGATATTTACTAAACACATACATACCTCGTTTCACTTGAAAGCTGGGGGGAAAAACTCCCTTGGCCCTTATGATAGGACATGATTAATTCAGTTAAAAATTGGAGGATCTGAGTGTACCTGGGTGTCTGACTGTTGGTTTTGGCTCAGGTCAGATATCCAAGTCCAAGTCTGGAGACTGAACCCCAACCCTCTAGGCTCCATGCTCGGTGGGGAGTCTGCTTCCCTTCTCCTTCTCCCTCTGTTCCTCCCCCCCTCCCCTGCTCATTGCTCGCTCTAAAATATTTTTTAAAAATGAGAGGATCTGAAACCATTAATTTAATAACTGATGCAAGTGGACTTCATCCACAAACACCACTCAAGTGGGCACTACTTTAACCAAGTGATGAAATTTAGTACCACCGGGGTGCTTGCGTGGGTCAGTCATTAAGCATCTGCCTTCAGCTCAGGTCATGATCCCAGGACCCTGGGATGGAGCCTCGCATCAGGCTTCCTGCTCAGCAGGAAGCCTGCTTCTCCCTCTCCCACTCCCCCTGCTTATATTCCCTCTCTCATGGTCTCTCTCTTTGTCAAATAAATAAATAAAATCTTTAAAAAAAAAAAGGAAATTTAGTACCACCAATAATGAGACAGACTAACATTATGTGCCTCCCCCATATGATGCAGTTAGAGGCACAAAACACTCAAATATGTGATATCCTTGTCAAAAACATATTTAACTTGAAAATAATCTATAATTGTGACAAAGATAATAACGCAAATCCAGGTTTTTGAATATTCTGCAAGACAACTGACCCTTAAAAAGTCAATGTCAAAAAATACTAAAAAGGACAGGGACTGTTATAGTTGCAAGAGACTATAACTAAACCAGACTACTCCAAGAGATGACAATCAAATGTAATGTGACACTATGACAGAACCCCAGATTAAAAAATTAAAAAAAAAAAGCTATAAAATACATTTTAGAGACAAATGGGGGAAATCTGAATATTAAATATTTTTCTATTCAATGTTAAATTTCTTGGATGTAATAACAAGAATATCTGTTCTTAGGAGATAAGTGCTTAAGTATTTAGGAGTGAAATGTCACTGATGTCTGCGAGTTACTCTCAAATGGCTCAGGAGAAAAATAGCACATCTAACCATAGAGAAATCGACCAATATTCAAAAAAATGTGTGAGCAACAGGTGAATCTAGCTAGATGAAGAATATATGAGTGTTCACTACAATACTTTTTTAACTTCCCTATACGTTAAATATTTTCAAAATAAAAAACTGGGAAAAGCGTGGGGTGACAGCACAAGCTAAGATCATATGTTGCTGCTCATATGTTTCAAGTGGGGATCTTGCTTACCTAGGGCTGATCTCATCAGAAATATCCACAATGTCGTCCAGCTGGGCGACCTGATCTTTCTTCCCATTCTCTGCCACTGAGATCCGGATTTTCTTCAGGCAGGCTTTGGATGCTCTCACCAGTGCAAGGCATGGGATTATGAGCTCTTGATCTTCCTCTGACCAGTACACGTCCCGATTGTTCGGATACCCCAACCCATCATCCTCTTCATCACCATGGCTGTCAGAGTTGTCCTCGGTGTCATTTAAGAGGCCACAGTATGGGTCACATTCTTCCACGGCCTAAGATATGCCAAAAAGAAAAAAGAAAAAAAGAGAGACTGTTATACTTTCAGCATCATGTCTGAGTTATTCCAAGACATCAGCAAGCTAGTTCACCAATGGCCACAGACTTGAATCATTTCATAAATCCTGTTCTCACTCTCCTAGCTCAGCAATGGACAGAAGGGAATGGTACTAAATCACACACTGGCATAGGGTAGGAGATGGGAGTAAAAATCCAGGAGTGAGGATAGGGCTTAACTGAGTCAATGCTCAGGCCATCTTCCTTATATTCTCATCTACTATCATGGAGTTGTCCCCTCACCTGCTCCATTTCCTCATGTGCATCCTTCACAAGATCCACACTCTTTGTCAGCATTGAAAGGGCTGCAGCTTTGTTATCTAGGAGTGAAAAATCAGAAGCACTAGAATAAAAGAAGAAACCTACAGTTCTGTCAAGTCTGCAAATGACAACCAATAGTGTTCCCATCTGAGGAGAGTGCCCAGGATAGTCAACAAGAGCAGTGGTTTAATGTAAAATTTGTCTAATACCCATCCTCTGGGTACCCAAATAGGAGTTAAAAAGCTTTTCGCCACAAAAAGAAAAAAATTGTCACATGAGGGGTGCCTGGGTGGCTCAGTCTTTAAGCAGCTGCCTTCAGCTCAGGTCATGATCCCAGGGTCCTGGGATCAAGTCCCACGTTGAGCTCCCTGCCCAGCTGGGAGTCTGTTCCTCCCTCCTCCTCTGTTCCCCCTCCCCAATTCATGCTCCCTCTCTCTTTCTTGCTCTCTCTCTCAAATAAATAAATAAAGTCTTTTTTAAAAAAATGATCACATGATGTTTCTCATCAAGGTCCTCTTGGATGAACACTGCTTTGACCTCGCTGGCACTACCTCATAAGTGCTTCAGTGTCTCCTGGGCAGGATCAAGAGAACCATTTGTTCAACAAGACAGGGCCGCAGAAAGAGGGTAAGAGAACTAAGAAGACTGAGAAAAAATATTAATACTTATCTTTTGATGTTGGTGATAAACTATATATATTCTACCAAGCTGTAAGTTGAAATACATCCATGCTACAAAACTAGAAACTGGGAGGAACAAGATGGTGAAAGAGTAGGAGACTGATTATCATCAGGTCCCAGGAGTTCAGCCAGATAGTTATCAAACTATTCTGAATAGCTACAAACTCAACAGGAGATCGAAGAGAAGAAGAGCAGCAATTCTAGAAACAGAAAATCGAGCACTTTCTGGAAAGTAGGACTTGTGGAGAAGTGAATCTGAAGCCATGGAAAGAGAGACCATGGGGGGAGGGGCCAGCTCCCAGCAAGTGAGAGAGCAGCGGAGCACAAAATGAGAACTTTTAGAAGTCTGCTCCACTGAGGAACATTGCTCCAGAGGCTAAGCAGGGGGTGGAGCCTTTGTGAGGACAGCGTGGTCTCAGGACCCACAGGTACACAAAAAGACCAGGGTTGTCTGAGGGGTGGCAGGCTCCCAGGTATCAGAGCAGGGAAGCCAGCTGCAGAAACGGAGATGAGGAGTGAGCTCTCAGCTCAGGGTTACCTTAAACCGTGATTAGAGGCACAGTCAGACCATTGCTCTTCCAGCAAGGTCCCCACAAATGGCAGATCCTGATTCCTCCTCTGGGAGGAGTGGCATGGGAGTGCACTGCAGGAATCTATTGGGTTTGGAGGCTCCAAACAGGGCCGTGTGCCAGAGATAGAGACACTTGGTCATGGGCCGGATGAGCATAGAGTGCAGCCAGAGACTAGGAAGACAGGAGGGATTGACTGCTTTTCTCTGAGGGCTCACTGAGGAGTGGGGACCCAGCTCTCGGCTCCTATGGAGCCAGAGACTGGGAGGCTGCCATTTTCATTCTCGTCCTCCAAAGCTGTATGGAAAGTGTTCAGGTAAGAGACACTCCGAGAGCAAGCCCGAGCAGATTACTTAGCCTGGCCCCTGGCAAGGGCGGTACAATTCTGCTCGGGCAAAGACACTTGGGAATCACTGCAACAGGCCCCTCCCCCAGAAGATCAGCAAGAACATCCAACCAAGACCAAGTTCACAGATCAGTGAGAACTGTGGAACTCTAAAGCTACTGGACCATAAGGGGAGAATTCAAGAGATAAGTGATACTGTAAGACAAAACAAAATTAGAATAATTGGGATGCCAGAAGAAGAAGAAAGAGAGGGGCAAAAGGTATACTGGAGCAAATTATAGTAGAGAACTCCTCTAATTTGGGGAAGGGAACAAGCATCAAAATCCAGGAGGCAAAGAGAACCCCCCTCAAAATCAATAAAAATAGAGCTGTGGAAATCTAGAGCAACACACAGAATTCAAGGCTTTTTTCCCCATGATCCTTTAGTCTTTCCAAGTTAAATTTTTTGAATTTTATTTTTTTCTTATTCTTTTTAAAAATTTTTCCTCTTTCCTATTTTAAGGTTTTTTAAACTATTTTATCCTTTTTAAAATTATTTTTTAATGTTTATCATTATACTCATATTTTATCCCTTCATTGTATTTAACCTTATTTTTTGTATACATGTAGGTTTCTTTTTCCTTAAAAATTTTGGGGTACAATTTCTTCTAACAGATCAAAATATACCCTAAATCTAGAGCATGGCTTTGTTCTAGACCCAGCCTGATCACATTCTTTCCTCTTTTTTTTCTTTTTTCAACCAACTTCTTATATTACATCAATTCCTTTTTTAGAATCTTTTTTAATTTTCATCTTTACAATCATATTCCATCCCTTCATCATGTTTACCCTTATTTGTGTATCTAGATAAGTTTCTTTCTTTAAAATTTTCTGAAGTAGTCTCTTCTAAAAGACCAAAATACACCCCAAATCAAGTGTGTGGCTCTGTTCAATTCACCAGTCTAATACATATATATACATACACACACTCACACACACACACACACACACACAC
>LNAC01000456.1:259316-342375 GCA_002007465.1 Ailurus styani | reverse complement strand
TTTCCCCCCCCCCCCCCCACTTTCAGGTCTCTTCTGATTTGGTTAGGGTATGTTTTTCTGGGGTCTTTGTTACCCTTTTAGTATTTTGTTCTCTCATTCATCTATTCTTATCTGGATAAAATTACAAAGTGGAAAAACTCACCACAAAAAAAATAAGAGGCAGTACCGATGGCTAGGGACCTAATCAATACAGACATTAGTAATATGTCAGAACTAGAGTTCAGAATGACAATTATCAAGGTGCTAGCTGAGCTCAAAAAAAACATGGAAGATATTAGAGAATGTCTTTCTGGAGAAATAAAATCCCTTTCTGGAGAAATAAAAACTAAAATCTAACCAAGTTGAAATTTAAAAAAGCTATTAATGAGGTGCAATCAAAAATGAAGACTCTTACTGCTAGGATAAATGAGGCAGAAGAGAGAATTAGTGATATAGAAGACCAAATGATGGAGAATAAAGAAGCTGAGAAAGAGAGATAAACAACTACTGGGCCACAAGGGGAGAATTCGAGAGATAAGTCATACCGTAAGACAAAACAATATTAGAATAATTGGGATCCCAGAAGAAGAAGGAAGAAAGAGAGGGGCAGAAGGTATATTGGAGCAAATTATAGTAGAGAACTCCTCTAATTTGGGGAAGGGAACAAGCATCAAAATCCAGGAGGCACAGAGAACCCTCTCAAAATCAATAAAAATAGTCAACACCCCATCATCTAATAGCAAAACTTACAAGTCTCAGTAACAAAGAGAAAATCCTGAAAGCAGCTTTAGAAGGAGAGATAAAAAGCTTCAAGGACAAAAGGTCTGTAACATAGGACGATAGAAATATTAGATTGATATTAGACTGATATCAGATTAGATTTAAATATTAAATCTAACATAATATATTAGAAATAATATACTCAGAGCACTAAACGAGAAAAATATGCAGTCAAGAATACTATATCCAGCTAGGCTGTCATTGAAAATAGAAGGAGAGGGCGCCTGGGTGGCTCAGTGGGTTAAAGCCTCTGCTTTCGGCTCAGGTCATGATCTCAGCATCCTGGGATCGAGGCCCGCATCGGGCTCTCTGCTCAGCAGAGCCTGCTTCCTCCTCCCCCTGTCTCTCTGCCTGCCTCTCTGCCTACTTATAATCTCTCTCTCTGTGTCAAATAAATAAATAAAATCTTTTAAAAAAATGAAAATAGAAGGAGAGATAAAAAGCTTCAAGGACAAACAAAACTTAAAAGGNAAAACTCAAGGAATTTGCAAACACCAAGCCAGCCCTACAGTAAATATTGAAAGGGGTCCTCTAAGCAAAGAGAGAGCCTAAAAGTAACAAACCATAAAGGAACAGACAATATACAGTAACAGTCACTTTACAGGCAATACAATGGCACTAAATTCATATCCTTCAATAGTTACCCTGAATGTAAATGGGTTAAATGCCCCAATCAAAAGACCCAGGGTATCAGAATGGATAAAAAAAAAACATGACCCATCGATATGCTGTCTATAAGAAACTCATTTTAGACCCAAAACACCTCCAGATTTAAAGTGAAGGGATGGAAAACAATTTACCATGCTAATGGACATCAAAAGAAAGCTGGGGTGGCAATCCTTATATCAGATAAATTAGATTTTAAGCCAAAGACTATAATAAGAGATGACGAAGGCCACTACATCATATTTAAAGGGTCTGTCCAACAAGAAGACCTAACAATTTTAAATATCTATGCCTCTAACATGGGAGTAGCCAATTATATAAACCAATTAATAACAAAATCAAAGAAACCCATCAATAATAATACAATAATAGTAGGGGATTCTAACACCCCCCTTACTGAAATGGACAGATCATCTAAGCAAAAGATCAACAAGGAAATAAAGGCTTTAAACGACACACTGGACCAGACAGGCATCGCCAATATATCTAGAACATTCCATCCCAAAACAACAGAATACACATTCTTCTCTAGTGTACATGTAACATTCTCCAGAATAGATCACATCCTGGGTCACAAATCAGGTCTCAACCAGTACCAAAAGANGATCATTCCCTGCATATTTTCAGACCATAATGCTCTGAAACTAGAACTCAATCACAAGAGGAAAGTTGGAAAGAACTCAAATACATGGAGGCTAAAGAACATCCTACTAAAGAATGAATGGGTCAACCAGGAAATTAAAGAAGAATTTTAAAAATTCATAGAAACAAATGAAAATGAAAACACAACTGTTCAAAATCTTTGGGACACAACAAAGGTGGTCCTGAGAGGAAACTATATAACAATACAAGCCTACAAGCCTTTCTCAAGAAACAAGAAAGGTCTCAAAAAAAAAAAAAAAAAGAAAGAAAGAAAGAAAAAGAAACAAGAAACAAGAAACAAGAAACAAGAAAGGTCTCAAGTACACAACCTAACCCTATACCTAAAGGAGCTGGAGAAAGAACAGCAAAGAAAGCCTAAACCCAGCAAGAGAAGAGAAATAATAAAGATCAGAGCAGAAATCGATGAAACAGAAACCAAAAGAACAGTAGAACAAATCCACAAAACTTGGAGCTGAAAGCTTCTTTCAAGCTGGTTCCTTGAAAGAATTAATAAGATTGATGAACCCCTGGACAGACTTATCAAAAAGAAAAGAGAAAGGACTCAAATTAATAAAATCATGAATGAAAGAGGAGAGATCACAACCAATACCAAAGAAATAAAGTTATAAGAACGTATTATGAGTACCTATACACCAGCAAATGTGACAATCTGGAAGAAATAGATGCTTTCCGAGAGACATAGAAATGACCAAAACTGAACCAGGAAGAAACAGAAAACCTGAACAGACCCATAACCAGTAAGGAGACTGAAGTAGTCATAAAAAATCTCCCAACAAATAAGAGCCCAGGGCCAGACGGCTTCCCAGGGGAATTCTACCAAACATTTAAAGAAGAATTAATACCTATTTTTATGAGGCCAGCATTAGCTTGATCTCAAAACCAGACAAAGACCCCACCAAAAAGGAGTATAGACCAATATCCTTAATGAACACTGATGCAAAAATTCTCACCAAAATACTAGCCAATAGGATCCAACAGTACATTAAAAGGATTATTCACCATGACCAAGTGGGAATTATGATCCAACAGTACATTAAAAGGATTATTCACCATGACCAAGTGGGAATTATTCCTGGGCTGCAAGGTTGGTTCAACATCTGCAAATCAATCAATGTGATACAATACAATAAAAGAACAAGAATCATATGATACTCTCAATAGATGCTGAAAAAGCATTTGACGAAGTACAGCATCCTTTCTTGATCAAAGCTCTTCAGAGTGTAGGCATAGAGGGTACACACCTCAATATCATCAAAGCCATCTATGAAAAACCCACGGCGAATATCATTCTCAATGGAGAAAAACTGAGAGCTTTTCCCTAAGGTCAGGAACAGGGCAGGGGATGTCCACTATCACCACTACTATTCAACATAATACTAGAAGTCCTAGCCTCAGCAATCAGGCAACAAAAAGAAATAAAAGACATCCAAATCAGCAAAGAAGAAGTCAAACTCTCACTCTTTGCAGATGATATGATACTTTATATGGAAAACCCAAAAGACTCCACTCCAACATTGCTAGAACTCATACAGGAATTCACTAAAGTGTCAGAATATAAAATTAGCGCACAGAAATCAGTTGCATTTCTATACACCAACAACAAGAAAGAAGAAAGAGAAATTAGGGAGTTGATCCCATTTACAATTGGACCCAAAACCACAAGATACCTAGGAATAAACCGAACCAAAAAGGCAAAGAATCTGTACTCAGAAGACTATAAAGTACTCATGAAAGAAATTGAGGAAGACACAAAGAAATGGAAAAACTTTCCATGCTTATGGATTCGAAGAACAAATTGTGAAAATGTCTATGCTACCTAAAGCAGTCTACACATTTAATGCAATCCCTATCAAAATACCATCAATTTTTTCAAAGAAATGGAAGAGATAATCCTAAAATGTATATGGAAGCAGAAAGACCCCGAATAGCCAGAGGAATGTTGATAAAGAAAACCAAAGTTGACGGCATCACAATTCCAGACTTCAAGCTCTATTACAAAGCTGTAACCATCAAGGCAGTATGGTACTGGCACAAAAACAGACACATAGATCAGTGGAACAGAACAGAGAGCCCAGAAATGGACCCTAAACTCTATGGTCAACTAATCTTTGACAAAGCAGGAAAGACTGCCCAAAGGAAAAAAGACAGTCTCTTCAACAAATGATGTTGAGTCTCTTCAACGAATGATGACAGCCATATGCAGAAGAATGAAACCGGACCAGTTCCTTACACTACACACAAAAATAGACTCAAAATGGATGAAAGACCTCAATGTGAGACAGGAATCCATCAAAATCCTTGAGGAGAATAAAAAGCTTTTGCACAGCAAAGGAAATAGTCAACAAAACCAAAAGACAACCAACAGAATGGGAGAAGATATTTGCAAATGACGTATTAGATAAAGGGTTAGTATCCAAAAAAGCTTTTGCACAGCAAAGGAAATAGTCAACAAAACCAAAAGACAACCAACAGAATGGGAGAAGATATTTGCAAATGACGTATTAGATAAAGGGTTAGTATCCAAAATCTATAAAGAACTTATCAAACTCAACACCCAAAGAACAAATAATTCAATCAAGAAATGGACAGAAGACATGAACAGACATTTCTGCAAAGAAGACATCCAAATGGCCAACAGACACAGAAAAACTGCTCAGCATCACTCGGCATGAGGGAAATACAAATCCAAACCACAGTGAGATACCACCTCACCCCAGTCAGAATGGCTAAAATTAACAAGTCAGGAAACGAAAAGATGTTGGCAAGGATGCAGAGAAAGCGGAACCCTCCTATACTGTTGGTGGGAATGCGAGCTGGTGCAGCCACTCTGGAAAACAGTATGGAGGTTCCTCAAAAAGTTGAAAATAGAGCTACCCTATGACCCAGCAATCACACTACTGGGTATTTACCCTAAAGACACAAATGTAGTGATCCTCAGGGGCACATGCACCTCAATGTTTATAGCAGCAATGTCCACAATAGCCAAACTATGGAAAGAGCCTAGATGTCCATCAACAGATGAATGGATAAAGAAGATGTGGTATATATATATATATATATAATGGAATACTATGCAGCCATCAAAACAAACGAAATCTTGCCATTGGCAATGATGTGGATGGAACTAGAGGGTATTTCACTAAGTGAAATAAGTCAATCAGAGAAAGACAATTATCATATGATCTCTCTGATACAAGGAATTTGAGGGGCAGAGCGGGGAACTGTGGGGGGTAGAGAGGGAAAAATGAAATAAGATGGGATCAGGAAGGAGAGAAAGCATAAGAGACTCTTAATCTTAAGAAACAAACTGAGGGTTACTGGGGGGTGGGGAGGGTAGGGATAGGGTGGATGGGTTATGGACATTGGGGAGGGTATGTGCTATGGTGAGTGCTGTGAAATGTGTAAGCCTGATGATTCACATACCTGTACCCCTGGGGCAAATAATACATTAAAATTAAAAAAAAATTTTTTTTAAATGGAGGTAAGAACAACAACAACAACAACAAAAAACTAGAAACTAAATAGGGGAGAACTGTCTGCTTTGGCCAGCAGAGTCAATGGCCCGTTTTCCACCCTGACATACCTCTTGGTATCCGAGGCACCTGCTGGCATGCAGTCCAGACACTGTTGTAGGAAATAAGGTCACTGTTTTCTGGGCTGGAGAAAGGAATCCAATAAGGATATATCAATAACCAAGGTTCCTCTCTCCTAAAAATCTCCTTTCTGCTAGTTATCATTCTTAGCTGTTAGTAACTTTGCTGTTGAAATGAGTCTTTTCCCCCTCCCTGAAGCAAGAAACCCCATTAACTGATAACCCCAACTATAGCATTATTACCTTTGAGCTGGAGTAATGAAAAGCGCATCCACAAGTTGAGCCATTCCATCTACGATGTCCAGAGTGGCGTTCCGTACCAGCTTTCTCAGGGTGATTCCTGAACAAACCCAAAGACTAAGTAAGCTGATCTTCCTTCCAGAAGTCACCATCTGCTTTCTTCAGAGTTTAAGCCCTTCAGAACCTGAGGTAATGTGCACCCACATCCTTTGATTGGAGTGCCAACACAAACTCTGGTCTTATGTATCTCCCCATGCCATTTTCTTGCTCCTCCCACCATTTCCGAGTACTGTTCTCCAAAACAGATCTGGAACAAAATCTTTCTATGATAGCAAGTATACATTCATTAAAGTCAATGGTCCTTTGACAACTGTGGATGAAACACTTGAAGTTTAAACCATCTATGACTAACCTGAAGATCCAGGAGACATGTGTTCATTTATAATTTTGGCACAATTATAATCAAAGCATTAACCTATGGGCAGAGCTGGAGGTCACTTAACCGTAAGGGAGCTCAGAAACAAGGTGTGATGTAATATGAGTGGAGGAGATTGGGGAGGCCCCTATAGATCTAGCATCTGTAGTGGTTAGAATGGGTTAGAGAGGGAGGAACCAGTGAGAATTAAAAGCCTTAGAGCCAGGCAAAACAAGGAAGATGGTAACACAACATTCATACCTTAGCATAAAGGCTTACTTATGGCGGTCACTGATGTCATAAAATTATCCTTGAGTGCATTTTATGGGAGAAAGTTACACTGCATGCTCAAATTGAGGACAAGGTAAAAGTCTCAGGACATAAGCTGTCATATTAACAAGACCTACCCTATAAATGAAAGATTTCGGTGTACACGGTGGCTTACCCTGATCCTTGGGAAGTGAATAGTATACTGCAATGATTGCCTTGATGGCAGCATGGACTTGTTCACAGAATCTCTGGGTTTCCTATGAGGTGATGGATCAATTTCAGAATGAAAAAAAAATGGATTAGATTCATCAGTCCATTTATTGTAGAAGAGAGCAGATGTCTGTACAGCATGAACTACAAATATTTTCTGTAGTCCTATTATGACTTAGGCATTCTGCTGCTTTTGCATATAGCAGAGAGGAGTTAGCTGGACACCACAGAATGAAGTGACAACTCAATAAAATATTAAAAAACAGCAGGAAAGGGGTGCTGGGGTGGCTCAGTCGGTTAAGTGTCTGCCTTCAGCTCAGGTCATGATCCCAGGACCCTGCATTGGGCTCCCTGCTCAGCAGGCAGTCTGCTTCTCCCTTTGCCCCTTCCCATCATAAAATCATTTAAAACATGCCATTTTTAAATAATCTTACTCCTAAATTAAGTATAGCTAGTTCTAGAAATATGACATAAAGCATACCTGGTCGCAGTCAATATGTTAACTTTCATTAGTTTTACAATAACAGGTTATTTAAAAATGCATGAATTTGGGGTGCTTGGGTGGCTCAGCCGGTTAAGTGTCTGTTTTTGGCTTGGGTTGTAATCTTAAGGTCCTAGGATTGAGTCCCAATTTGGGCTCTCTGCTCAGCAGGTAGTCTGTTTCTCCCTTTGGCCCTTCCCATCATTCGTGTTCTCTAATAAATAAAATCTTTTTAAAAATAAAAATAAATAGGGCGCCTGGGTGGCTCAGTGGGTTAAAGCCTCTGCTTTCGGCTCAGGTCATGATCTCAGGGTCCTGGGATCGAGGCCCGTATCAGGCTCCGTGCTCAGCGGGGAGCCTGCTTCCCCCTCTCTCTCTGCCTGCCTCTCTGCCTCCTTGTGATCTCTCTCCCGCTGTGAAATAAACAAATAAAATCTTTTAAAAAATAAATAAATAAATAAATAATAAAAAATAAAAATAAATAAAAATAAAAATGCATAAATTCTTGTTCCAGCAATTCCACTTCTGGGAATTTTTTTTTTGCTGATATACATATAAACAAAGATTGTCCTAGGCAATTTACTATAGCACTGTTTATAAGTCACAAGTTGGAAAGAGCTTAAATGTCCACATAAAGTACTGGTTAAATAAATTATGGCTATATCCACTCTACTGAATACCATGCAGCCTTATAAAGAACTGAGCCACTTTATATGTGCTGCTAAGAATCAATGTGCGATCCATGCTGTTAATTTTTTTAAAGGAAGGTCCAGAAAAGTGTTTATGGTACCCTATCATTTGTGTAAAAATCAGCCATATATACATAAGTATGTATATGCATCAAATATATATGTAATAATACAAAAGTAACTGGGGAGGGGAAATACAAACTTTTTACCACACTTAACTTTGACAGCTTCAGAATTTTATACTATACACATATACTACTGATTAAATATAAAAAGTAATTCGACACAAAAAGGGTATTATGTAGTATGACAGAAAAGGTGTAGTTTAGACACCATAGACCCTAATTTCAATCCTAGCTCCACTGCTTATTTACCTTAACCTGAGGCTCTAAGCCCCCTTACTCATCTGTCAGATGGGAATCACGTTATGTGGAAAACACCTAGCAAATAGCGACTGTTTAAAAAATATATATCAGAAAGGAAATAACCAAGATGAACTGCAGATTGAACCAATACCTATTCAGAAGATCTGCCTACACCGTGCCAGGTACTGCACTTGGCAATTTCGCCTTCACTGCAATCCTGTGAGGTGAGAACAGCAATCCTATTTGACAGGTGTGGAAAATAAATCCCCTGGCTTGAGTGTAAAAGGTGGAAAGAAAGTGACTGGATTCCTAATGAACAACGAGGCAGCACACGGATTCCAGGAAAGTAAAGCCCACCTGTGGAGAGGGCAGTGGAACTCGAGAAAAGACTTCTGTCAGCGTCGTGGCTTCCCTTGACACGTTCAGAGCTGCCTCGTCTGAGGGAGGAGCCAATATGTTAGTGCCGAAAGGATCAGCCTGCAGCTGCTGGCTGGGCTTTAAAGATGTCAGCCTTATCGGCCGAGATCTCTCAAAAACACCTCCCCAAACCAAAGTTTCATATCCCAAACTCCGAAGTACAAAGGATGGGTAAAGTGAAGTATCCCCACTGAGAGGATGCGGCGGGGCGGGGGGGGAAAGCGGGAGGGAAAGGAGTCGGTACACTGAAAGGGATGAGAAACAGAAGTCCCCAACAGGAGAGGCACTCACTGAGTCTCCTCCAAAACGTCTCAGGATTAAACTCCTTGGTGGTCTCTCGGGCTTCGCCGACTAGTGGGTTTGGCGTGGGGGCCGGGCGGTGGCAAAAGGAAGAGCACAAGTAAGCGGAGCCATCCCCGGCCCCCACCTCCTCCGCCCGTGCCCCCGCCCCCGGCGGCCTCTTCCCAAACCAAGCCCGCCCCTGCCGTCGCCGGTCTCAAGGGCGTCAGCTCACCCCGCAATCCAGGAATGAACAACCGCAGCTCCACTGCCAAGTGCCGGAGCTGCTCCAAAGGCGGAGCTAGGGTAGGGGCCGCCGCTGTAGGTGCAGCTGCGCTCGCCATCTCGGTATATCACCTGGAAACTCCCGACAAAAACAGCCACGGAAGCTGCCAGGGCCGCACTGCAGTAGGCGCGCCACTTCCGGGAGTCACCAACCCCGGCTGGNCCCGGCCCCGCCACACCTCTTCTGATCCCAGGAGGCCGAGCCACGCCTTTCTTACGCCCGGAGGCCCGACCACGCCTTTGTCCCGGGAGATCCGGCTCCGCCTCCTCCCGCCCCAAGAGGCCCGGTCACGCCTCCTCCCCCGCCCCCCAACAGGCGCCTGGTCACGCCCCTTTGTCCCCGGAGGTCCGTCACTCCTCTCGTTCCCAGAGGCGTGGTCACATACGAAGAATTCTTAATCATCACTCTTTTATTTGATTAGCTGAAAGCACCCCCACCTAAAGAAGCCGAGAGCCCACAACTCCGAGGGAAAAGAAGACTTGGAGCTAGTATCTCAAGGGTAGTCAGGGGAGGGCCTAAGTTCATACCGCTTACCTACCCCTAAAGTGACACCCTTGCCCGCTGCTGAGTTCTACATACTGTGCTAGGTACTTTACATGAGGTAACCGTAAAAAATACAGTGGGCTTCTGATACTCCCGTACACACACCCAGACCCTGCTCTGTGGATCTCCTGATTAGAACTTTCTCTTCACAAAAGTAAATCAATCCCCTGCCTTCTTGGCGAAGGAAGGAATCATGGAATTATTTAGATTTTTCTGCAGTCCATTCTGCAGGAATCAGTAGTGAGTAATCCCCCCATCTCCCAGATGTCCAGGTTGCAGGAGCTCCCTGAAGCTTGGCCGCCAGCACTGGCCTTCCACAGGCTGCTGGGGCAGAGTCAGATGGTGAGGCAAGGCTTTCAGGAGCTCAAGTGGCTTTTTAACTGTGCTATGAAGGTTCCAAGCTCAGTGGAGTTCAGAGTCCACACACAACGAATGATAACAGGTGTCAACAGTGTTAACCAGGTCCGCAAAGGGGAGAAGAAAAAAGCTAGAGTGCCGTATGTCATATGAAGAAAGTAGCAGGAATAAATCTGCCAGATGTACAGCAGTAACATAAGTAGGTGAACAGGTATAACTTTCAAGTATTTTCCTTGATGGAGATGAGACCGGAAATTGTGACCAAAGCACCTCTGCAGCAAGCTCCAACACAGGTAAGCCATCAAGGGTATGTTAAAAAATGCCAGCTAGAAAGAGAAGCAGAAGAGAACCATGAGCTTATTAGCAAGAACTTAGAGGGCTGGGCCTCATTAATGCATTATTAGTAGCTCTTAAGAATATGTTGCTCTCTCTCAGGGGTTAACTCGCTGATTCTTTTTGCTTCAATCACACTTGCTTATAACACTCACAAGAAGTGACTTATGGTTGTGTATTTGCCTGTATCCTTTTGTTCATCTTAAAAGTAGGTATCATTTATGTTGAAGCCGTCACTAATGTTTAACGTGGAAATGAATATATATTTATGTACATACACACACACTTCTTTTTGGCACAGTGAGGAGGAACTGAGGTATCAATATTTTTTATCTCTATTTTTTTATTAATTTTTTTATTTTAAGTAAACTTTATACCACACATGGGCTCAAACTCAGGACCCCAAGATCAAGAGTCCCATGCTCCACCAACTAAGCCAGCCAGGCACCCCCATTACCTCTGTATTTTTAATTAAAGTAGCATCACAAGTACTGGACTACAAATCAGAAGATTTAAGTTATAATCTAAGTTTAGCTGCTGTATGATTCACTCATTCATTCATTCATTCATTCACCAAATAATTATTGTGTGCCCATTACACAGCAGGCATGATGCTAGGCTCTAGGCTAAGGACACAGTGGCAAACAACTCAGAAAAGATGCATCATAGAGCTTACATTGTAACAGAGAGAAGAGAGACCCAAAAAATAAACACAAAAGATCACTACAGTTGTGATACATTCAATGAAGGAAATAACTGGGTCACAAGAGGGTACCTGACAGGTGGGTTCTCTGAGGCCTGAAGAACAGGAATGACTCTGTGGAAGGAAGGGCATCCAGGCAGAGGAAACAAGTAAAAACCCCTGAGGTGGGAGAGGCCTTGGCCTACTTAAGACCCATGAGCCTGGAATATGATGAGCCAGGTGGAAACTGAGGCAGTCAGCAGGATTCAGACCATGTCACTGCTCTGCTTAAAGGGTTTTAAGCTGAGGAGTGAGCTGATTAAGGTTTGGTGGCTCAGTTGGTTAAGCTGCTGCCTTCGGCTCAGGTCATGATCCCAGGGTCCTGGGACTGAGTCCCACATCGGGCTCCTTACTCCGCAGAGAGCCTGCTTCTCCCTCTCCCTCTGCCTGCCACTCTGCTTACTTGTGATCTCTATCTCTCTGTCAAATAAATAAAATCTTTAAAAAATAAAATAAAAAATAAAAAAAGACAACAGTGGGATGCTCTGTGGCAACTAAGAGTAGGGAGGCAAGGGCAGCAGTGGGAAGACCAATGTGGGGTTCCTGCAGTAGCCCAGGCAAGAAATAGTTGTAAGTTAGATTAGCATGGTGGTAACAGACATGAAGAGAAGTGGTGGATTCAAGATATGCATTGGAGGGAGATCAAACAAGGTATCACTTGCTAATGAATTAGATATAGGGTATTAGAGGGAAAGGGAAAAATTAAAGATACATCCTAGAAAAACTTACTGAAATTGGAAAGAACTGGGGGAGGAAAAGGTTTGGGGTAGAAACGAAAGGTACTGTTAGACACATAATATTGAGATGCCTGTTAGATATCTAAGGGGAGATGTGAAATGGCAGATGGATATATAAACACTCGAAGCATAGAGAACAAGTCGAGGGCAGAAATAACATATTTGGGAGCCACGGGCCTACGTGATAAATAAAATTCACTAGTGGTGTACTATTTATTAAAATATGAATATAAACCCCACCTTTTAGTAAGGCTCAGGTTTTATTTGGTAGAGTGCTCCTGAGAGACAGCCTCCATCTACATAATAGAAAACTGAACCAGACTCAGGACCTGAGCAGCATAAAATCCTGCTATACAGAGAATGTTCTGGTCTGTGGTCAGTGTTTACTAGGCAGAAGTCTTCCCTGTTTGTCTCTAATCCTGCTGATCACCTTTTACTGCCCTGTTACGAGGCTGTGAGCTCATTCTGAACAATGTTTTTAGATCTCTTCCCAAACATGAGATTATCACCTGAGATTTTAGTACCTTTAGCCCCATTAAGTGAATAAAATACATAGATAGGTAAATACTTTTCAAACCTATATATAGAGATTTGCTACTGGTCAGTTTTGTGTGTGTGTGTGTTTTTAAAATTTTATTTATTTATTTGAGAGAGCACAAGCAGGAGGAGAGGGAGAGGAAAACAAAGACTCCCTCCTGAGCAGTGAGCCTTATACTGGGCTTGATCCCAGGACCTTGAGATCATGACCTGAGCTGAAGGTAGATGCTTAACTGACTGAGCCAGCCAGGCTCCCCTTCGTATTTCTTTTAAAGGAATCTTAATTAACCTAACCTATCAGTGTTTTCCCAAACAAGCAGCAGCTATGACCTCACTAAAAAGCCCAAGTCTGATGCTTGCCCAGTGCAGCTTCCACTGGACAACTGACCTATTTTTCTTGTATGTCTATTTTTCCTTTCCTCCCTCTGAAACATTTTCCTTCTTCATTATCATAATCAATTTTGGTTTACTTATTTATTCTACTATAAGTCCCTTATTTCATTTTTTATCAAGGGAAAGGCACAATAAAACAAACTACAAAAACAATCTCTTTCACTTTTTTGGAACCCTTCCTGCCAAAATGTATTTTAGATGTTTACGAGAGAGTGATGGAAGAAAGAGCTTAGGAAGCATTTGAAAAACAAATAAAATACCAAATAGTAAAGATTGCCCTGCCAGTAAATTAGGAAATATGATCTGTGGTGTTGAGTTTACAGCTCTGGATTCAATTTATAACTGTTATACAATTAGTCCAAAAGGGCAAGGCATTCTTACATTCCATTTCTGACTTCTTACCTGAAGAATTCCAACTACAAACGTTAGGCTGCCTTGTAGGAAATGTCCATCAACAAACATCCCAAAGGAAAAGCAGCAACCCAATTTGCCTTTGGTGATCTCACCAACAAACCATGGTCCTGAAAGAGGCAATGGGCACAAAAGGAGAAGATTAGATGACTATGATTCTGATTATACGTCACAAGGTGCATTTATAGGAATAACACAGTATGAGAGTAGTCATTGATAAGCATTTTATTGGCATAACTTTTTTTCTTTTCTGATCTCTATGTTGCACCACACATCCTAGCTAACCAACCATTTGCTCCTTTGTTCCACTTTTGTCTGATTATAAAATCATCTGAGTACATGCTATATTTGAATAGATTGCAGAAACAGGTCAGAGTATGTTCAGAAACTTTAGAAGATTCTGTTGAAGTAATAATCTCAATATATTGCATTAACATTTTCTTTAAGAAGCAAAGAGGTATTCTGTGGAAGTGAATTTTCTAGATAACTGATAATTTACTCGTTCAAGCAATAAAACCTCAACCAGTTTCATCTTTCTAAAATGCACTTCTTCTCTTTCTTATTAACATTCATGAATGTATTCTGACTTTTTCTTGCTGACCCAAGTCATTACTTTGTACATCAACTATACACTCAGGTTAACATGTACAAAATTTAACTTCTTTAATTTTTCATTTAGAATGCTAGAATGACTTTTCGCTCCTCACTGTAACTTAATGCCCTTCCTAGTGTGCAAGTTTCTGGAACTACTACATTGTCCAGAGTGATTAATGGACAGTCAAAACTTCCTTTCTCAAAATGCAAATATCATCATCTGCTGGTAAGAACAAGGTTCAGCTTTAAAAAGTCATAGGTAATTTTTTCAGATGTTATTATATAATCTCCACTGCACACAGAGTCTAAAAAAGTGTTTTCCCTGCCAGTTTCAACTTTTAAACACGGAGCAACTTCTGCCCTTTTAATGTTTTCTTTTACAGCCAGGACCCAAATCATGTGCTTTACCCTCTAGTGTAAGGCAAGTGTCTAAAATAGCTTCAACCTATCTTCTAACAGCAAAACTGACCTCCAAAGGGCCATCTGCCATAGCCTGGTACACAGAATTGTAGAGTGTTGTATTTTCTTTATCTGGCTACTCTCTGTTCTCTGGTGGGAGTTACTAATGGGCAAAGAAAAGTCCTGAGGTGGAATAAAAGTATAAGACAAAGACTAAGCAACAAGTGGGCTAATCTACTCCTGACTTTTAGTCACAAAGGAACATTAGTAAAAAAGCTTTAAAAACAGAACCACAGTGCTTCCTGCTTTCATAAGTGGCTAAGGGACTAAGTACTGGGTATAATAATATAACAGAAGAACTTGGATATGCCTGAACTCACTGTTTATCTCAGTTTCTCTTTTTTGAGCTGAGTTTTTAAGGGGCATCCATAAGTAAATATTCACTGAACTATGTACTAGGCATTGTGCTTAGTGCTGGGCATAGAGTGAACAAGACAGAAAAGACCTCAATGGATATTCTAATATCCGTTGGATAAATGGATATTTATCCATTTTTATTTATTTTATTTATCCATATTATTTTATTTATCCATATTTATAAAATGGATATTCTAATGAGGGAAGAGATGATAAACACAGAAGATAATCATAGATTCTGATAAAGTAATGAAGGAAATAAAAAGTGTGATGAAATAAAGGATAAAACTTTAAGGTAGTCAAAGAAGGCTGCTCTGTACACACATACTAATTATTTTATGGTCTTCTCAGCTTAAGTTAACTCAGCGTCAACTAAATGTCCTTTAAACATGTTAGGAAAGAACTTTATTTCCCAAGGCCATGTTCCAGGAAATGATTTATGAAGAACCCATGTGTTGTTCATTATGATCTCTAGAATCTAAATGACTCAATTGTCAAAATTCTCCATATATCCTTTGGCAGAATTCTCCACAATCTCAAGTTTTCTAATTGACTTACCCAGTGCTGTATAAAGGGTTAGCAACAACACAGAGTAGTAGAAGATGTTTAGTTTGCTCAGGACATGGAGGGAAAATGAGGTCAAATTTATAAATCCTGGAGACCCTAAACAGAATAAATTTGAAAAAACCCAGTGAGCACATGCAAAGTTCAATTTATTTATTTTTTTAAATTAGTTTCAGAGGTAGAATTTAGTGATTGGTCAGTTGCATACAACACCCAGTGCCTAGTACATCAAATTCCCCCTTAATGCCCATCCCCCAGTTGCCCCATCCTCCCACCCACCTGCCCTCCAGCAACCATCAGTTTGTTCCCTAGAGTTAAGAGTCTCTTATGGTTTGTCTCCCTCTCTGATTTCATCTTATTTTTCCTTCCCTTCCCCTATGTTCATTTGTTTTGTTTCTTAAATTCCACATGAGTGAAATCATATGATACTTGTCTTTCTCTAAGTTCAATTTCTTTATAACATTTTCTAGAAGACTTCCATGTGCTATCTTTTGTTATATGATAACTATACAGATGACACCACTTTAAATTCAGAAGTTGGCAAGAATCCTGATAAGCCAGTCCAATTAGAATTGCAGAGGGTAGGAAGTTCAAGGCAATGGTGCGGTTGGGAGACACGCACACATACACACGCGTGCACACACTTTTAAATGATTAAACATGTAGGTTTGAAATATAGTGCTGTGCTCAAAGTCTCTGTTTTCTATGGGATTTAGTATCCAAATGTACAAACTTCCAAATGGTATATAAAAGTATATCAAAGAAGTATCGGGCGCCTGGGTGGCTCAGTGGGTTAATGCCTCTGCTTTCGGCTCAGGTCATGATCTCAGGGTCCTGGGATCGAGGCCCGTATCGGGCTCCCTGCTCAGCGGGGAGCCTGCTTCCCCCCCCCTCTCTCTGCNTCTCTCTCCCCCTGTGAAAAAAAAAAAAAAAATATTAAAAAAAAAAAAAAAAAAAAAAAAGAAGTATCAAAATTTCTCCAGTCTAATCTTAAGTATGAATATCTGTCCAGTATTTCTTTACCATATGTGACATGCCTCTTAACTCACAGCTATCCTCTTATTCCAACTGAAAGGGATCCCTAAAGCTCTTCAAATTAACATCTCTTTAAATATGCCAAAAATGCCAAGCATACAGGTTTCACATAGAGAAGCTCCATTCTGTAGTGACAGACTAAAGTATCACAGATCCTCAACTCCGCCAGTCATTTTTCACTCATGTTTGTGGCTGGTCATAAACCAGTCAGGAGAAGACATGACCGGAAGCTCGGTACACACTGAGCACCCCCAGAGGCGAATACTATTGAAAGAACTGGTCCCAATGAAAGACAGCCTGATGTAAGTTAAATAGTATGTCTTTCCTAATAGGCCAACATATCCATTTTGTACTTAAAATACTGTTCAGTCTCACAGTTGATTTTGTACAAAATCTGATAATGAATGACGTTTCCCACTTTGTCTGTGGCATTCTTGCTACTCATCCCTCTCTTAGATTCTTTCTAGTTCTAGTCTGGTACTTCTCAAAGTAGTCATCTACATATCCACCGTATTTATTTATTTGTTTGTTTGTTTGTTTTTAAAGATTTTATTTATTTGAGAGCAAGCAAGTGAGCACAAGCAAGGGGTGGGGCAGAGGGAGAAGCAGGCTCCCTGCTGAGCAGGGAAGCCTGACAGGGGTTCTCAATCTCAGGACCCTGGAATCAGGACCTGAGCCGAAGGCAGACACTTAACCAACTGAGCCACCCAGCACCCCAATAATTATTATTTATTGTAAAAAAAATAATCCTTTAGCCTTTGAGACAGCTATGCTCCAAATTTTAAGCATAAACTTAAACGTGATTTTCTATTTTGGCTCCACATTAGAATAACCTGGGGGAACTCTGAGAAAATAATCATGCCCAAGTCTCACTCAACAGAGACTCAGATTTAATTGGCCTGAGGGAGAGGAGAAGCTGAGGCTCCAAACCAGGTGATTCTAAGCAGCCAGGACTGAGAAATACTGTTTTAGTCAGAGCTGAACATCTCATCTGTGACTGCCCATTGGAATCATCTGCGGAGCTTTATAAAACACTAATGCTTAGGTCCTATCCCTAGCGATTCTGATGTGATTGGTCTAGGGTGCTGTGTAGACACTGAGATTTTAAAAGTTTCCCAGAGGATTCTAAGGTACAAAGTTGAAAAGTGTTGTTTAAAGAAAAGAACTGACCTGGGGTCAGAAGACTTAGGTTTCGAGGCACTCCTTTGTCTCTTATTAGCAATGAGACTTAGAACAACCTTCACAACCTTTCCCATCTTTAGTGTCCTAATCTTTAAAACAGGGATAATAGGACCTATTTCATAGGATTGCTATATGGATTAAGTGAGATAATATAGGTAAAAATATGTCGTAAAATTTAAATACACAAAGATATCAGTATCCCCACAGAATGAGGCCAGGGCCCTCCCTTAAACATTTATTTATTTACATTATATGCAGGAACATATATGTGTGCAATAATGGTTCTTGAATGTCTTCATAGAATTTGTGAAAATATATATAGGCAGGAAAACAGTCAGTCGGATGTGTATACTCCCTCTATAGTTAGCCATTTTACTGTTGAGTTACTGCTACAGTACTCCCCTCCCCTACAATCAGTCCCACGGATTTCATCCAAGCCAGGAAGGGGTAAGGAAAATTTAATTCGACAAGTATTTATTGTCTGTTATGCACACAGTGCTGGGTGCTGTGAGAAACAGAAAAGAAGTATAAAACAAGAGCTCCTATAATGAGGAACTTAGAGTCTGGTTGAGGAGAAAATGTATGTATACATTTGGGGTGGTTACACAAAGCAAGGTGACTGACTGGCCAAGTATAGCACTAATTGTCAGGAAGGACTACAGGAATTCAGAGAAGGAAGAGCTCATTATGACCTGAAAGGGGTGGAGAAAATGATAGGAAAAAGAGGGTTTGAGGTCAGCCCTAAAGGAGGCTAAGATTTAGATAAGTTTAGAGAAATAACTCAGAGATAACAGCCTAGGCAAAATCACAGAAGCAGAAATGAGTATGGTGTGTGTAGGGAACAGTGAAAATTATCTAGGCTGAAATACGGATAACTGGTTGAAGATGCAGCTAATTAGATAAGACCCAATTGTGGAGGATTTTAATATCTGGTAGAGACGTTTGGTCATTCTGAGCTATATTGTGATTTTCCCCCCCATTTTAGGTTGAGCTTCATATTATTGCAATGTAGCAGCAAAAAACTTGAATTTTTTAAAAAAGATTGAGTACTGTGGGAAAAGCATAGTAAGTCTGAAGAATGCACCTCACAGAGCTAGGGCAAAGACAATTTATATTAATATTTATCACTTGGTAATAGGACATTATGTGACACTTTAGAATGAAGTCTTCTGAGAATAAAAGCAACCATGACTAACCTTTATGCTCTGGATAGCCTCGATGCCTAAAAGTAATGAGAACGGTGAGCTGGATCAGCACAATTATCACAAAAAGGACCCGGGCCTGCAGAGAAATTGATGTTTCTGTGAAGCAGATACACTGGTACAATGATAGTTAAGGTTTTTAAAATGGCCTCATTAACAAAAATGGAAATGACATCATTACCAGAAATGACTACACCAGAAAAAGAAAGGATCAAAGAGAATCCAACAACTGATCCACCAAAAAAGAAAACTAAATTGCCTCAGCATTACTCTTTCAGAATTTGGATACTGAGACCAATACTGAAACAAAGTAATTCATAGTTACATAAAGTGATCAAATTAAAACAGTCCACCTTCACTGTCCTAGAAGTAGAACTGGTTTTATTTCAAGTTGTAGAAGAGTAAAGAAAAACAGTATGGGCGCCTGGGTGGCTCAGTGGGTTAAAGCCTCTGCTTTCGGCTCGGGTCATGATCTCAGGGTCCTGGGATCAAGTCCCGCATCGGGCTCTCTGCTCAGCGGGGAGCCTGCTTCCCCCTCTCTCTCTGCCTGCCTCTCTGCCTCCTTGTGATCTCTCTCCCTCTGTGAAATAAATAAATAAAATCTTTAAAAAAAAAAAAAAGAAAAAAAAAGAAAAACAGTACACAGTGCCCTGCAGGCTGAGTGAAGTGAGTCGGCATTTTCTTTTGCTTTCTCTGTCAGGGTGCAATTCACTTGGAGATTAACTCACAGTGAAGAGACATAATCTAGCTTCTGGTTTCTCAAAGTATGGGATCATTGGGATCGCCTTGTGGCTGTTGGAAAGGCAGAATCTCAGGCGCCATCTCAGCCCTACTAAATCAGAATCCGTCTCTTACTAATGTTCCCTGGTGATTCATAACTACCTCAAAGTTTCCAAAGCCTGATCTAGATGACTATTAAAAACCCCCAAAAGAAAAACAAATGACACAAAAGAAACTTGTAAAACTGAGATACAAATGCCCATTAGTCATATTTCCAAAAAGCTTAATCATACAAGTAATACAAGCAAATTAAAATAATAAATTTACATTATAAATATGAAGATATATGTAAAGCTATGTCTGGAAGGTGAAATTAGAGGAGGCATAAATTTTCTTCTCAATGTTGTAGTGTGTCTCTTTGGTGTGTTTTATGTCAATACCCAGTTAACAAGAGATAAATGGTTAAATATATTAAGGTATATATATGCCAATAAACATCATTTTTTAAAGTAACATAAACTGATGTCAGAAAATAGTCCAAACAAATTCCTCAGTAGAAAAAAAATAATTCAGACTGCAAAAGAGAATGAAAATTACTATTTTACATTAAAAACCCATATGCCAATATATATGAGAAAAAAAATGAGTATCATAATGACAAATACAATGGTTATAATAATAGTGTGATAAAAGAATAATGTGGGGCTGATTTTACTTTAATTTCTAAATTTTCCAAGTTCTCTACATTAAGCATGTATTACTTATGTAGAAAGAACTATTATTTTTAAAAGATCCTTAGTCCAATTTTATGCAGTTCCTTTAATTCCCGTAGTTATTCTGGTTTTATGGTATTGGTTAGAACCAGGTTCTAAAACAGGAAATACTTGTTAATATCTCTGCTTCTTTTAATTCAAATCAACTTTAAAGCATTATATTTACTTCTAGACAAATAACTAACTTAATTTTATAAGGTTCATCTTTCTCACCACATGATACTATTACTTTGGACCCACCACTAGATTCCACCCAATCTCATCAAAAGCTGAATTTACTCACCACGATGCAATGGTCAGTAAGGAGAATAAATGATGCCAGGGGATCAAATCTGAGGTGAATATCCTCTTGAACAGAAAATAGGTGGTGAACACTCTTACTTCTTCCAGCAGAATCCTAGTTATAAGCACAGCAGTGACTCTCATGCACATTTATATGCATAATGTTCCAAGATTAAGCTTCCAGTAACATTTGTCCATTATCTCTGAATAGCTATATTTTTTCATTTATTTTTGCTTCTTCCTATAAGCACTTTCAATATAACTTCTTTTAAACTCTGCAATTCTAGATCTGAACTGGAAACATCAGCATGTACTCACAATAAATTTTCTCTTAAAGAAAAATTTGTATTTTTCCTCTGCTCACTGAAAAGTCCTGAAAATAGTAACAAACCCAAGAAGAGCAAGGAGCTATCTGGGCTAGTGCCCAGATTATACTCTCAACTAAAATTTCTCATTACTCTTGTACTCGGTGCTCTTTAGAGAGATAGCTAATTCCAGTACCTGAACAAGAAAGACACAGGGAGAGCTTGGAATATCTTCATGCCAGAAAGCAAGAACACTAACAAAGACTACGGGGATTATACTGAAAGACTTAGTGGCCAACTTGGAGAGGCTCCCACTAAAGGTAGAACAATTTGAGCACCAAAAAATATAAATGCCATGGATTGAAACATACCAAAAATATATATATATTTTAAATTCTGAACTCACAATGATACTAAAAATAAAAGATTCATTTGGTTATCTCTGGCAGATGCTAGGGAAGCAGCTCATTATTCTGAAAATTGGTTTAGAAAAGGGAGGGCGGGGGAAGAATTAAGAATTTATCCTACCTTTCCTGTATAAACTTCTCTATCTGGGTACCAAGTAAATAAGGGAATTTTTTTCTTTATGGGACTATTCTAATTAACTCCTTTTACAAGAAGTGCCAATTTGAATACCACCATTGTACAGCTCTAATGAAATAATGGATCTAGGCCAAGACCATCAACAGCTGCTGGAAATCCTTCAGTGAAAAGATGACTAGCTACTTCATAATGAATGGAGGGAAAGCCCAGCAGTGTGCTGGAGCTGGCTTGACAGGTTCACAAAAGCCAATTGTTAAATTTTCAGGAAATTTGCAGGTCAGTTGATATGCTGGTAGCTTAAAACCAGCTATTTTATATGATGGAAATTGGTATAAATCAGGGAAACACAACAAATCCAGGTTCCCCCTTCAAACCTGTCCCAAGCTGGTTGTTAGGTATTGACCAACATGCTACTGGATAAAGTTAACAACAACTGAATATGATGATCAATCCTAACATTACTAAAAGAGAGACAACCAGATATCACAATTCTGATAAAAGCATAAAACACCAAATCAAGTATTCCCGCCAAAAAACAGACTCAAATCTGATTAAACCCCTAATCTATACCACTTACGGAAACTAGAGGGAGTGGACCAACATGCTGACTGATACAACATGAATGTAAACAACATAAATTGAGAATACAGGAAAGTCTATAGGAAAAAAGAGCCAGTTTTCCAAAATTTTCCAAAAAATAAATTGCAGGGGGGAAAAAAAAGGCGAAGAGAGAGGGACTCTGTAGATAAAAAGAGACTGAAAAGACAAATCAGCTAAATGAATATTTGAATCTTGTCTGGATTCTGATCTGAACCAACCACATGCATGTTTTATATATATATGACTAATTGCAAAAACTGAACACTAGCTAGATAGTTTGATATTAAGGAATTACTATTGATTTTTCAGGTGTGTGATGGTATTATGGTTACATTTTTAAAAAATAGGTCTTTTAGGGATACATACTGTCATATTACAGAAGGAATGACATCATGGTGCAGGGGTATAGATGAAACAAGATTGGTCATGAGTTGGTAACTGTTTAAGTCGACTAATGGATACATGGGGATTCGTTATAGTATTATCTCTTGCATATATTTTTAAATTTTCTGACCACACAAAAGTTTTAAAATAGCAAAAAGAATTTGCACATGTGTTTATCAAACTTTTATTGCTCAAAATGTTATTTTAAGTTATACGTTCTTGTTTTAAAAGCAGAATTTGTCTTTAATTGTGAGATAGATTTCTGGAGTCTGCTCTTTCATTTGGCAAAGTAGGCACAATAATCTCAAGTTCTGGTTCTCAACTTTAGTTCACATTGGAACCACCTGGATGGACTGCTGAAACAGATGGCTGGGTCCCATCTCCATAGTTTCTGATTCAGAAGTTTGGTATGGGACTGAGAGTTTACATTTCTAACAAGTTTCCAGGTGATGCTGATGCTACTAGTTCAGGAACCACACTGAAAATTGACTGAAGGGTCTAGTTGCTACTAGGCTGCTCAGACCTATAGACATTCAATAAAAATAGTGAATGGGTAAAACATAAGATAATAAATTGATCTCATCTCTCATAGATTTTTCTCAGACTTCTCTATAGTATACTGTATTTAAAAGAGTAGAACTTGGGGTGCCTGGGTGGCTCAGTCAGTTAAGTGTCTGCCTTTGGCTTGGGTCATGATCCCAGGGTCCTGGGATCGAGCCCCACATGGGGCTCCCTGCTCAGTGGAAAGTCTGCTTCTTCCTCTTCCCCTGCCCTTGCTCATGCTTGCTCGCTCACTCTCTCTCTCTCTCAAATAAAGAATCTTTTAAAATAAAAATAAAAAGAATAGAAATTTCCCATTGACAAATAAGGAGACCAAGTTCCCTATTTAGTATTCAGTAGACTAAACCTTTTAAAGTTATACATATATAGAAGAAAACAGATCAGTGGTTTTCCTGGACATGAGGGTGGAAGGAAGATAGCTGTAAAAGAACATAAGAAAACTTTTGAGAGTGATAGACTGTATTGCTTGTAGTAATGGGCAAGGATATATATGTATGTCAAAATCCACCAAATTATACTCTTTAAATATGTAGAGGTTTTTTGTATGTAAATTATACCTCAATAATGTAAGAAATGTTAAACATGGGGAAAGTATATGTAATTTCACACTTCTACTAAGAATTTAATAAAGCAGTCAGAAATGTTTCAAGGAACATGAGCTATGGCTTTTTCCTCATAAAATCATAGAAGCGGGGGTTTGGAGGCAATCCAAGGATTTGGGAGGTCCCCATTCCTACAGTGAGCAGGTCTCCTATGGCTGCGCCTAAATTATCTTCATAACTATAAATAAAGGGAGGGAATAATTTATTCTAGGTGCACTTGTACCTTCAGGTTTTCTTTCAATGTTCCAGCTTCTAATAGAAAGAACATTAAGAGTTCATCCCCAGGCATCCTTCCTTCCACATCCTCCCTGTGAGTTTCTGCCTCTTAAACAGAACACTTCAAAGATGGGTGGCATTGCAAAGTGCCTTTTCTTGCTTCCTCATCTATGAACTGGGGATAAAATTCCCTACCATAGAGCATTGTTATATGGATTAAGTAAGAAATTCTAAGGGTCCAGCATTTCCCTAGAAGGAGCTCAGTAAACAGCTCCTTCCTACTCAAAATCCTTCTCTGTGAAACGCACACACACAAAAGATAATGATAATAATTACATGTGTTTCTGAAGGATTACTTGGTAATCTTCAAACTAAGATGTAACATTAGATTAAATAGTTAAAAACTGTCATCAAATCATAAAGTTGTGAAAATTGACAGATTTGTTTTTTCAGAAACTACTTCCTGAGCACAGTCTATCTCCTAAAGAATTTCGTAATGTTGACGAAAGTGTTCTATTTTGGTAACGAATAACCACTTGCTACCCTGGCAGGTGTTAGTGAATTAAATGCCCCCAAGCTGAATTGGAATAGCAGGCAGCCTGTTACTACTATCAATGCATACTTCTGAAACAAACAGAAATTCTCTGGATGCCTTGAGAATTCTCTATCCTACAGCTTTCCAAAATAGTGACACAATTTTCCTATATTTGGAGGTAACCAGCAAAGGCATGGGTATATAAATATATGTTTTCTGACTTACTCTATTATATTTGGGTATGTTGGGGAATTTGTTCCCATTATTAAAAGACTCTAGCCAAAGTTCAAAGAAAATAGAAAATGATTCCCTGGAGCCCAAAAGAGAGGGGACTGTGGCCAGCAGTTGCACACTGAGGAGTCTAGTTTTTTGTCTAACAGAATTACTCCTGAGTACTCATTTTCAGAATATACTAAATCCAGTGTATTTATGGTTTTTGTTAATATTTTATTTATTTATTTGAGAGAGAGAGAGCATGCCTGGGAAGTGGGGGGAGGAGAAGAGAGAGTAGGAGAGAGACAAGCAGACTCCACCTGGAGTCCAGAACCTGATGGGGGGCTCAACCCCACCACCCCAAGATCATGACCAGAGCCTAAATCAAGAGTCGGATGCTCAACTGACTGAGCCACCCAGGTACCCCTCAAGTTTTTAATTAACTTCGTTTCATCTCTATCAATTGACTGAAAACAAAAAGAGAAAAAAAAAAACATCAGAGTTTAGTGTGGTTACAGCCAAATCATTTATACGTCAAGTTGAAAATTACTAACTTACCTGGACAATTACTTCTATGTTATGTGTCCTATTACTGTAGTTTCGTGGGTTCCACTTCAGTATGAAAATAGGACCAGACAAATGAATAGCTTGCCCTAAATGAACTCCATCAATCTTAACTGTGACAGAAGTAATGGAGGATAAGGAAAAGGCCAAGACTCTAAAATGAGAACATACATAATAAGCATGTAGTTTTACATATTTTTACTGCTTTTAGAAAGGAGAATAACTCTTATTATAACCTGAAAAAATATAAATGTAGGCAGAACCATCACACTGTGTAACTGTTTATATGACCACGACTCATGATCTGGTTTCTTTCTGAATGGTGGCTGTTGGAGTTGTATAATTTAGCAAACCTAACTTGGCAAGAAATTAGAAACTATTTTTATACTTTTTAGAAAGGAAAATCAATTTTCTTTTGATAAATAAAGCTGAAATAGATCCAAAGTTCTTTTGGATAAATTCCTTAAGTCCTGGTTTTTTATACAGGAAAAGAATATCAGTTAGACATTTTACTTTGTTAATCTCATGTTAATCCTACCATTCACTCATTTGGTTCCCAACATATCTGTCCACAAGAAGCAAGATCACAAACAGAGCTAAGTCTCCCAGGCCCTTTCAAAGAATAAAATGTCTGCATCAGATATCCAATATCTATCAAAAAAACCTGAGAGTCACTTCACTGCTGACCAAAAAAATAAATCAAAATAGATTGATTTTTCCATTTTTCCAGATTTATTAGTACATCTTTTTAAAAGTACAGCATCCAAAAAGTACAGCTATCCATAAGGGTGCTGTGAAATTTGTACTCATTTGCCTGGTAACATTATAAATTAGTATCTGTTTTAAAAAGTAATTGGGTACCTTATGCACTGCTCGTAGTAATGTAAAATGGTACAGCCACTATGGAAAACAGTATGGTGGTTCCTCAAAAAATTAAACATACAATTACCATGTGATCCAGCAATTCCGTTTCTCGATATATACCCACAAGTACCGAAAGCAGGGATTTGAACAGAGTATACTCACGTTCACAGTAGCATTATTCACAATAGCCAAAAGGTAGAAGCAAAAGTATTGACAGATGAATAAACAAAATGTTGTATATACACATAACAGAATATTAGCCAGCCTTAAAAAAGCAAAGAAATTCTGATGCACTCTACAACGTAGAGGAACCTTGAAGTTATTATGTTCAAGAAGCCAGCCAGTTAAAGGACAAATACAGTAGGATTCTCCTTATATGAGGTTCCTAGAGCAGTGAAATTCATAGAGACAGACCAGTAGAATGGGGTTTGCCACGGGCTGGGGAAAGGGGGAAATCGGGGAGTTATTATTGGATAGGTACAGAGTTTCAGTTTTGAAAGATGAAAGTTCTGATGGATGGTGGTGATGGTTGCACAATATTAATGTACTTTAATGCCACTGAACTGTACACCTAAAAGCTGGTAAAATGACACATTTTATGTTACATATATTTTACCACAGTTTTTTAAAAGAATGATTTTAGTTTTAAAAAAAAGTAATTGGGCAATCGTCATCAACAGTCATAAAGGAATTCATATTCTTTCACCAAGACTCCCACCTCTAGAACTTTATCTAAAGAAATTATTCAAATGGAAAAAGAATCTACATGCATCAGATGCTCATTCCCAAGTTAGAAAAAAAGTGGAAGAGTTCACCAATAAGATAGGAAAACGGTTAGAAAAAATTGTGGATCATTCTCTCTGTTGACAGAAAAAAAGTAGGAATTAAAACAGACTGTGTCCTATCTTTATAGCTATGTAAAAACATGCCTCAAAGAGAATGCCTGAGAAGGAAAAGTCAGAAATGTCAATAACAGCTCTATCTACTGTTAGGGGGATTATAGCAATGTAAAACATGAAAATGAAATACATAAAAATTACAGTGGTAGGGTTATGGGTTTCTGGATATTTTTTTAAATTTCAACAGCTTAAAAATTATTTTTTAACTGAATGGGAATGAAGCAGTAAGCATTTTATCTTTATATAATGTTCAGATCGTTGGAAAAATTAAAGTGGGGCATCTCATAGCTTTCACATGGGATTATCATCAGATTGACTTATTCTCCATTAATATCAAACTGAAAGTAAATTCCAAAAAACTGCTACATACCTGATGTGTGTTGAATGAAGGAGTCTTTCTAGTGGTTCATGTCTAGCACAACTATATAGGAGTGACTTAGGATTAGTGATAAGAACCACAGGCCACTCGCCAAAGACCAAATCTGCAAAGCTAAAGAGGTCATGATCAAAAGCAAAGATCCGGTACCTAGAGACCAGAAGACAATAAGGTAATTTAGTCACTTCATATTATAAAAGGGTATGAAGGTTATACACAGAACAAATGTAAAAATGTAAAACTACACTTTCTGAGATCATGAATTTATACAAAGTAAATAGTACTGTTTCTGTCCTTCTTCCCTTGCCCCTATTGGTTTATAGTTTATGTTTGTCACAAATGGGATCTCACTGAAGACATAAATTTAACTGTGCCCTAGAACAATGCCTCGTACACAGCATGAACAGTTTCATTTTTAAACAAATGCTTGATAAATTAATTCATTTGGTTTCTGTACTTTAAGACTGTTTTAACCTGAGACATTCATCATAAGCCTAATACCTGATATTCCTCATCTCATCAAAAATGCCAACATTAACATGAACAGAATCAGAAATCTTTCATTCTTCTTTTAAACCTTTATTTCTACAATTTCAAAGAAATTAACAAAAATTATTTTGGTTTTCTAAATTCATGGTGAGAGTTATAAATATTCATTAAAGAATAACCAAAGTTTTATATTTTCTAGTTTTTGAACTGAGGAAAGAAATGATTAACTATGGCAGAAACAATAGTGCTCACCAAATACTCCACGTGCTCCCCTGCATTTCCCAGTCTCCCTGGTATTAGGTTGGGACCATGTGACTATTTCTGGTCAATGGGCTGTGAACAGAAGTGACATGTATCACACTTCTGGTCCAAAGTACTTAAGAGTGGGTGTGAGTTCTCCATGCTCTCTTCCCTGCCCTGGTATTGAGGTGTTAAGATGGAAGAAGTCTGAATCCCTGAGTCACCCCATGGAAGAGAGATGCCCTGGCTCATACCAGATTTACATACATGAAAAAATAAACACGTGTTGTGTTAAGCCACTGATATTTTCCAGTTTTATTTGTATCCACAACAAAGCCTAGCCTAACATTACTATATATACTTTTAAAAGCTCTTCTATTATCCTAACACAACTTAAGTGTTTATAAGGGCAGGTAAAGGTTAGGTCCTTTCAGTAAAACTCCAGATAAAACCCCAGGGTTGGAACAACAGGAGAGCAGGTGGGAAGAGAAAGAGAGGAAATGGTTTCATGATATCGCTTAACTTACAACATTTATAAGAAATAAAGAAGCTGATCAAGGATTAGGAAGGCTCTCTGGTAAAACGCAATCCCAGCCCAGCCCACAACCTCACAGTCATGAGCAGACAGGTCTTAGCTCAAAGTAATTACAGTTGCCAACTAATTACAGGCTTCAAGCATAGCTTTTAGACAGTTTCTAGCAGAGCCAACTGAAATGAGTAAGTACCTTACAAGATGTAAAGCTATCTTTTAATTAATGGAAGTAGTTAAAAATAGAAAGATAACATATTCAGCTCAAAAAATATTTACTGAATAACCAAAATCTTCAGAGAACTGAGTGTGAATAAATTAAACAGTAATTGATAAATAGTGTTCAACAATGAGATGATACTCATCTATAATTAAGCTATTGTACTTACTCTCAAAATACGTATTTAGTTCTTATCTCTTTATATATTTAACTATACTGTATGCTTTTGATAACAGGTTATATTTTCTCATAGAAAGACTTTAACTTAATAAAACCAACTACTGTATATTTGAAGAACTTAAATCACTAATATAGTAATAACTACCAAGGTAGATATAAAATTCGGAGGGTGATACATTTCCAGTTCTAATGTTTCTCTAAGTGTGGTCCACAGAGCACCTGGTGGGCTTTAAAAAAAAAGTGCAGTTTCTTGGATCCTAAACCAGACCAACACAATCAAATTCGCTAGAGAAAGGGCCTCCATACTGTTATTTTTAATAAGCTCCACCACAGTCCTTGTGCACCCTAGAGTTTGAGATCCATTTCCTAATGGATGCATCTTGAAAATCCAATGTAACACAGTGATGGCAAACATAACTGCTGCAACGAGGTTTTTACACATTGACACATATATCTATATTACTTTAAAAATGTAGGGAGAGGGGCGCATGGGTGGCTCAGTCATTAAGCCTCTGCCTTCGGCTAGGGTCATGATCCCAGGATCGTGGGACCGAGCCCCACATCCAGCCCCTCATCGGGCTCTCTGCTCAGCGGGAACCCTGCTTCTCCCTCTCCCACTCCCCCTGCTTGTGTTCCCTCTCGCTGTGTCTCTCTCTGTTAAATAGATAAATAAAATCTTTTAAAAATAATAAAAAAATAAAAAGGGAGATCATAAGTTTTTCCTTGACTGGAATCACCCATGATAGCAATAAGAAAATTATCACTGGGGCGCCTGGGTGGATCAGTCGTTAAGTGTCTGCCTTCAACTCAGGTCATGATCCCAGGGTCCTGGGATCAAGACCCGTGTCGGGCTCCCTGCTCAACAGGAGGCCTTTTTCTCCCTCTCCCACTCCCCCTGCTTGTGTTCCCTCTCGCTGTGTCTCTCTCTGTCAAATAAATGAATAAAATATTAAAAGAAAAGAAAATTATCATTGTTTTAGCAAAACTTACATGCGTAAGTTTTATTTTGTGGGGTAGTTCCCTTACCTTCTGTTATCCTTCCAGTCTCCCACCTCAAGTTCCAAAGTGCCCTGGAGGTGACGAGTGTGCAAAACAGGCATGAGTCCACCGAGAGTATGGAGATGCCCACACAAATATGCTGTAGCTGAACTAATCAACGAAAAATAAACACAATAAATGAACAGATAACTTGTGTTGCCAAACTAATAAAAAGATCTCTTCAGAAGAGCAAGAGTAACATAAAAGAATTACAAGCAATTAATTTAGATTTTGGAAGCCTGCCTCACCTCATTATTGACCGAATTCCAGGTGATGGAGAAAGGATAGTGGATGTTGTATAGTGTCCAAACCAAATACTGTGGTTGCTCCGACTACTTTCCTTGGCCAGTAGGAGAAGTTCCTCTGTCCGCTTCTGAAATGGGAGAAAAACAGAAGGATGTTTAACAGGGCTCAGGCTGAACTCTACAAATTAAACATCTCCCTTGAAGTTTTATAATAATAATATGTCTAAGGCCTAAACCCTACTAATTAATGACTGTATTGACTGTATAAATTTCAAACTGTTTTCATAAACTTTATAATTTATTTGGTCCTAAAAATAACTCTATGCTAAGTAGGGCAAGTATTAGCCCCATTTGATAGATGAGGAAACTGAGCAATAGAGAATAATCTTTAAATGATATAAATTTTTTATAACAAATTTCTTTACAGAAAATAAGTAGAACCACTAATCTTTTCAGCCCTGTATAGTACATTGCAATTAATAAAGAGGAACTTGAAACTAAACTTCTAAAATAAGATGTACATACCACAAAAAGCCTGTACCTGAATGTTCACAACAGCTCAACTCAGAATAGCCAAAAACTAGAAACCATCAGTATATCCAAACAATGGAATGCTATGCAGTGATAAAAAGGAAAGAATTACTCAAACACACAATAATATGGATGAATCGTAGAAACATTACGCTGAGCAAAAGAAGCCAGATACAAGAAGAGTACATACTATATGATTTCTTTTACATAAAATTCTAGAAGAAACAAAACTAATCTATACTGATAGAAAACCCATCAGTGGTTCTCTAGGACTGGGATGAAGACTGATTACACAAGAAAACTTTCTGGGATGCCAGTTCTGTCTTGATTGTAGTGACAGTTACACCAGCATATATATTTTTTGTCAAAACTCTTCAAACACTTAAAGTGAGTGCATTTTATTGTAAGTAAATCATCCCTCATAAAGTTGATTTCAAAAATAACTTGTACAGGGGTGCCTGGGTGGCTCAGTCGGTTAAGCAACTGCCTTCAGTTCAGTTCATGATCCCGGGGGTCCTGGAATCAAGCCCCAAGTCAGGCTTCTTGCTCAATGGGGAGCCTGCTTCTCCCTCTCCCTTTGCCCCTCGCCCCTGCTTGCACACATGCATGTGCTCTCCCTCTCTCTCAAATAAATAAAATCTTTAAAAACAATAACTTGTACATGTATAAATATACATTAATTATCTATAAAGTGCTTATAGCAATGATTCCTAGACCATATCCTCAGGGTTTCTAATTTGGTAAGTCTCGGGGAAAGCCTGGGATCTGCATTTTATAAGTCCAGCTGATTTTCATGCAAATGATCTTTGAATCATATCTTAAAAAACACTGATCGAAGGAGTAGGCTTTAAAATAGTAAGTTAATGAACTCTGTCTAAAGACAGTTGGAAGATAAGAAACAAAATATACCTTTATTAAATAAAATGCCTAATACAACAAAATGCATTTCACAATATTCTATTCACTTGATTTCAAGGTCTTTTGAACCCTCGTATCACTTTGAATCTCTTTCAGCATTTAGCAAATTCTGCCCTTTATTATAGTTATTTCTGCACAGTCTTATGCCCCTCCACTAGATTAAATATTCTAAGAGGTGAGTGACTTGATCTTATCGCTCTTGTATTCTTACATGCAGGCACATATATCTTGCAAATGGGCATGTGTTCATTAGTGAGCTGACATTTGTTCTACTAAGAAATAATGAGAGGTTCTCAGATGTGACTTTCTAGACAGTTTTAATCCAGTAACGGTTTTCACCTAACTTGCTTTAATGTAAATTTATTTACTTCAGTGGTTGCTCTTCTCTTATTAAAATAAATACAGTCCATTAGTTAAAAATGGCAACTGTGGGGATTTAGGAATATACCCTATAGTATAAAAGCTGCATGCCCTGCACCTTGCAAAGTGCAAGCCACACTTAGTACATATTTAATAAATGTTTACTGAGTAAATGTAAAATGTGAGGTACTTCTTTGTGAGATTTTGGGACTAGAACAGGAATAGCAATGATAGTGCTGAAGTAGCCAGTGATTTCTTCTAGCCATATGTGAAACCACAGTAAAATTTTTCTCAAGAATTTTTAGATAAGAACTGGATTACCTAGGAGAACCTTAAGTGACCCATACTTATCCAAGAAAAAACAAAATAGGTTAGCTACAAAGGTAAGTGACATTTTTACTGTACCTTATCTAAAATTCCAAAGAAATTATAGGGTCTCTTAGGTCCTGGATTTGGGGTGGCATCCAAAGAGATGAAAGAATAGTTGCCAAAGGGAGTACTGTGGACATAATGGAAAGAGCCATCCCTATGTACAGCAGAGTATTTCCTAAAAAACACAAGACAGGAAAGTTTTAGTGCAATCATAATAAAAATAGAATGAGTTTGAATTCCTCCCTGTATATCACACTATATTTTGCCTCCCTTTGAAAATTTCCTAATCTGACAGAGAAATACATAAACAAATCCACAATAAGCTGATTAAAAGAAATTTTAAAGATTTTTTTTTCCCATTGTCTATAAAGATTCAGGCAAACTGATAAGTAACCAAACACAAGGTCACCAAGCAAAGCAGAGAAGGAGATGGCTATTTTAGGCAATCCACTGAACATTTAAAGAGAGATCAATCAGAATCCAGTAAAATGGTACTTACCCATCATTGAAAAATTCAGTGAGGACCTACTAAATACCTAACAGAATTCTTGGAGTAATGAGATACAAAAGGTGTTTGCATCTTGAAACAGGGCCATAGAGGCTTAATTCACAATAAAGCCTTGCAAAGATGAAGTTGTTAAGCCAGGAGAAAAATGTTAGGTCTGGGTCAGTAAATCTTTTTCAGTTCCTAAAAATACATCTGTAACATATACAGGGTATACATTCGGTAATGAAGTCCTCACTACCTAAGTATCAACAGTGTTCAGGTGTCTATAAGGTTGGAGAGTGAAGAACAGAGGGAGAGAGTGGGTAACATAGTACACAGTGTAGGAACTCATTAGTATTTGTTGAATAAATGTGAAGGAAGGTACTGATTGGGAACAAACCTATATTATTCAAATGTCAAAACATTATAAGAAAATAGACAAGTCACATATGGAAAAATACAAATAAACTACAGAAACCTAATGTGCTATCAGGGAGCTATATTTAAGCCAGGACAGCCATCAAATATATCATAAAATAAATATATTATCACAGATATTATAATTAAAAGTCAATTAGTTCTATTGCCTCTCTTCCTGGTACTTTTAAATTTTCTATTTTGGGGGGCACCTGGGTGGCTCAGTCAGTTAAGCGAGCAACTCTTGATTTCAGCTCAGGTCATGATCTCAGGGTCATGGGATCCAGCCCGGCACTGGGCTTGGCACTCAGCACAGTCTGCTTATCCCTTTCCCTCTGCTCCTCCCTTGTTTACGTGGGCTCACATATGCGTGCACTCTCCCTCTCCAAATAAATAAATAAATAAAATCTTTTAAAAATAAATAAAATTTTCTATTGTGAGTTTTTTTCCTCTCATTAAAATTTTTATTTATATTTTTCTTGCTTAATTTGTTTTCAGTTATTCTTAGGATCTTATAATCTCACATATATTGTTTCCTTTCCTACATTTTTATCATATTAAAACCTACTATCTAAAAATAAACCCAACTACTTGAAAGTAAAGATTAAAATATATGATAGCTATTAACATTTTTTGAATTCTGGATTTTGACATTCTCTGGGGCATTCTTAAGATTTAACTTTAAGATTTTTCGTTCAGGGATGCTTAGGTTTGGCTCAAGTCAAGATCCCAGGGTCCAGGGAACCAGTCCCCAACTGGGCTCCTTGCTCAGCAGGGAGCCTGCTTCTGCCTCTGCCTGCTATTCTCCCTGCTTGTGCTCACTCTCTTGCTGTCTCTCTGACAAATAAATAAATAAAATCTTAAAAAAAAAGATTTTTTTTTTGTTCAGGTTGATATATCTGTAATGTCTATATCTCTGGCTGTTTATTAAAATGCTGTTTATTAAAAATTCAGATAAAGTTTAGGTGGTTAGGAACAAAAACATAAAGGTAAGAAACTCTCAAGTGACTAATAGCTTTACCCTCCAGATAACCAGTCAGACCCAAAGTCCTGTTAATTCTTCTTTGAAAATGTTTCCTAGTTCCATTCCATTGTCACCATCAAAGATAAAAATAGGTAATAGAAAATTGAAGATTTTCATCTCTGACCTTTTCCTTTCTCACATTAAAAACAAAGGACAACTTCATCCTCCAAGTTATGGTGACTCTAATTATATGTTAACCAATGCTGTTTGACTTGCCATCCTACAGCTGATGACACTGTCCCCATATCTATGGACTTTGTTAGATAGGTATGTCTCCTATTCATTTCAAGCCCTTCCCCGTCATGCCTGGACTATTAAAGGACTCCCCCATTTGCTCTACAATACTCCAATCTCCCTGTTTTTTGCTTATTATCCCTATATTTTTTCTTTTTTGTTGTATGATTGCCCTTTATAAAATATTTCATTATGTGACTTGTCTCCTTAGGAATCTATACTGGATTATGAACCATTACCCAACACATCTAAATTTCTACACTTGTCACATAAGACCTCCATTAATTGACCCTAAGCTACCTACCCAGTGTCATACCAGGCCTCAAAATGATCCTTTATTTTGGTGATACCGGTTTCCTTACTGTCCCTAGAAGCTCATTCTAACTTTTAAAACTCTGGGGTTTTGCCTAAAATACATCTAATACAGGCTGGACACAACTTTTACTTCTTTTATAAAGTCCTAACTTGCAACTTGTAGATATATAAGTTCTGGAGATCTAATCCACAGCATGATAATTATAATCAACAATACTGTTTTATAAACTTCAAAGTCACCAAGAGACTAGATCTTAATTATTCCTACCATGAGAAAATGATAATTATGTGGTGGTAATTGAGGTATTAGCTAACTCTATGGTGGTCTTCATTTCTCAATATATAAATGCATCAGATGAACATGTTGTACATCTTAATCTTATACAATGTTATATGTCAATTATATCTCAATAATAAAATAAAGTCTCCTTATGTCCAGCCCATACTAACTTCTGCCCTTTCCAATTTCTCATAGTGATTATCATGTGTACCAAATAATGTAGCATTTCATCAGTCATCCCTTCATGTTCTTTTCTAATTGTTTCCCAAATAATTCTTATCTCCCTTAACTGGTCTTCCTTGAAGGTAGAGGCCATATTTTTTTTTTTTTAAGATTTCATTTATTTATTTGACACAGAGAGAGAGAGATCAGATCACAAGTAGGCAGAGAGGCTGGCAGAGAGAGAGGGGGAAGCAGGCTCCCTGCCAAGCAGGGAACCCGATGCGGGGCTCGATGTGGGGCTCGATCCAGGCTCGATCCCAGGACCCTGAGATCATGACCTGAGCCGAAGGCAGAGGCTTTAACCCACTGAGCCACCCAGGTGCCCCGAGGCCATATTTGTTAATATTAGCTCTTGTATGTCTCATGCTATACAGCTAATGATGGGCTCTCAACATATTCTCACTACATGAGTGATGGACATTGTAGGACAAAGGTGTGGAATATCCTAGAACTGGATGTGAAATTGCAACTAAAAGAATCCCAACACACTGTTACTAGAGAGCTGGTTTTCTGACCCAAAGAGCTTTTCATATTCATAGCCTTTTTCACATTCATGGTATATAGAGAAAATTTTAATATTTCTGTGACATACAGGGATAAATGGACAAAGCAACCAGGGTGACCAACTGGGCTCTTCAGCCACTGTAGAGGCTGAGAGAATCAGTTTCTCAGTATTCCTAAAATCCACAGTACTCTGGTAACAGGCTCTAATCTAAGTGACTTCTGCTGTACAACATGGTGACTATAGTCAAACACACTCTATTGTATATTTGGAAGTTGCTGAAAGTAGATGTTTAAAGTTTATCACAAGAAAAAAAAGTTTTTTAACTATGTATGGTGATGGGTATTAACTAGACTTATTGCAGTTACCATTTCACAATACATACAACTATGGAATCATTGTGTTGTATACCTAAAATGAATATAACGTTGTATGTCAATTATATCCAAGTTAAAAAATTAAAATAAAAAAATTATTTCGGCTATGTACCAATGGCAAAAAAAAAAGTTTGTGTGAAATATTTGAAGTATCATTAGCCAATAAAAAGCATAAAGTATATGAGATAAAAGGAATTAAAGTAAAGAAAAAGTCTTGGGGGAAAAAAGGAACTGAATCTGTCACACACATACACAAAAATTCTAAGCTACTAGAGGTTCTTCTGTTAAAAAAATGTTTTCACTTATTCATTGACTTGACTGTACCCCACCTTGTACTACTTCATGGTCTGAATTCTGTTCACTACAGTACCTGTAATAATTCTCGACACTCTCCAGACTTGGAACATTGAATGCATCTAATTAAAAAGAAAAGAGCAATGAATCACTAAATTGTACTCCTGAAACCACTATTACATATATGTTAACTAAATGGAATTTAAATAAAAATTTGGAAAAGAAAAAAAAACATATGGGGGAAAAAAGCAAACATCATCTGCATTAAAAAGAAAAATATAAACATCTTAATGATTAAAGAAAATGACAATACTTTCAGTAACACTTTAAATGGCAGAATGTCAATAAATTAGCCTGATAGTTTTTAAAACTTGGTTACAGAATTCAGATTATCTGGAAACTTATTTGAAGCACCTTGTATACTGGAGAATAAGAAATACTTTCATAGTATGTACTATTCAGAATAAATCAATTTGCAGTTATAAGACTGGGCGGTTGTTGCTGCTCTTTTAATCATGTTTTAATCATGACTGATACGTGGATCCATGGTAAGTGTTTCTAAACTGGTGATCACTTTGATAACAGGACCTAAGACCATCTCTTCTTAAATCTTAAAGATTCAGTAAGAAAGGAGTTATATAATGGTAAGGGGTAAGGTGAAAGATGTCATAGAACACTTAGCTGAAAATATAATGATTTCACAGAACTTGATTGCCTGGTTGCAATAATTAAAATTACTTACCAGCTTGGAATTTTAAGAATCCACTACATTTCTAGTAACTTCAGAGAATAAGCTGTTAAATCCAATCTAGGCCAAAAGAACTATTATTGTGTAAGTAATCCTTTTACTAAGTAAGAGATCAACACTGTTATAGTTAGGTCTTACTAAAAATTAGTTTCTTTCTATCTTAACACAATATATAAACATATATATAAACACATACTATAAGCATTTGTGCTTATACAAGTCAAATTAGGTTATCATGAACTCCAAAGGACAAGCTCTTTTCACAAGATTTAATCCCGGGACACCTGGGTGGCTCAGTGGGTTAAAGCTTCTGCCTTCAGCTCAGGTCATGATCTCAGGATCCTGGGATCTGGCCGCATCCCTTCCTCCTCTCTCTCTGCCTGCCTCTCTGCCTGCTTGTGATCTGATCTCTCTCTGTGTCAATTTAAATAAAATCTTAAAAAAAAAAGATCTAATCCCAAGAGTCTGGTATTTATTACTTGAAGTAAATCAGTAGCTTGGCTTGAAAAACTTTGTTATTATGTACAGGCTTGCTTTTTATTACAAAAGAATTTGACCTGTACCACTAATCAGGATCAGGAAAAAAGGGAAATGTAAATTTAGATCTTCCTCAACTTACAATGGGGTTACATCCAGACAAATCCATTTTAAGTGGCAAATTTAAGTAGAAAATGCATTTCACATTGAACCAACTGAACATCAGAGCTTAGCCTCACCTATGTTAAACGTGCTCAGAATGCTTACATTAGCCTACAGCTCAGCAAAATCATAGAACACAAGGTCTGTTTCATAATAAAGTATTGAATATCTCATGCTAAAGATCTGAGAGTGAAAAACCGAAAGATAGCATGGGCACAGAACGGTTATAAGGTTAATGGCTCTTCACCCTGACCATCCTGTCCAGCGTTACCAGGGTATCATACTGCACGTTGCTAGCCCAGGAAAAGATACAAATTCAAAATTCAAAACATAGTTTCTATTGAATATGTATCACCTTTATACATTGTAAAGTTGAAAAATCATAGGTCAAGGGGCTCCTGGGTGGCTCAGTAGGTTAAGTATCTGCCTTTGGCTCAGGTCATAATCCCGGAGTCCCGGGACTGAGCCCTACATTGGGCTCCCTGCTCAGCCAGGAGTCTGCTTCTCCCTCTGCCACTTCCTCTGCTCATGCTCAATCTTTCTCTCTCTCTCCCTTGCTCACTCTCTCTCAAATAAGTAAAATCTTAAAAAAATCGGAGATCAAACCATCATAAATTGAACCATCATAAGTTGAGGACCAAACTTATAGGGTATACCAGAGAACGCTATAAGCCAGATATCCCATCGTCAATAATTCCTAGCTGCTTTGTAAGAACTATCCATAAAGAGGGCATTTTCTGATCAAACCAAAACTATGTATTTTACCAGACAGAATTCGCTGTTTAAAATGATAGTTTTAAAAATATTTATAATTAGGCACACAGCAGCAACTAATAATCAAATGAAGCAAAGTATTTAACCAATAAGAAAGTCAACCTTTATAAAACAAACAAACCTACTGTTAGGACACTTTGCTGAAGAGTCCATTTCCTTATTAACACTACAATAATAATGTAAAAAATGTGAAGGGATTATCCACTTCTCTCCTCATACATATTTATTTGCAATTTTAATTTTTTAAAGTATACACAGTAAAATTCATTCACTGTAATGTACAGTTCTTTGGGTTGACAAATGCATAGTCATGTATCCACTGCAATGGAAGAGTTCTATCATCTCCCAAAATTTTCTCATGATGCCTCTTTGTAGTCGGCCTACCCCTCCACTCTCAACCATTGACAACCACAATCTGTTCTCCAACATTTTGCCTTTTCTTGAATGTCATATAAATCATACAGTATATAGACTTATGGGTGGTGGCTTCTGTTAGCAAAATGTTTATCTATCGATTTATACATATATGTATTTATGTATCCAGTGTGAATGCATATATGTATGGACCGATTGATTGATTTAGGCTCCACACCTAATGTAGGGCTTGAACTCATGACTCTAGATCAAGGGTTGCATTCTCTACCAACTGGGCCGGCCAGGCACCCAAAATGGTTATACTTTTAAACGCCCTCCTGCACAGGTTTTGCTAGAAGCTTTTCTTCATGTAAAGAAGGACCATCCCAACTTTCCCCTCAAAGACTAAAAGTGACATCTGAAGTTTTAAAATCACATAATATAGTTGTATTTCAGAGTTGTAGTCTTCAGTATAACTAAACCTTGTTACAAAGTTCCCATTTTATAATTTTATATTCCAAACTGGAGAATCTAGGTTCTTGAAGGGAAAAAAATCTAGTTTTAATTATATATGGGCCTTGACTCTTACCATGATTTCCTTTAACATCAAGCCACTTGGTTTTTTCCATGACCCTTGTCTTCTTCAGAATACCCTGGTAAGTCTGCCATTCTACCTCATGCTGCCTGGATCCCAAGTGTTCCTTTGTTTTGGCATCAGTCAGGTCTCCTGTAGATTTACATAAAACTTGAATCACAATGCAAAATAAACCCAAGGGAGTTAAAAAATGTTTTTAAATGTACACTGAAGGAACAAAGATACTTAAAATACTCAACATGTATAAGCAAAACAACTTATAAGTCCGTCTATGTCCAAAGCAAGCCACACAAAATAGGATTTTCTTATTTTAGAAGGACTTTATTTATTTCTTGTAGGTTACCAAGTACCTATTTAACTTCCTGTGATATTACAAATGGGTTCTGGAAAAAATTATTTTTAAAGAGAGCAGTACAAAATGCATCGTGAAACTCTGACAAAAATGAAAACTATAAGAAATTCCAACACTCTGGGCAGATGCCTGATATCTACGACAACCATATTTTCCACACCCAAAATCAGAATATGTAATCTGACCAAGTGTTACTCTACAGCAAGAAGTAATCTGGAGGTGTGTTTGGATAATGAAATACCAAAATTTCTGGAAAACGAAATGGACAGTTGAAATGGAGGTTTTCCACAAAATGAGGACTGATAAGCCATCATATCAGCAGAGGTGTTTCAGTAAGGTGGATAGAATGTGAATCCCCCAAAAGACAAGACAGATGCTCCTTTAGCTTTTTCTCCAACACATTTAGGGAGCAATTAGGAGCTAGAAGACTCTAGAGAACCCAAGTCAAAGAAATACCAAAAGATGAAGAAAAGTGTCCTAAGTAACTTTAAGCCTCAAACAACTGACAACATAAGATTGACTAATGCTGTTAAAAAAAAAAAAAAGGAAAAGTTTTTTTATAAAAGATAACTTTGGGGGCACCTGGGTGGCTCAGTCCGTTAAGCCTCCCACTCTTGATTTCCGCTCAGGTCATGATCTCAGGGTCCTGAGATGGAGCCCCAGTGGGCTCTGCCCTGGGCCTGGAGGCTGGTTGAGATTCTCTCCCTTCCTCTGCCCCTCCCCCCACCTCAAAAGAGAGAGAAAGAGGGAGGGAAGAACGGAGGGAGGACGGGAGGGAAGGAGGAAGAAAGGAAGGAAACTTGATTTGTGGTTAAAGGGCTTTCCCTCATTCTCTCTCAAATCCAGAACTGTAATAACAACGACGAACGAATACAAATATAGCAGACGGTATGCTAATGAGAATCATGAGCCCTGCTTCTACCGCTTTGACAAAACCTTGCTATGGCAAGTCATTTGGCTTGGATCTTGGCTCAATTATCCATAGGCAAAGGAAATTACAATGTCCCATCTCCTCTACAGGAAGACTCACCTGGGGCTGGGGCTAAGTGTTCCCAACATCCCCCAGATGAAAAGCTGCCACCCTGGCTAGCATTCTACCAACCGGACCACAGAACAACGCGACAGCACGGCAACCCTCCCTACCTGTTGCCAGGACGAGAGCTGGTTGAATGATGCCAATAGTTTCTGAACAGAACTTCTCTAAGTCTACAGCTCTGCCTGGATCACGAAACCTGCTCAGGTGAATGTCGGATATCTGCCGAAAGCAGGTATTAAACAGATATCTGAGTCAGGAAGAGGCAGCACGGACAGCAGGCGACCCTGCAGCTCTCTCAAAGCGGAAGGAAATGGCAAGGATGCAGTGCAAGAACGAACCCCCTCCAGGGAAGGACAGAGCCCCCAGCCGGGAGCTTGGGGCCGCGGCGGCCGCACCCCGGCGGAAGGGCCCGCGTCTCACCGCGCGGTGCCAGCTCTCCACCCACCCCCTGCCCTGCTCCCGCTGCGTCACCTGCAGACCCCAGAAGATGTTGCCGGCTCCGGGGCCAGGCGCGGGGTGCGGGCTCCTGGAGGCGCGGGGCTGGGGCAGTGGCGAGGGCTGACCGGCCAAGCCATAGTGCTCCAAGAGCATGGCTGCTAGCGCCGCTGCCGCCAGCCCCGCGACCACCCTGATGGCCAGCACTGCAGCCATTCCGCCCGCGCGGGCGCTGCCCTCGCTGTCTCGGGCTCGGCCGGTGCGGCGCCCCCGGGAGCTGCTCTAGCTGCACTTCCGGACTCTATGGTCGCGGGGGCCTAAAGCGCGGCTCAGCCGCCGCCGCCGCACCTGCACCTCGCCAAGCACCTGCTACCCGCCAGCCGCCCGCGTCTGTGGGCTGGCTTGGCAAAAGGAATGAGGGCGAAGTAAAGGAAACCGAGACCCCCCCGCGCCAATCAAGGTTGCCGAAGAGTTGCGGGGAAAGAACCCCGGTCCGGGAGGCGGAGGCTAAAATCCTGGCTCCGCCTTAGTCAATCATTCCTGACCCCGGTGGGTCAGTTTCCTTACCCATAAAATGGAGCTAATGAAGCCTCGCGTGTGTACTTCACAGGCTTGTGAAAATCAAAGTATGTATGAGGACGCCATTTAAATTACTGTACAGATGTGACAGCTGTCTCTCTCTCGGCCCTTCTAATTATTAACAATGTGTTTCCATAGGTTTTCAATAGATGTAGTACGTTTTGTAAGGTTGTTTTTTCTTAAACCTGATTTCTTACGCACTTGGCTATATAATATCCCGTTGCCATGTTATGCCGTTCATTTAATAAACTGTAAATACTCCCTATGGGCAGTCACAGGAAAAGAATTAGATTCGGGTCCTGCCCTTAATTTATCTAACCATTCTATTATTATTGAACTTTTGGATTACTTATGTTCAGAATAAACATTTTTGAATAAACATTCTGAATAAACATCACTGTTCTGAAAAAATTTTTTATACAAATAGCACCCTTTTTAACACCTCTTTGAGTTATTTTCTTGGGATATGTTGCCAATATTGAAGTTATGCCAATTTTAATTCATTAAATACTTTTTGTATACCTTTGCAAAGCAAGACATTGATCTCAGCATTAAATGTAAAGAAACATAAGTAGCTAAAGAACCATGGTTCATTATTTAGAAGCTTACGTAGGAAAGAGAAATATACAAATGTTTAATATAAGACCAGTATGCCATTTGGCACAAAAGACAACAAGAAATAAAAGGCCAGAGGAGGTATAACCAGAACAGACCCCCTCTATAGAATCAGGAAAAGCTTAAGGAGGTGGCATATAGAAGATGGATAGTATTTCTGAGTGGCAGAGATTGGGGATGGGGTGGGGAGAAGCACTTTCCACCAGGACCTAACATGAATCAAAGCATTAAGATGAGAAAATGGAGGACATGTTGAGACAGTGAGTACTTTGGTTTGTCTGGGCCTTGGGTATTCTTAGAGGAAGAGTGGTAATTGAACCAGACCTTTAGTTTGAGGCACATTTTGGAAGGCCTGTATAATTGGCAAGAGTGAAGACAGATCTGTGCAACAGCACAGGGAATCAACTGGACAGAGGAGAGGTATGGCAGAGACTCCAGTTGGAAGGATATTGGAATAATCTGGTGCTATGGTCTGAATGTGTCCCCACAAAGTTTATATGTTGAAATCCTAATACTCAATGTGATTGTTAAAAACAATCACATTGAGTATTAGGCTCAATATTAATACTAAGAGATGGGCTCTTCCCTTGTGAACAGAATTAGTGCCCTTATAAAAGAGACCCTAGAGAGATCCCTCACCCCTTCCACTATGTGGGGACACAGTGAGAAATCAGCAATCTGCAACCTGGAAGAGGGCTTCAGCAGAATCCAACCACTCTACCATCCTGAATTCCACCCTCTGGAACTGTGGGAAATATACTGTTATTTACAACCCACCCAGTCTGTGATATTTTATCTTAGCAGCCCAAACAGACTGAGACTACAGGCAGTAGGTAACTGCAAAATCCTGAAGAAGGAATATGGGAGAGTGTGACACTGAGATTACAAAGGAAAGATCAGATGTAAAATAATTGTGAAGACCGAAACTACAGAATTTGACAGCTGACTGGACGTTTGAGGGAAGAAAAAGAGATAGTTAAAAGTTAGTGCCAAAATTTGGAACCCAGTAACAAAAAAAACTAGGGCAATGATGCATGTGTGAAGAGCACTGTCCATATGAATAAAGTTTTTGGTTTTGTCTAATATTGCACTAGAAAAATATCTGTATGGATATCATTAAACCAAATTTGGAAGATATGTTTGAGATTATCTGATTTAAAACATATATGATAGGCATTTGGAGAGGCCTTAGAGCAACTTTAAAAATATTAGAATCATTTTCCAGACAACAAGGATCTGGAATATGGAATACAACAAGAATCTGCGTGATAGATGATGGAACAGGCATGCTATTAAGACATTTTGGACTGAGAACCATGGTTTAAAATCATAGAAGCCAGCAGTCTGGATTGCAGACACTGAACTGTAACCAAGCTGCTTCACTCATGGTGTTCATTGTGAGTAGAAACAGGAATTATTTATTTAATGATGGTTAATGATTCTTTACGGAATACAGATAACACACCACAAATCGCCATGCAAGGTGATTCTCGGTTTCTAACAGCCAAAGGAGAAAGGAGTTTTCTTGTTATCTCGTAAAGAGAGCAAGCAGCAATGCACCATCAAAGCAAAATATCCTAGAACTAAAGTCAAGGGAGAATGTATCACTTGGACATTTCACAATGGACATTGTCATCAACAGTCATAAACTGAAGTATGCGACTCTCACAAACATATAGAAATTATCTTGATTACTACTGCTAATACTAAGTTTGTTTAAATATCCAAAAATACAGGGCACATGGGTGGCTCTGTCAGTTAAGCATCCAACTCTTCATTTTGGCTCAGGTCATGATGTTAATGTTGTAAGACTGAGCCCCTTGTCAGGCTCCACACTCAGTGCAGCGTGTGCTTTAGATTTTCTCTCTCCCTCTCCTTCTGTCCCTTCCCCATCTCGCATGGCCTCTCTCTCTCTCTCCCTCAAATAAATAAATAAACCTTTTTTTTAAATTCCAAAAATACAGTATTTAATAATTGTTCTGTGAAGTTATTTTTGTGGAGAGCTAAAGTAATGTAATCAAAGTAGTTTCTGTGTATGTAAGGATTCTTAAATTTCAAAATTGTGATATATAAAATTTACCATCTTACCCACCTTTAAGTATATAATTTAGTGCCATTAAGGAAATTCACATTGTTGTGCAACCATCATCACCATCCATCTCCAGAACTAAACTAAAATGCTGTACCCATTAAATATTGATGCCTCATCCTCCCCTCCCCACTCCCTAATAAATGTTTTCACCTATTTTACAGCATGTGTCAGAATTTCCTTCCTTTTTAAGGTCAAATAATATTGCATTGTATAAATACACCACATTTTTTTAAAGTTCATTCATCTGCCGAAGGACATGTGGATTATTTCCACTTTTTGGCTATTGTAGATGCTGTTACTACGATCAGTAGGTACTAGACAGTTTTGCAGCTTTTTAGAGAGCACTCCATTCACTCCTTAGGAAAACAAATTTGAGGAGAATTTCATCTAGGTAGTAAAGGCTCTGTATAAGGAACCTGAAACATGAGCAAAAGTAAGAAATCACAGATCAAGGAGATTCTCAGACATGTTATAATATGATGAACCTTGAGAACATTATGCCAGTAAAATAAGCCGATCGTGAAAGTACAAATACTGTATGACTCCACCTGTATGAGGTACTGAGAGTATTCAAATTCACACAGACGGAAAGTAGAATGGTGGCTGCCAAGGGCTGGAGAGAGGGGGAAATGGAGAGTTAAGGTTTAATAGATACAAATTTTCAGTGTTGCAAGATGAAAAAGTTCTGTAGCTGGATGGTGGTGATGGTTGCACAACAATGTGAATGCATTTAATGTCACTGTGCAGCTGCATTGGGCTCTGTGCTCAGTGGGGAGCCTGCTTCTTCTCCCTCTGCCCCTCCCCCAGCTTGTGCTCTCTACTCTCTCCCTCAAATAAAAAAAATCTTTAAATATATACATAAATACTAAATTAAAAAATAAAAGTGGGAAGCTTGATCTTAGGTTACTATTTTTTAAAAGATTTTACTTATTTATTTGAGATAGAGCGAGACTGAGAGAGCACATGCAGGGGGAGCAGCAGGCAGAGGGAGAAGCGATTCTCCACTGAGCAGGGATCCCAATGCCGGGCTCAATCCCAGGACTCCAGGATCATGACCTGCGCTGAAGGCAGCTGCCCAACCAACTGAGTCACTCAGGTGCCCCATCTTAGGTTACTATTAAAATGATCACCATTTAGGGGCGCCTAGCTGGCTCAGTCAGTAGAACATGCAACTCTTGGGGTTGTAAGTTTGACACTCCATTGGGTGTAGAGACTACTTAGAATCTTTTTTAAAAAAAACATGATCACTGGGATGCCTGGATGGCTCAGTGGGTTAAGCCTCTGCCTTCAGCTCAGGTCATGGTCTCAGGGTCCTGGGATGGAGCCCCACATTGGGCTCTCTGCTCAGCAGGGAGCCTGCTTCCCCCTCTCTGCCTGCATCTCGGCCTGCTTGTGATCTCTCTCTCTGTCAAATAAGTAGATAAAATCTTAAAAAAATAAAAACAACCACAATCACTGTTTATATGTCATTTTATGGTTGAGTAAAAGAAACAAGGACCACACAGCCACGTTGGAATGAGGCAATCACGGCAACTTTGGATGACTTCAAATCCATTCTATACATGTGTCTAAATATATATGTAGATGGAGAAATAGTCATAGGGTTGTCAGCTTTCACATTCCTGAGATAAAAATGCTACTTTGCCATCCCTGCAATGAAGCATGAATCCAAAAGCCTTAAAAAAAATGCAGAGAACTAATGCCCTCATCAAAAGTTAGAAAAAGCACCAAACTCAGCAATTAAAATTAAAAACTCCCAGAGAAATACATTGGTCACATTATTATTATGATTACTTAAGATTTTATTTTTTTTCTAAGATTTATTTATTTGAGATAGAGAGAGAGCGTGCACGAGGGGTGGGGAGGGGCAGAGGGCAAGAGAGAACCCTCAAGCTGATTTCCTACTGAGCAGGGCTCCATCCCAGGACCTGGAATCATAACCTGAGCCAAAATCAAGAGTTGGCTGTTTAACTGAGCCACCCGTGAAACCCTTACGATTTTATTTTTAAGTAATCTCTACACCCAATGTGGGGGCTTGAACCCACAACCCCAAGAACAAAAGCCACACACTTGGCTCCATTGGCTGAGCCACCCAGGTGCCCCCCATTATTATTTTTTAATATTTAAAAGTTAGCCTCTATTTCTTAAGTTGATGGTGGATACACTGGTTTTCATTTTATTGTTATTTTTAAACATGTACATATGTTACATGTAACCTTTAGTATTATAAAATATTTACCATAAATTCTTATGAGAAACATTTAATAAAAATGCAACAAATGCATTAATGGAAAAATGCTTATTTTTCCATTAAAAATATGAAAAATATTTAAATGTGCACTCTATTCAAAATGGCATTTCTACTTAAAATAATTTATCCTAAGGAAATATATGGATGTTTATAGGGACTTAGCAATAATATGTTTATTAAAGCAAGTTTATAATAGGAGAAAACTGAAAACAAAATACAGTGAATGTTCTACAATAAGAGTCTTAAAGATAAAATGATACAGCTATATAAGGCAATACCATGAAGCAATCTTAAAATAATTTTGAAAAAAAAATTAATAGTATGAAAATACATCGATAACATGTTAATGGATATTTAGTAAAACTGTACAGTATAATGCCATTTTACAAACACACACACAGAGAAAAAAACCTATACACCAAACTGTCAATGATGGTTATTTTGGGATTCTGAAATTATACGAGATTATAGGTTATTTATATTTTCTCCTATTTGCATATCCGTATTTCCTGAGTTTTCAACAATGACAATGTAAAGAGAAAAAAACTTTTGTTTTGGGTTAGCAAAATTTTTCTATAAAAGAACAGATAGTAAGTGTTTTAGGTTTTGTGGGCCAGGGTGTCTCTACCGCAACTATTTAAATCTACCATCGCGCAAAAGCAGCCATAGTTGATATACAAACGAATAAGGTGGCAGCATTCCAATAAAGCTTTATTTATGGACACCGAAATTTGAAGTTTATGCATTTTTTATTTTTTAAAAGATCTTACTCAAATGTATTATAAAATATTCTTCTTTTGACCTTTTTTCAAACATCTAAAAATGTTAAAACTATTCTTAATTTGAAGACTATATTAAAATAGACAGCAGGTGCAGTTGGGGCCACATTTTGCTAACTCGTGTTAAGGACAAGCTATTCTTTGCTTGCACAACTCATTTTCCTGCACTGGTAAATTATCCTGATTTTTATATGTGTTGGTTTAGCAAGTTCTTATCACTAATTCAACCTTAAACTCTTCAGTAGTTGTCTAAACCCCTTCTGGCACTTTTTAAAACCTTGAAGTAAAAGAAATTAAAAAATAAAAAATAAATAAAAAAATAAAACCTTGAAGTAGCGTGTCATTTGTATTTTTCAGAAGCAGCCTCTCCCAGAGCTTTCTGACTTCTAACCTGGCCTGTTTTTTCAACACATCTGGTGCACAGCTTAATAGCTGTATCTGGTATCTGCTTTCACTCTGTGCTTAGGGATGGATTCTTTTTGATGTTCATCTGTTAGTAACACAGTGTTCCATGTATTGCTCATCTACCCTTTAATACAACTTTTGTTGAACCTTTTCTCCAAAGTGCCTAGCACAGTGCCTAGAAAAACAATGCTTAAATATTTCTATTTATTATTATTACTATTATTTATTTTAAAAACCATTTTAAAGGAGTAAGACACCTGGATAGAATATACAGATGGTTGGTAGGCTGTGTTGACAGGTGCTCAAACTATTATGGATCCAGCTTGGGTCCTCTTTCCAGAATTTACTCAGATCCTGGACCAATAAATTTGTTCATGGCTATTTAATTTGTTCACCAAAGCACTTGAACCCCATCACTGATTTCAGCCTGCTGCAAACCAAGGCATACAACTCTCCACAGACTTGGTGGAAAGACCCACTTTGTCTCTCTCCAAGCCAGATTTTATTCTCCTGGTAGGTTGAGCCATTTCTTGCATGTCTAAACAAAGTTCCTTCCATTGATCATTCACTCTCATTTCTTCTCAGTCATGTGCACAATTCCGTGTCCTGGCTCCTTTGTGAAGGGGATGCTCCCTGGAGTTGTATGGCTCTTGATCCACATCCTGATTCTCTCTTTCTATTTGTATTACCTTCCGAAAGTTATTTATCTATTTCTCTTCCCAGATTCCCACCCCCCCCACACACACACACACAACACCAGGGCTGAAATGCTTTTGTGGTTGATCACTTGCACAGACAGGATTGTCTGACCAGCAGAGCCCTTAAATGAAACCTCTGGATTCAGGGCAGAGGGTGAACCCAAGATCCAGGCCTATTTGGACCCCTAATCTAGTTCTGACTCAATTTGAACCAGCAATCTGAGTTTCACTCCAGAAATGACTCCCTAAATATGGATATCCTTATTTTTAAAATGAAGCCAACGCCAGAATTGAAATCTCTGAACCCAGGACTGATTTTCCTAAAACTGGTGCTGAAGTGTCCAGTCCTGACTACTTTATCACATTCTCAGGACTTTTCCAGTTCTAACATAGGGCTGATCTCCCCACAACTGTGAGAATGACCTTTGTCTGAGACTGAAACCTTCTGTTCTAATGAAGACCATCCCCTCTCCATTCTGGACCCTAAAGACCTTAATGATCCCTGCTTGTCAGCTCAATATGGGAACCTTTTTCTTCAAGTATAATCTGCCCCTACATGGGGCTGCCATTGTCCACAGGCCTCCTGAGAGGACCAGAAAGCCCCAGGCTCTTTCCTTAGCTCAGAAACCAGCACTCTATTGGAACAGCAACTTATGAACAGCAGAAGTAGAACTGAGTCATAAGATGAGGACAGTGGTACCATTCTCTATTTTTTTTCTTTTTTGTTTGCTTCTTTAAAATTTATCCTTTAGAAAGTACAGAATTCAGTTTGGCTTTATATTGTTTTGTTTTCTAAACTAATCATGCAATAGCAAGTATCCTCCTGTCTGAAGGGTCTGGGTTAACTTTTCCACTGAAATACACCAAAACAAACAAACATCAATCTAACCAATAAACAGTCACCATACTGTGAATCCCTTTTCAAATTTGCAGAGGGTACACTGAACTGTCTCTAAACATGCTTCATTTTTATAACCAAGTTGCTGCCATTTAGAAGTTATGCTCAAGGGCTTCCCAAATAGCTATATTTCCAACAGACGAAAGATTATGCAAAATGAAAAAGAGTCTCTAATGTTAAAAAGGAAATATTTCTTGACAAAGAACATGCCAGGCCCAATTGAGATAACCCAGTAACTTAGTTAATGAATTAGACAAACAAAAGGCTAAGAATTGCCATATATGTAAATGAAAGAATAATATATATTTGTATGTATATATTAGGCATCTAGGTTGAACTGAAGGTTTCTTTTTGTAAAAGTTGTCAAATTATTTTTGCAATTTTAGCAAGATTATATCCCAGTTTCCTGTTACCCTTTCATTTCAAGTGCAATGAAATCACAGAGGGAACAATTTTGCATGTTGGAAAATGATAGAATCAGAAAACTTCTCAGAGGAAGTCACACATAAACTGAATTCTAAAAAATAAGCAGAAATCCCTTTATAGAAAGAGTTGTTGTGGTGGGAGAGGGGGCATTCCAGGCCAAGGGACTAACCTATGCAAAACCACAGAAGGATGAGACTAAATGGGATGTATGGAAAAAATGGTGTGGATAGTTTAAGGTGAGGGGTGGCAAGGGAGATTAGACTACCAAAAAGTGTTTCAAGCCAGACTGAGAAGGGCTTTGAATGCCATGTTTAAGAGTTAAGTTTTATGCTATAGGCAGTCGTCTAATTTATTTAGATAAGAGAGTTACATGACCAGATTTATATTTGCAAATAATTCTGTCAGGAAAACAAGTGATGAATATGAGCAAGAGAGTGGAAATAGGGAGATCAGATGGGAAGGTTGCTCTCCTCTAATCTGGATGAGGATTATCAAGGATTTGTACCAGACAGGTGGAATCATGTAGCCACTACTATCATCCACATAAAAAAATACCCCAGAGAAAGAAGTCTATTAAAATAGAATCACAGAGGGTTTCTCAACTCTGATTGTTCATTAAAAACACTTGGGAGAGTTTTGGGTTTTTTTTAATGGCTATTCGGGGGCGCCTGGGTGGCTCAGTGGGTTAAAGCCTCTGCTTTCAGCTCAGGTCATGATCTCAGGGTCCTGGGATCGAGGCCCACATCGGGCTCCCTGCTCGGCAAGGAGCCTGCTTCCCCCTCTCTCTCTGCCTGTCTCTCTGCCTCCTTGTGATCTCTCTCCCTCTGTGAAATAAATAAATAAATAATCTTAAAAAAAAATAATGGCTATTCGGGTCTTACTCCTTTCTAATTAAATCAGAATCACTAGAGTGAGACCTGGTATTGGAATTTTTAAAAAGTTCTCGGGTGAGACTAAAGTGTAACCAGGGTTAAAAACATCCAGCACAATCCACAAATGAAGAGTGTAAGGAAAACATAGTTCTGAGTATGGCTGTCCTAATTATGTCATTCTGGGGCTTTGAGAAAACTAATTACTGTATATTAGCTGTTGATGATACTTCAAACAGTAAAATGACACCTGAAAAATGACCTGTCAACTTACTCACAAAAGTTACTGTGAGCTGATGCTAATTTAAAAAGAAACACATATTTGCAGAAGAATCAAAGAAATTCATAATCCTCTTCTAAAGCAGGTCAAGCCACACCTTGGTCTAGATCAGAAAAGAGCAATAATTCAGAAGTTTACATCTACTTTATCTGGTTCATGCCCTATGAAATGTCTAATATAAGCATGATGTTAAATGTGTGTAGATACTTGATATTTTTGTTAATTTAATAATAAACATTTATATTACAACATATAGTGATAAAAGAGACTAAAAAAATTTTTTATCAGAGATAGGACAGTGAAGTGGTTAAAGACATATATTTTGAATCCAGATAGACCTAGGTCTTGAATACAGGTTTTGTTACTTAGTAATCATGGGTTTGAATAAGCAATCTCACTTGTTGAAACTACAATTTCCTTTTCTATGCAATAGTGATAATAGGAACAACATCACAGGATTGTTTCCAGAGTTATACTTTAAAATGCATCTGAAGTCTTTAACATAGTAGCTGACATTTCTAAGTATGTGTCTTGGCACTCAAGGAACTAAAAAATTAGAGAAGGAATTAAATTAAGCCATGAAAAACTGTGACACAAGGCAGCATTATAGGTTATAAAAAGTAATTTAATAGTTACACCAGATAGGAACCTAACAGCTTCAGATAATAAAAACCACCTTTAATTGCCTTGAGAAAAAAAAGCACATCTATTGAAAGGTTATCAGAGACTCAAAGATTCTGCAAGAAGCTAGGGACAGGCTTAGGAAAAAAGCAGAAACCCAAGGAACCGCCATGGACCAAGAAGCAGGAGGCCAATGGTTTCTTGACAAGAATAGTCTGAATAGACATTGCTGCTTGAGGATACGGAGCAGGCATAAATTCTAACCACATGTTTGGGGACACTGTCTCCCTCCAACAAGACTTCCCCAAATGGAAAAACCTCCTGCACCAAATGGAGAAAGTGCCAACGGATGCAGGACAGTCAGGAAACAAAACAAAAACAAGTCCATCTTGAACACTAACAGGCATTGTCCTGCACAATGGCAGTCACTGAGGGCTTTGGATAGAGTATCTCATTAATCTTTACAACCATTATATGAAGAAAATAGTCTTATTACCACAACTGTTTTATAGATGAGGAAACCAAGTCTCAGAGAGGTTAATTTGCCTAAGGTCACACAACCAGCAAGGGGCAAAAAAGAAATTCATATCCAGAAGGTTTGATTCTAGACACTAGATATACAGCTACTAGTTCCTCTAAGAGGAGGGAAAGATCCAGCCATATCTGGCTAGATCACAGAGGACATTATCAAGGACTTTTGAGCTTTAGAAACTATCCATCCATCCAACCATCCATCCATTCAACTATCCATCCAGGTATTTAGTATTTTTTCTATTTTAAGAAATAAGCAGATAAATTTTTTTTTTTACATGGGGCACCGGGGTGGCTTAATCGGTTAAGCATCTGAGTTCTGCTCTGGTCATGATCTCAGGGTCCTGGGATGGAGCCCCACATTGGGTTCCCTGCTCAGCAGGAAGTCTGCTTTTTCCTCTCCATCTGCCCCTCCCCTTGCTTGTGCTTGCATGCTCTCTTTCTCTCAGATACATAAAAAGAAAAAAATCCTAAAAAAATTTTTACACAAGTACTAAATGTTTGTTAAAAGAAGAATTAGAGAAGTTAAGGAGAAAGTAGTTAGAAAGATAAGGAGAAAGTAGAAAATTAAAATTTCCACATTTTTGCAATCCAAGGATAACCAAGGGTAGAACTTGGGTGACTAGTATTCTTCATTAAATACATAAGTGAATTTTTTTTTTGTCTTACAAAAACAGAACCATACTATTTTAGGAACTTGCTTTTTCCACCTAACAATGTATAGTGAATATCTTCTCAAGTTAATAAAAATGCCTTTACAACAACAGCTTTTACATTTTATGGTCTCAGGATCCTTTTATATGCTTAAATATTGGGGACCTCAAAGATCTTCTGTTTATGTAGGTTTTATCTATTGATATTTACACTACATTAGACTAAAACTGAGAAAAATTCTAAACAATCTATTAATTTGTTCAAAATAACAATTATCAACCCAATACATGTTAACATAAACATTTTTAATGAAAAATAAGTTTTCCAAAAGACAAAAATATTGGAAAGTATGGCAATGTTTTACATTTTTTGAAATCTCTTTAACAGAGGACAGCTGGGTTCTCATAGCTGCTTCTGCATTCAATCTATTGTGATGTGTTATTTTGGTTGAAATATATAAGAAAAATTGGCTTCTCACAGATACATAGTTGGAAAGGGGAGGAATATTTTAATGGTGTTTTCATATAATTGTGGATACACTCTGAAACTATAGCAGAACTGGGAAAATAGTAAAAGCTTAAAGATTAATTCAACGTGGAATCTAAAACCATATCAATTAACTTTTGTACACCATTAACATTAAATTTTGGGCCACCTGGGTGGCTCAGTTGGTTAAGCAACTGCTTACGGCTCAGGTCGTGATCCTGGAGTCCCGGGATTGAGTCCCACATCGGGCTCCCTGCTCGGCAGGGAGTCTACTTCTCCTTCTGACCTCTCCCCTCTTACATGTGTTCATTCTCTCTCTCAAATAAATAAAAAAAATCTTTTAAAAACCCATTAAGGGCGCCTGGGTGGCTCAGTGGTTTGAAGCCTCTGCCTTCGGCTCAGGTCATGATCTCAGGGTCCTGGGATCGAGGCCCGCATCGGGCTTCCTGCTCAGCAGGGAGCCTGCTTCCTCCTCTCTCTCTGCCTGCTTGTGATCTCTCTCTGTGTGTCAGATAAATAAATAAAATCTTTTAAAAAAAATAAAAAAAAAATAAAAACCCATTAAATTCTGTTGGTCTATTTAGCAACGTGAATAGATCTTTCATCCATACTTTATAATATCTGCATTTGTCATATAGAAGATATCTGTTCAATGAGTTATACAGATCTTCCATACATCAATATATTTCATTATACATTATCCAAAAAAAAAATCACACATTAATATCACCAATTTCCTTGGGACTTTGTCAAACTCATACGTTCTCTATAGAATGTTCACTTGAAAGCTCTAATAGTAAAATGGACAACAAAAACTATCTATTTTCCTTGAAGAGAAAGGCTTTCTTGTTCATATTTGAGAAAATGCTTGTCAAATACCTAAGTCTGAATAACCCTACATATCTATTATATTCTTTTTACAGCTTTTATTAGTCGAATAAGTTCATTATCTGTTACAAATTTTGCCAACACAAACTTGATATGATGAAATTTTCATAAGTAATGTACACATAATTGTTGAGAACAAGTGAATTAAATAGATGTAGTGTTACAGGATTTTTTCCTTCGGTGCACATGGTTCTTGGTCACTTTGAAGAATGAAGAGGTAGACCAGGCAGAATGGTGGGCAGCAAAGCAAAGTCTATTGAGTGATAGTGAAGCAAAGTTTGAGTGATAGTACAAAGCTCCCAAAGAGGGAGGGGACCTGAGAGGGTTGCCTGTTACTTATTCTTGTAAGTAAATGTGATATTCCATGTAAAAATGGCCAGTACACCCAGCAACTCGAGTACTTCTCCTCAAGTCAACTACCATACTTTTGTACACAGCAGAAAAGGTTTATGTGTACTACTCACTTCATCATACAGAATATTTAAAAGACTTTCAGGTTGAGATTTCATGTATTTTTACTGCTTCATCGAGGACATTGGGAAACAAGCTTTTAATTCTTTTTTCTTTTAACTGCAAGAGCATGGTGGTCAAGAAATGACTTCTAGATCGCTTTGGTGACTTGTTGAATTTGGTGCCCCTCTTCTATTTTGTGCTAAGGGGCAAGCAGTTTCACCCATCATTGCTTCTACATCAGTTAGACAAAAACCACATGGTTAAAAAAAAAAAAGCACGTAACTCCTTTGATATTCCCATAAAAATTTTCACCTCACAAACTTCCTAAATTTTGGGAACTCTCAGAAAGTCTGTGGACCACTTTTTGAGAATCAATGTTCCATAACATTTTTAATGGCTGTAGAAAAATTACATTATATGAGTGACCAGTTTATTTAAGCCAGTGTCCTTTATTGAGGGCATTTGAGTTATTTTTTTTAAAGATTTTATTTATTTATTTGACAGAGAGAGAGAGAGATCACAAGTAGCTGAGAGGCAGGCAGAGAGAGGAGGAAGCAGGCTCCCTGCCGAGCAGGGAGCCCGATACGGGCCTCAATCCCAGGACCCTGAGATCATGAGGTGAGTCGAAGGCAGAGGCTTTAACCCACTGAGCCACCCAGGCACCCAAGTTATTTCTAATTTTTCTCCATTACCAGTAATGCCGTAATTTAAACTTCATTTGCATCCTGAATTATATCTTTAGGATACAGCATTAAAAATGGAATAAATGGGCCAACGAAAATCATTTAAGAAAAAATGGCCTCTGAATATAACCTTCCTATAGGTTTACTAATGTACATGTATATTTTATATAAGTGAGTATCCTTCCAGCTTACCAACATGGTGGTTGCTTTTTTTTAAGATTTTATTTACTTATTTGAGAGAGATTGTGCAGGAGATGCAGGAGGATCAGAGGGAGAAGCCAATTCCCTGCAGGGAGCCAGTTGCAGGCTCCATCCCCGGACCCCTGGATCATGACCTGAGCCAAAGGCAGACTCTCAACCCACTGAGCCACCTGGTGCCCTGATGGTGGTTATTTTTAAGTAAAAACAAAAACTGACCAAATCTACAGCAAGAAATGGAATCTCATTTTAATTTGCATTTATTTGCTTATTAATTAGGTTTTTTCATGTTTATAAAAATTAGAGTTGCATACTTATGTATTTTGCCCATTTTTCTATTGACATAGTCTTCTTTAGGATTTTATCCACTGGTCTGTCATGAATGTTGCAGACATTTCTTATCAATTTTTTTTTAAAGATTTTATTTATTTATATGTCAGAGAGAGAGGGAGAGAGCACAAGCTGGTAGAGTGGCAGGCAAAGGCAGAGAGAGAAGCAGGCTCCCTGCTGAGCAAGGAGCCCAATGTGGGACTGGATCCCAGGATCCTGGGATCATGACCTGAGCCGAAGGCAGCCGCTTAACCAACTGAGCCACCCGGGCCTCCCTTCTTAACAATTTTTGTTTACTTTTTAACTTTGTATAGTTTATTTTTGTATATGTTTTAAATTTTTATTAAATTTCCCGTCAGTCTTTTTATATTTTCGGCCTTTGGTGTCATGCTTTATTTAAAAAGCCTCCTCCAAAAAATAAAAAAATAAATAAAAAAAGCCTCCTCCAACCCAGTACTATACAAATATTTGCCTATTTTTTTAGTAGTTAACTCTTCATTAATAATTATTTTGATGCGTATAATTTGAGGTAAAGATGGCTTAATCTTTTCCCAATAGTTAACCTTTAATTCCTTCAAGCATGTTAGATTTATCGTTACTTTTCCCTTTGTTAAAAATACACTATTAAGCTACTTTGTAAACTTAAAATTTAAAACAATACAGATCAATCGAAAGTAGCTCTTGACCAACTTCCTTCTATCCTGAGTGTTATTATGAGTTTGCTCTTTACCCTTTCAGGCTTTTTCCTTCACATTTTAACACACATAAGCGCAAATAGGTAAGTTTGCGGCAACTTGGATTTCCTCTTCCCTCCCCCAACTCATCCTTATTTTTCCACGATGGTCTACCTTGTTCCTTTTGACACCAACGCATGGTGTTCCATAATGAGCATGACCTTGTTATATTTTGCCCAACCTCTACCGATGCAAGACTACAAGGTTTCAATTTTTAATATTCACCACCTTTCCTCAAAGCGGCTGGGGCCTGAGCTCTCTTGTGCGCATGTGCAAGTGTCCAAGGGCTACATTCCTAAACTTGGAATAGCTTTGCGGTGTTGTTTGTTTGTTTGTTTTTCATTTTGTGTGTTCTGAGGAACCACTGCGGGTACGGAGGGCGACAAACCCCCAGACCGACACAACCCGGCCTGAACGCGACGCAGACTAGGTTCTCCGCCCCTGACAGTCTTCCTCCTTTCAAAATGGACGCCGAATTTATTTTTTACCTCGCAGATGCAACAGTTCGCAGCAACGAAACCAGAGGCACCCCCATTCAGGCACCGGGGACTACAACTAAGAAATGAGGGGAAGAAAACCCTCCAGCCGTACCGGCCGGGACGCTTCCTTCCGGGAAGCAGACCGGAAGCCACTCCTCGATTCTGCGTCAAACCCGACTTCAGGGGCCGTCGTAAAAGTGTCGCCCCTGGTGTCTTGGACCGGCCACAGGTTTCCGCTCGTCTCCGGCCGGGGGTCTGGAACTGCGGGTGTCAGTTTCCCTCAAGATGGCGGACGAGGAGGCCGGGGGTGCGGAGAGGATGGAAGTCAGTACGGAGTTGCCCCAGACCCCTCAGCTCCTGGCATCTGTAAGTCCTTGTGGGCAAGTTCCTTTTGTCCCCCCCAGTCCCTCGCTGCCGCGCTCTGGAGGGTGTCGGGCTGCACCCCTTATGGCGGCTCTGGGGAGGGGGAGTCGTATGGATTGATCTGGAAGGAAGCCATCGAATAAAAGTTAGTCATCACCCTCATTCCTGCCGGCGAAGTCTACGGAATATAATGATTTTGTCATGTATTAGTCGTGACGAGTTCAAGCATGTCTCTGTCCTTAAGTAGGAAGGACTGGTGATGTTATTAGATGGTCTGGTGTGGGGGCTGAGGCGGGATTAGAGGAAAAGCCATTTTCCGATAGACGCAGTGCCAACCCCTTTTGATGACAGGAATCCAGGACGCTGCACCTAATGTTATATTGCTTAGCTGGCTGGGTGCGGCCTGATAATGGCAGGAAATACGGCCGCTGTCAACTCGTCAAGATACGGGGTGTAGGAATTGAAGTGCCTCATTCTGGTGTCTTGAGAACCCCAAGCCTAACCCCTCAATGGAGAAATCCGTCATCTGTCGCTTCTTATTAAAGGTGAAGAAGAAACTTCCAGATATTTTGAATCAGAGCAGTACCATTAATTAATATCACAAGCTATACTTTGCCCTTGTATTTTCAAAGAATGGGAAAGCAGAGTCAGTGAGCAAATTTGAGTGTATGGTCTGGCCACAGGGAGAAAGCAGATGAGGAGGATAAGAGCTAGGGGGCAATACTGGGGAATGTTCTGGATGTCTCTGGGCGTCTAGTGGGAAGATATGCAGGAAATATTCAAATACTGATCCCTGCATGATATTAAGTCTTATCACTTTGTCTTTATTGCTGCATATAGAAAAAAGTGGGATATATACCTCCTTCTGAAGTTTTTTGGTTTGTAGTTTTAATAAAAGCATTTTTGGACTATTTTAATCATGCAGACACTTCGGCATTGTTTTATGAGAGAATAAAGTGAGCTCCAGAATTAAGAATCCACCCCAGGGACTGGGGAGACTGGCTGGGTGATAGAAACCAGGTAGGGAGGGATTTGGAATAAGGGTTTGGCCACAACTAGAGCAGTGCGTGCAACCATCTTCTATCTCAAACAGCAGTTCAACCTGACTGTACTGCTGGTATTGAAGAAGGAAAGCATCTATTTGAAATGAGAAGGTAGGGAAAATTGAGAAGCACCTGAAACATCTGGTCTTAATGGTAGCTTGTACTTTCTACATCCTAGAAGCAGTTCAGAAATTGTGTGGATAAAAGTGTTACTGTAATGTTGTATTGCCAAGGATGACTAGGGTTTATTTAAAGCTTTGATATATTAATTCCTTCCAGGTGGTTAAGTAAAATCTCATCAATCTAGACTTTGCTTATTTCTAATTGGAGATAATAGTACAGAAATCAAGGTAGAATTAGGTTGCAAACTCTTTACTTCCAGAAATATTGTATTTCTTGGGGCAAGGCTGTAGGTTTTGCAAAGTAGAGGGTAGATGCCAAGAGAATTGGAATAGCCTGAGGGAACTCACAGTTTAGTGACACAGATAAGACAAATGCTCAAAGAATTTAATACAACATAGGGTGATGTAAGTGGATGAAGACCTGTGACAGGCCTCATGATCACTTTCTTGACTTGGATTGCTCTATCTGCTTGAGGATTCCAGATATGTCTTTACTTTCCTTTTCTTTTTAAAGCTACTGTCTTCAACTTTATTCTGACAGTGAAGTGAGACACTGGCTCTCCAGTTTACTACTTCTTTGCTGTTAAATAAAACAGGCCCAGAGAGTCTTTAACATTTGAATGATTTGTATTTTAAATCACCATTGGGAAGCAGGGAAAACAAAAATGATAAATATGGGACAGTTACGACGTTTTAGAAATCTTACCAACTCCATTAGATCCTTGTCCTTGGTTGTACTTTCTGTTATCCTTAAATCAAACTTTCTTCTTAAACCCCAGGTTAATTCTCTGTAATACTGCTATCAAAAACCTGAAGGCTGTCAAACTCCTAATACCACCTAACATGCAATTAAGGTGAAGTAATAGGTATGAATTACTGGATATTTATAAAAGTCATTGCTTAAGAATCTTTAGAGGGGTTGATTTTGTAGGTCTGGGGTGGGGAGTGTTCACAAGCATTCCCTGCTGATTCTGAAGTCTTGGTTTGTGAGCCACACTTTGAGTAGGACTTGGCTAGACCTTTGGAAATTCTCAATACAGAGTTGACGGTTAAGATTGTGGGAATGGTGAAGATCTTCAAGGAGAAAAGTGTGTGTGTGTGTGTGTGTGTGTGTGTGTGTGTGTGTGTGTGTGTGTGCATGAGCACATACATACAGGTTCAGACACAGAGGGAGAGAGGGAAGAAAGAGAGGGAGAAGGACGGGGGACAGGGATGATTGACTTTCAGGGATAGGAGATGGAGGAAGAACCAGAGAAGGACCTAGAAAGGTTGCACCCAAGCAAGTAGGAGGTGAGAGTAGTCCAGTGCCATCGGGTCTAGTTTCTGAGAGAGGGTAGTTTATTGGGTACAGAAGGTAAGGACTGAGAAAAAGTGGGAATTCAGAGAGTATTTTGTGTGGTCTGACAGAACTTCTGCCTTCTGTCTACCTTGACTGGATTTTCTTTCTTTTTGTTTAAGATTTATTTTATTTATTTATTTGGCAGAGTGAGAGATTACAAGTAGGCAGAAGGCAGGCAGAGAGAGAGGAGGAAGCAGGCTCCCCACTGAGCAGGGATCCCGATGCGGGCCTCGATCCCAGGACCCTGAGATCATGACCTGAGCCAAAGGCAGAGGCCTAACCCACTGAGCCACCCAGGTGCCTCTGGATTTTCTTTCTTAAGTCAGTCTCAGAAAGTGTCTCCTGGCTTAGCACTAAGGTCTTTTCTTTTTCCTGTCTATACCCTCTGCCTATGTGATTTCATCCAGTTTCTGTGGCTTTAAATACCATTAGTATGCATTCTGTTCCCAGATTTATATCTCCAGGTTATCGTACTTCTGAACTTAAGATTCACAAATCCAACTACTTGCCTACTTGACATAGCCACTTGGATGTCTTTCATCCAAGTGTTTCAAATGGGGGGAGCAATTAGGAAGCTACTGCTATAACCTAAGCCTTAGCTGATGGTGGTTTGTACTAGAGAGACATCACTGGAGATAAAGAGAAGTGGATAGATTTGAGAGAGATTTTGCAGATATGGTAGAAGCAAAAAGATTTGCTGATGGAGTAAGCATGAGGATAAAAGGGAAGAAGTAAATGACATCTAGATCCTCAGTTTTTGGTTTAAGCATTCATGGCCATGGTTGTGTCATATTCTGAGAGAAAGAACCAGATCTGGAGAGGGGAAAGAAGGGAGGCTGATCAAGAATTTTGTTATCCCTGTCTCATGACACTTCCATAATAGCTCTTGGACACAAACAACTCTGTCTCCACTCCACCTCTCTAGTCTTAGCCACCATCTGTTGCCTAGGCAACTGGAGTGGCCTCTTAACTGGTTTCTTTGCTTCCATTTCTGCCCTCTTCTGGTTTATTCTCTGCAGATCAACCAGAGTAATCTTTTGAAGACTAATTCAGATCATGTCAGCCTCCTGCCTAAATCCTTCAGTGGCTTCACATTTTACTTAGAATAAAATCTAAACTCATTACAAGTCTTTCAAGATCCTGCATGATCTGGCTCCTACATTTCCCCCTCATTTCCTATTATTTCTCCTCATTTACTATTAGCCACATTGGCCTGTTAGTTTCTAAAACAAGCACAAGATCTGTCTTGCTCTAGGGCCTGTGCCTTTGCTTGCTGTTCTTTTTTCCAAGAGTGTTTTTCCTCTGCTTTTTCTTGATACTTACCCAGTCTAAAGGATGGGTTCTTCTTATCCTTCTGTGTGTAAGCACCCTCTTTATTTCCTTTATTGTACTTATTACAATCTGTAATTACTGTGTTGTCTCTATTATTTAAATATCTGTCTCTCCCACTATATACGTACTCTTAATAAATAATAACTGAGAATCAACATTAGGATTTATTTTAACAAGATTGGTGGTGCTCAGGGGAAGGAGTTGTAGAGGAAGGATGGGAAGAGAAATGAAGGGGCATATTAGGGTAGTAGCTAACATTGGGGTCTAGGTTGAAGGTGAGTGGGGGTATAGGAAAAGCCAGAACAGGAATTCTGTGGAGAATTGGTGGGATTTGAGGTATTAAAAGTTATGATGTTGACATAAGTGGAAGAACTGAATATTATGGTCAGTAAGGGCTTTTGGAGTTTGAGAACATGGAAGCTCATCAGATTTTGTGATGGTAGAACCAGGTTAGATGACCCTCCGTGAATTCCTAGAGCACCCTTTTCATATTCCTATTGTACGCAGCATGTCTCAGGCTGTCCTGAGCATTACCTGTTTGCTGTCTTTCCTTCTAGACAATAACTCCTTGAGCATGAGCTGTTTCTTGTTCACACCTGTATCTCCAGTACCTAACACATTGTTTCAAAATTTTTATTGAATGCATGCATGAATGAATGAATGAGAAAACAATAACTGAGGTGGAGTGGAGGTGGAGGTAATTGGAGTCGAGGAGGTTAAGAGAAAATGAGGCTAAAAGGTTTAAAAATGAAAGGGGAATTTTAAAAAATTAACATTATCAAGTTAAAGTAAAATAAAATACTTCCATTTTATGTTTTGGTCAATGAGTTTTGATGAATGTATACACCTGTGTAACTATTACTAAATTGGGGTACAGAACATTTCCATTACTCCCAAAGTTACATTGTCTCCAAATGGGGGGATTTTAGTTTTTTTTTTTTTAAGTTTATTATTGTTATGTTTGTGCAGTAATCGTGAAAATCAAGAAAATTTGTCTACAATCTCATGGATCTTTAAGAGATAGAAATTTGTTTTGATAGTTGACCTTAAAATACTGAGATGGGGCACCTGACTGGCTTAGTTGATGAAGCATGTCAGTCTTGATCTCAGGGTTGTTAGTTCGAGCCCCACGTTGGGTGTACAGATTACTTAAAAAAATAAAAATCTTTTAAAAAATGAGTAACATACTAAGATATAGAAGAAGGAATACAAAGTTTTATATTATTTTCAGTGGTGGCACTATTTCTTACAAATTGGAATCTATTTCATTTTAGGCCAGAGCACAGCTTTCTATAGTAAGGACACACTTACAATGAGAAAAAACTAGGATGGAAAACCAAGGTCTCTTGAGTCCTGACTGAAGTGCTTTGTCACCAGATCATAGCAGGGCCTAGTGCACGTTGTTTTTTCATCATCATCTCCTAATTTCTGTTGTGGACAGCTAAGGAAAATCTTGATTTTTTATTTGAGTTGTAAGGTGTAAAACCTTACAGTTTTTTTTTTTTTAAGATTTTTATTTATTTGACAGAGAGATCACAAGTAGGCAGAGAGGCAGGCAGAGAGAGAGGGGGAAGCAGGCCCTCCACTGAGCAGAGAGCCCGATGCGGGCCTCGATCCCAGGACCCTGAGATCATGACCTGAGCCGAAGGCAGAGGCTTTAACCCACTGAGCCACCCAGGCGCCCAACCTTACAGTTTTTAAGTTGAGGTGTAAAACTGCAGATTACAGTGATAGATTCAGCCCCTCTTCCTGTAATAGTCTAGGGAAGAATAATAATTTAGTGTGGATAAGCTGGTGCTGAAGATGGACTGCTTATGTTTAATAACAGACATTGTCCTGCAAATAAAGAGGTTTTTATTTTTTTAAGATTTTATTTATTTATTTGACAGAGAGAGAGAGATCACAAGTAGGCAGAGTCAGGCAGAGGGAGAGGGGAAAGCAGGCTCCCCGCTGAGCAGAGAGCCGGAGGCAACACGGGGCCCTGAGATCATGACCTGAGTGGAAGACAGAGGCTTTAACCCACTGAGCCACCCAGGTGCCCAATAGAGGTTTTTGTCCTCAATACTGCTTGGAGAGACTGTGTATAAAGATATGTATATGCATATATTAATGTAATCTATATCTAATACAGATATATAGATACAATATATCTAATATTGCAAGATATTAGATACATATATAAAATCAGTGATGCAGGATGAACCAGTGCATTGTCCTGACCATCCTCTCTTCATGTGTGCTGGCCTTGAGAGTTGTTTCAAATTTCTCTTGCAATCATTTTACCCATTTCTCTACAGGTGCTAATTGTACACTGTGCTCTGTGAAAGTTTTCTTTAAGCTTTTAACTCATTGCCTCAGGTGACTTAAGACAAAATATTAAGACCTCTTTAGTCCCGGGTGATTTACTGTGAACTACTGTGTGTTCTTTTAAGGTATTCTGAGTTAACATGCCTCCTATTGAAGAAACAATTGTTATTTGATGAGTTTGGTTTTTTAAAGCGTTTGGTACAGCTTTTTTTTTTTTCAGTGTTAAGTTGTACCCTGTAATATGCTAAGTGCTTATGGAAATATGCTGTACTAAATAAATGTTACTGAATGACTCTAGGAGAGTTATTGTGCTTCCCTAAGTGCCTACTTGCTATCCGGGAATGATATAGGACCGGTCCAGGATGGAGTCTGCTGTTAATCACTTGACTATAATAATTCTCCTTCTAATAGTTTACTTAATGCCATTCTTCAGAACAAAGTCTATTTGACTTGTTTGGAGGAGTGGGACTTAACCACTTGACTGTGTCTTTATAGATTACTTTTAAAAATGCCTTTGAACTTCTGGTATTTATGGGTAAGCTAGAACGACTTGAGAACAGGAAGAAAAATCTGTTAATTTATCCATTTATTTTTATATACACACATACTCTACCTTGTAGTCTAAGAAAGGATTTTAGTCCATTTGCAAATATGTATTCAAATGGACTATAATTGAATATATATATAATTGAATATATATTCAATACAGTAGAAAGAGAATATGAGATGTGTACTCCACAGTTTAGGAAAGCAGATTTCATTGTTCCAGAAATTTCAAGAAGAGCTTAGAAAATTGGAGCATGAACCTATGATCAGAGAAGAAAAAGGAAGAGAACGACTTGGGGGACAGAATGCTTTCAAAAACTAGATTCTGACAGTATGCTTATGTATTATCTTAAAAGAGAAAGGCCTTATGTGTCACGTGACTCTGTATTTGATGCTGGCTTATTTTATCAGTGCCATGAAGACATTGTATACTTACTTATCATCCCTATGAACAACACAGAGCTACCAGGGATAAGAAATACGTTATAGGACACATATACAAAATATCTCCTTAGTTTGAATATTGCATCAGAACTAACAAAGTGAAATTTCATCATGGTGAAAGTACAGCCTTATACCTCTATCTAGGTATTTGTGTATATGACCAGGTCTCTCATATGTGATTGTCCTAAGGGTTTTAGTTGTCTGTAAACTCACTAAGTCATGGTATGATGTGGCTGCCAAAAAAAAAGAATGTGACCTTTTTGAGTGGTTAAGTACCCTGGATAAGGAAGGTAAGAAACAGTCCCACTTCTCTATACAGAGGCACACTGTGCATGTTCCATAAAAGATTAATCAACACAGAGAGTAGTCTCAATACCGTGGCATTCGGGATGACCGAATGTCATTTCTAGGGATGGACAGATTTCTTTAGTTTCTGTGTTCCAGTGTAGCTCCAGAAGAAAGAGACCGATGAGAGACTTAATAGTTATCTTCGTTTACTTGAAAGGTTCGAAGAAAGAGCAGAGTAAATTGTATGGATTATTTCAGGCAGTGTAGGATAAAAATTACAGGAGAGTAGATTTTGGTTTAATTATGAGCTGTAAGAATGGACATCGGCTGAAAGGAAGTGTTCAGACAGGCTTAGGGAACTAATTATCAGATGTTACAGATAGTATTCCTCATGGGGTAAGCAGTTGAATTAGGGGTTTTTCTGTTATTGTTTGTTTGTTTTTATGAAACTTTATTAATCTGTCAAATAATATTACAAGAAAACTTTGTGTAACCAAAAGACTTGACATCTGGAGATACTCCAATTACACTCATCCAGTGCTTGTGAACAATCCCAGAGCCTCTAGATTTTGTTACTGCTTTGAAACAGAAGAGTTGGAAAAAGAGTTGCGGGGAATCTGAAGCTTTGTAGATGTCAGCAGTTGTCTAAGGAAGTGTAAGTTGTGGTTTGAACAAAAAGAACATTTTAGAAGTACGTTCCTTTTTCAGAATGATGTTCCCAAACAGGCATCCAAGTCCCTGGGTCAGAGTTGAGAACATATCTTAGTCTCCATGGGGATGAGGAAAATGTTTGGAATGTTTGGGAATTTAGATATTGTGAGAACTTGTTTTTACCAAATAGTCAAGTAAGAAAACCCTCTCTGAACTCCAAATGTTGAAAATAAAAATTTTCTCCTTCTGGACATTGAAATTAAAAATTCTTAATTTTATTCTTATCTGAAGAGGGTAAAAATAATAAAAACAACCAAACAAATAAATAAGAAAATCAAGTCTATTCCAGGCACAAATAATTTCTGAACACGTCACCCAGTAAAATACATGCTGTGTAGTTTTTCTTATCTGGAAAAAAAGACAAATCTTAGTTGAAAAAGATTTTTCGTAGATGTGGTAGTCATCTAGGAAAAAGTCTTCATGAAAGAGTGAAATTATACTTTATCTCCTGTAAGAATTCTATAGTTTTAGAAGGCTTATTGTCCATCAATATTTGCTTTATTCTCTCTAGCAAGAAATCTATAACATTCAGCAATGACTGAGAACATTTTTTTCTTTAAAGATTTTAATTATTTATTTAGAGAGATAGAACATGCAGGTGGGGGGGAGGGGCAGAGGGAGAGGGAGAGAATCTCAAGCAGACTCCTCACTGAGCATAGAGCCCGATGTGGGACTCAGTCCCACAACCCTGAGATCATGACCTGAACTGAAATCAAGAGTCGGATGCTTAACCAACTGAACCTCCCAGGTGCCCCAAGATAACTTTTATTAAGTATTCGTGGTAGGCCTGTGGTAATACAGGGATTTAGAAGGCAGTGTTCCTCCCCTCAGGGAATTTATAGTCTGGGTGAAGAGGCTAGGTATACACATATGAAGATAACTAATGTAGGTACTGAATGAGTCCCTCCTTCAGTAAGTGCTGTATTCGAGTTACAGGGGAGAGAAGTTTTCTTAGGCTGATCAGTGTAGTAGTCAGAGAGGAGTGCCTTGAGAATAACTCAAGGTGGGGTTGGAGGGATGGAGAGCTAGTGGTAAGATCCCTGGAGAGGGCATTTAAGGCATCAACACCCAGACATTCTGCCCAAATCAACCAACAGTATAAAGATAACATTTCAAAATATTAGTTCACACTGTGATGCCTGGGTGGCTCAGTTGGTTAAGCATCTGCCTTTGGCTCAGGTCATGATCTCAGGGTCCTGGGATTGAGTCCCACATCAGGCTCCTTGTTCAGTGGGGAGTCTGCTTTTCCCTCTGCCTGCTGCTTCCCCTGCTTGTGCACATGCTTTCTCTGACAAATAAATAAAATCTTTTAAAAAATAAGAATATAATATTAGTTCACACCAGGATGTGCAATGACAGAGATACAAGTTTAGAATATTTAGTAGTACACAGGAATGTTAAGCATTTGTTAGTGAAGAGGCTTCATTTGGAGGAAAGAAATAAAAAAAAGGCAAAACTATGTTTCTTGTCTTGTTTTATGATTAAAATGAAATTGATTAGTCTTAAGGGTAAATTTAAAAGTACTGTGTACTTATATTTGGTTGAGTACAATGAGCACTGAACTCTAGGAGTTAGGATATCTAACTTCTGTTTCTGACTATGATACTAATTGGTTATTCGATCTTGGAAAAGACAATTTGCTTCTCCTTGTGACTCAATTGTTTCATCTATAAAATGAGAGACTTGAAGCAGAAGATCCCTTAGATTTTGGTGACTGTCCAGTTTCTCATGTTCTTCAAAGTATTCTTCAAAAACTTGAACAGAACTAATTCTGTGCCTTCCGTAATTAGATAACACATAAAATTTTTTTGTCTGTTGTATAGCAGTAAATAAACAGGATTTTTTTTTCATTTAGTACTGTTTGGAGAAAAAAACCTTAGTTATACAATGGAACATTAGATATTCTTTATTTCATAGTTACAGTTGTTGCTAGACTTGTAGAAGAAACAAGTTGTTGGTCTATGCATACCATAGGAAAGTTGGGAGTTAGAATATTGGGAGGTATAATTGTTTTTTTTAAGGTTTTAGTAAAATATTTTTATAATTAATTTTACAATTAAAAAATTCCCCCCAAATATGGGAACTGTCACTAAGAATATTATTCTTAAGTATTAGGTAAGCAAATGTACAGTTTCTGTGAAAATATGCTAAACTCTCACTATATGTCAGGAGGTGTATATACCTCCTGATTTTTTCCCCTTATGTAAAATATTTAGCCAAAATGAGATTTTATACACACTGCTTTGTAACCTGCTTTACCAAACTGTATACTTATATTAATGGCTTTCTATATTAGTAAATAATCGTCTTTAGTATCGGTTCTTTTTTTTCTTTTTCTTTTGAACTCATTTTAGACTTACAGAAAACTTGTAAAAATAGCAGGAGCAGTTCTCTTATATCCTTCACACCTGTATTCCCTAATGTTAGCATTTTACGTAACCATAGTATAATTAGCAGGGACAGGAAATTAATATTGATAGTAACTAAACTGTAGATCTTATTTGAATTATAGTAGTTTTCCCACTGACATTAAATATTTTTCTGTTCCAGGATCCTATCTAGGATCTCACATTACACTTAGTTATTTCTCCTTTGTTGCCTTCAGTCTGGAATAGGGTCTTATTTTCTCCACAGTCTTTTCACGTTTGTAACAGTATCTTGTTCTTGCCTTATTTTTCATGCCCTTGACATTTTTGAAGAATATTGAACAATTATTTTGTAGAATCTTCCTCAATTTGGATTGATGTTTTCTCATGATTATAATGAGGCTATGCATTTTTGGCGAAATAACACGAAAGTGGTACCATAGCCTTCTCAGTGTATCACATTAAGGGATTTTTGGTATTGTTATTCTTATTACCGGTGATATTTATGTTATAATCACTTGGTTAAGTTGGTATCTGCAGGGTTTCTTGACTTTAAATTTATTACCTTTTCCCATTGTAGTTAATAAGTATCTTCGGGGAGATATTTTGAGACTATTTGACATCACTTTTTTCTTAAGGATTTTTTATTTCTAAGTAATTTCTGCACCCCAAAGGGCTCCAACTTAGAACCCCAGTATCAGGAATCACATGCTGCACTGACTGAGCCACTCAGGTGCTCCAGTGACTCTCTTTTTTTATCTTTTAAACTATGTACTTTGAAATTCACTTTTAAAATTTACATAAATTAACTTTTTATTCTATAATCTGTGAGTTTTGATATTTGCCAGCAGTTGTATAACCATCATCATAATACATATGGAACAATTCCATTACAGTCCAAAATTCCCTCACTTCAGGGGTGTCTGTATGGTCAGTTGGTTAAGCGTCTGCCTTTGGCTCAGGTCATGATCTCAGGGTCCTGGAATCAAGCCCCGTGTTGGGCTTCCTGCTCAGCACGGGAGTCTGCTTCTTCCTCTGCCCCGGTCCCCCGCTCACGCTCCCTCTCAAATAAATAAATAAAATCTTTAAAAAATTTTTTTCCTCACTTCTATTTTGTAGTAAACCCCTGGCAACCACTGCGCTGTCCTCCATCTTGATAGTAGTTTTGCCTTTTACAGAATGCCAGAACAGTAGAGATCTCGTGCATACAACCTTCTGTTCATTTAAGCTTGCTGTTACTGAGTGCCATTGAAAATTGATAAGGCTGATCTGGTCAGTTGGTTTAGGGTAATCGTACCTCACATTTAAGCCCAAATGGCCAGTGAGTAATCCCCAAATGTCTTTTTAAACAGGGCATTTCTTGGGCACCTGGGTGGCTCAGTGGGTTAAAGCCTCTGCCTTCGGCTCAGGTCATGATCTCAGGGTCCTGGGATCAAGGCCTGCATCGGGGGGTCCCTGCTCAGCGGGGAGCCTGCTTCCTCCTCTCTCTGCCTGCCTCTCTGCCTACTTGTGATCTCTCTCTGTCAAATAAATAAAATCTTAAAAAAAATAAATAAACAGGGCATTTCTTGATACTTGGAAAGCTGCCTTGTTTGAAGATAAGAGTGGAATGGTGGTGTTATTGAAACCTGCATATAGTGTCTGTGAAACCCACATATCATGGGAATCAGGAATTTGGCACAGAGATGAGCTCTGCTCAGTTCACACAGATGCTGTCACTATGAATATGTCCCCATTTGCTAAGAGGCAGTACATAGCCTTTTGAATTAGACTGTTTTTTACAATAATGGATTTTGATAGTGCATGTATTAGTAACTTATTCTTCTTGTTGCTAAGCAGTATTCCATGGTTTGGCTATAACACAGCTTGTATCTAATTCTCCAGTTGAAGGACAATTAGGTCATTTCTGGGTTTTGGCAATTTAAAGCTGCTGTAAGCTAATGTTACAGTGAATGTTACAGTGAAATGTCTTTTTCTTATGAACCTAAGTTTTCATTTCTTGGGTAGATACTTATGAGTTTGATTGCTGGGTCATAAGGTAAGTATATGTTTAACTCTAAAGAAACTACCAAACTCTTTTGTAAAGTGACTATACCATTTTCACTTCCTACCAGCATTTTCCTTTTCCAGTTTTCTGCATCCTGTCGATACTTGGTATTTTCAGTTTTTTATTTTATTTTTTATCTACATCTTAATATAATAGGTTGTGTAGGGGTATCTCACTATCATTTTAACTTGGAGTTCTCTGATGACTTACGATGGTGAGCATGTTTTCATGTACAAATAAGCCATCTGAAATAGTTTCTTTTAAAGAGCAGAACGAAAAAAAAGAAAAAAAAGCAGAATGGTTTAGGTTTACTTTTTGGTGAGTCTAATTTATCCATTTTCTTTTATGTTCAGTGCTTTTGGTATTCTAAAAGCTCTTTTGCACTCATTCATTTTGATCTCTCAGTAAATGTTATGGTTCCTTAAAACAAAGAGTGTGGGGAATGCTTTATCTCTACAGCACCTGATTGGTAATAGAATTGTCTTCTTCACAGACCAGGAGTTGCCCATTCCAAAAGGCAAGGGTAATTCTCATCCACTATAGCTTCTCTTTCTTTTTCCAGGTATATATGGTATGTGGGCAACCACTTATTTCCGAGGCTATTTTTTTAAATTACCCACTTTGCTTTTACTCACTTTCCTTTTGTATTGGTGAGGGATAAAATAATATATTGTAACTCACTTTCTCTGAAATTACAGAATTGTGCCAATATTTGTCCCCCTATATCTGCAAGAGGAAATTTGTAACAAAGTTTAATTTTCATTTTCTTTTCTTTCAGTGGTGGGATCAGCAAGTTGATTTTTATACTACTTTCTTGCATCATTTGGCCCAATTGGTGCCAGAAATTTATTCTGCTGAAATGGACCCAGACTTGGAAAAGCAGGAGGAGAGTATACAAATATCCATATTCACTCCACTGGAATGGTACTTATTTGGAGAAGATCCAGATATTTGCTTAGAGAAATTGAAGCACAGTGGAGCGTTTCAACTCTGTGGGAAGGTTTTCAAAAGTGGAGAGACAACATATTCTTGTAGGTAAGAATTAGAAATTTATAGGAATGGTCGTAATTTCAGTTTTGGTATTTTGTACTTAGGATGTATTTTATTTTGCTTATTACTATTTATAATATACTTAATCATACTTAATTTCCTTTTATTATGCACTTATAAATCTGTTTTTTGCTTGTATAACTTGTTTTTGAATATATGACTTAATTGTCTCACTTTTCTGTTCTCTAAAAGTATTTAAGTGATGGACTTTTGCCTTGTTTATATTATAGTCCACATACTTTTATCTGAAACCCTGGGGCCATGTGTATTTCAGAGTTCTGAACACTTTCCCAGCAGTGTCAGGGCAGGATCTTATCATTAAACATAGCATTTCTGTAAGAAATCTATGAATCTTCACAACAAGTAGTACAAATAAAGTCTGCAGTCTCATGTCATTTAAGGTCAGTTTTGCTACCAAATGAGATTTGGTGTCAAGGAATTGTGGACCTGTAGGAGCAGTTGGAATTCAGTTGAATAGAAAAGGCAAGAAGTAGGGAAACTGGAAGCAACTTAAGGCTTTTTTGTCTTTTCTAAGAGCAATTGTCTTAAACATCAGGGTAGCACAGAGAAGGTTTTTACTCCCTACTCCTGCCTGACATTTTCATCTTTTACATCTTAGCTGTACTCTAGTTTTAGTGGGATTTCCCGCCCCCCCCCCTTTACTAGAGGTAGTTCAGGTTAGGAGTGAATTTTTAGACATCATAAATTCAGAGAATTGTTTTTGGCTTCACTATAATTCTAGGTTTGACTGGTTTACATATAGTTAACAGTTGTTAACTATCTTTAGTTGTTAACAGTATCTTTATCCTATTCTTTTCTCAGGAAAAAAGTCAGCTTTTGTATTTTGTGTACTATTTTGCTACATATGTGGTAAGGTTTATTGACCTTCTTATGTATATTTTAGCTGAAGCCCAGTTGGTTTCAGCTAAAGTGTAATAGACATTTGTAAATCTCACTTCTCCAAAAGTGTCATGGAGACATTTTTTTTTTAAAAGATTTTATTTATTTATTTGACAGAGAGATCACAAGTAGGCAGAGAGGCAGGCAGAGAGAGGGGGAAGCAGGCTATCCGCTGAGCAGATAGCCCAATTTGGGGCTCGATGCCAGGACCCTGGGATCATGACCTGAGCCGAAGGCAGAGGCTTAACCCACCGAGCCACCCAGGCGCCCCAATGGAGACATTTTAAATCGTCACAACTGGGGAAATGGTAGTAGTAGCATCTAGTGGGTAGGGGACAGGGTTGCTGCTGAAGCACCCTGCAGTGCATGGGACAGTCTCCTCTATCCCCAGTGAGTAATTTACCCAGTTTGGAATGTCAGTATTGCTGAGGTTGAGAAATTCTGCTCTAAATAGGTCAGTAGATCATATATATTTTCAAGAGTATAATTAGGCAATCTTTATTTCCTAATAGCCTTTAAAATCATTTTTTAAACTTGCTAGTTCCATCTCTTCAACTCTTCTAAATCAGGTATTTTAAAAATTTATTGTGCACTTTTCACCAGTTTATTTTGCTCTTAATGTTTTTCTGGAAATGTTAAGTAAGATAGTGACTTTTAAGAGTTATTATTAGGGAATAGATTAGGAGAGGTTGAGTTTTTTTTATTCATTCAGTAAATATTAATTGAATACCTACCATGTGCCCAGCACTGTTCTAGGTGCTTAGGACATACCAATATACAAAATAAAGAAACAATCCTGCCCTTATGTTGCTTACATTCTAATGAATTTTGTCTTTATCCAAGCCTCATTTACCAGTGAACAATCAGTGTTTGTAAAAATATGTTTATAATCGCAGGAGGGTTAAGACGATGACAGAAAATGGAAAAAACAGCTAACCATTTGTCATAAAACTAATTTTCAACTTAACAGTCTGAAATCAGGTAAAAGCTCAAAATAATGAGGATGACTTAAGAAGCAAAACCAAACCTATGTATTCAAATATGGCTAAAATTATGTGGAATTTAGTGTTTGAGACAGCTCATGCACCACAGAGAAAACTCATTCACATTATATTGTAGTCACACCTTAAACATCATTGGCATCCTCTAAATTTTGGAATCTAATTTTTAATCTTTTTCAGGGACTGTGCAATTGACCCAACATGTGTACTCTGTATGGACTGCTTCCAGAATAGTGTTCATAAAAATCATCGTTATAAGGTATGAAAATAGATCCATAAAATCTCTCTATTAGCAGAAACCTTGTGACTATCTAGTCTCAATTCCTAACAGTACTTGAATTCCTGGGCAATAGCTCTGATATGTGAATCTTTAGCTTTGGTTAAATATCATGTGATAGGAGATCTACTACCTCAAGAGGCAGCCCTTTGTAACTTTTTTGTGAGATGTATCATTTTTATACAAAAGATTATATAAAGCATATGAACACTTAGAGAATAACTGATGCGAACATCTGTGTAACCAATACTTAGGTCAGGAATAGGCATTGTCAGCTCTCAGAGGCCTCCTGTTTATCCCTTCTACATCAGTCTTTCTCTCTCCCGTTGTGATAACCTTTCTCCAGTGTTGTGCGATAATGGTTTCCTTGATTTCTCTTTTAGTTTATCACCCAAATCACATCGAATAGTTTTATCTATTTTTGAGCTTTATATAGATGGAGTCATGCTGTATCTTTTTCTTATTGAGTAGCTTCTTTAACTCAGTATTATGTCTAGCTGTAGTTTGTCCAATGACGTTATAGGGTTCAATAATACATGTTGTCTTTATTCATTGTACTATATATGTAGATTGTATCTAGTTTGGGGCTGTTATGAACAGTTGTGCTGTGAACATTCTTATTTGTGTATTTTGCTACACATCTCCAGTAGTTTCTCTAAAGTATATATCTGGAATAGAATGCTGAGTTCTAGGGTATGTGAATCTTTAGTTATGACAAATAATGTCACATTGTTTTCCAAAGTATTCATACTAATTTATAGTCTCTCCAGCAGTATGTGAGAGTTCCCATAGCTGCACATTCTTGGAAGATTTGGTCTTGTCAATCATTTTAATTTTAGCCAGTCTGGAGGGTATATAATAGTATCACATTGTGGTCTTAATTTTTCTAATTACTAATGAGGTTGAGGGCTTTTCCTTACTTGTTACATTTTTAGACAACTTTGTTATTTTGAGCTGAAATGTATTTCTCAAATAGTTGTATTGGTTGTATACTTTGTATACTCTGGGCTTAGATGTTGATGTTATTGATGGTTTCCTTAACATCCTGTTAAACATGCTAAGGTCCTGTGTAAATGTATAGAACATCTTGAAGGTATATCTGTGTCTTCCATAGAGTTGAAAGTGCTATTCATGTTATGAGACTGGCCTCAACATTACTACTTCTGTTTCAGGAGGTGATGGTCTATAGGTATAGAATGTAAGTATTATTATTGTGCACAAGAACAAACAGATTGAGGAACCTATGATATAGTGTGGTTAAAATGTTTTCCCAAGATTGCAAAGCTAATCGCTGATGAGATTTATAAAGTTAAGCATTTGTTAACTTTATTGCATGTTTCCATATTTCGTCATCACCTCCATTAATTATAGTATTTCTTATGCTGGCGAACCAAAGAAAGAATCCTGGAAGTAGAGACAGGAAGAAGTTGTTAATTTCTTCTCATTTTTACTCTGGGAGACTAGTGGTCTCCCAGAGATGCTAAAAGTCTTACGACAAAGTTTTACATTTCTCAGATTTAAAGACTTCTAAGCTTATCCTTTCCAAGCTTTGGGGTTTTGTAGGTCAGTACAGTTTGCAAAAGCTTTGAATGAGACATAGGGTTTTCAGTTTTTCTTTGGCCAAGTAAGTTCAGTTTTAATTTTAAAAAGGACACATGGACAGCAACCAACCTGCCATTTCCTATCATTTTATAAAGGAAAAGACATTTTAATTCCAAGAAAGTAGGATAATCCCAGAATAAAGACAAGTCTTTTAAGTTGTATCCGTGTAGCTCTGTGAAAGAGCTCACTACATTTTTTCCTTTTCTGGTTTTTCTGTAGACTGGTAAAAACTTGTTTGTTAAATTTTGGGAACCTTTTCACCAAGCTACCTTCAAATTTTTAAAGCTTACTAGTTTACATCCCCACCACAAAGCACTCTTTTATAGAGCATACCTAGGTTTGCCATCTTGAGGTTTTGCAGAGCTCTTCTTACAGAAGAAGGTGCTTACATGTCTTACTCAGGAACCTTTGAGTCATCAGAAGGATGGGCTGTTTTACGACTAATAAAAGATGATGTCTATAAGCTTTAAAAAAATAATACCCATCAAATGTGAGTGTGAAGGGAACAGAACACTTTTGATGAGGGAATAAATTGGTAGAATCTCTCTGGAATACCTGTATGTGTGGTGAAAACTTTAAAGACAAGCAAGTGAATGACTAATAAACATAATACAGGTGAGTAGTAACTTCTAGGGCAAGTAAGAGAATGGGATTCCTGGATGATTGCACAGGCAGTTTCAGCAGTATTAATATTCTCTTGGGTTGAGTGCTGGATTTATGGGTGTTCAATTCATTGTTTTACTTTGTAACTTACCTTTGTAATTTACTTTACTGTGTATATTCTTTTGTGTAATAAAACACTTCATAAAAGAAAAGAACCATTAAAATAAAAAGACTGGAAGAGATAAGGGATATGTGTTGCTCCAGAGAAGAGGAAGAAGAGTAATGACAGGGGACAGACCTAAAATTAGACACTGTGTGAAGAAGACAGAACCAACAAAAGCTTTTAGTGGCAGAATAGTCCAAACAACTTGAGAACAAGAAAATTACAAAGTTGAAATTTTGAACTGTTCGTTCTGCTCTGTGAATGTGACTCTTCATGATCCGTAAGTTCTCTGTAGTTTATCCCTTAATGCACAAAGCGGTGACTATAGTTGATAACACTGTATTGTGTAGTTGAAATCTGTTAAAAGAGTAGAACTTAAATGCTTGCACACACATTTTAAAAAGTGGATATGAAAAAAAGAATATATACTATAGTACTATTTTTTTAAACAACCTGAAGTTAACTTCTGCATTTTCTCCTCAAACACCCACTGGTTAAAGATTATTTTTGAATAGTAAATGTTTCCTTTATTGAAAGCAAGGAAAGTGAGTTACAACCAACAATATTATAGACATACCTTGTTTTACTACACTTCACTTAATTGTGTTTTGCAGATACCATGCTTTTTATAGTTGAAGGTTTGTGGCAACCCTATGTCAAGTCTCTTGGTACCATTTTTCCAACAGCATTTGTTCATTCCCATGTCTCTGTGTCACATTTTGGTAAATCTCATGATACTTCAGACTTTCTCATTATTATTATATTTGTTATGGTGATCAGTGGTCTTTGCTATTACTATTGTAATTGTTTTGAGCGGTCTTGAATTGCGCCCATATAAGACAGCAAACTTAATTTATAAAGGTTGTGTGTGTTTTGACTGCTCCACTGACTGGCTATTCCCCTCTCTCTCACTCCCCTCAGGTCTTTCTATTCCCTGAAACCCAAATGTATTGAAATTATGCCAGTTAATAACCCTACAGTGGCCTCTAAGTGTTTAAGTGAAAGGAAGAGTCACACATCTTTTACTTTAAATCAAAAGCTAGAGGTGATTAAGCTTAGTGGGAAAGGCATGGCGAAAGCTGAGTTTGGCTGAAAGCCAGACCTCTTGTGCCAGTTAGCTAAGTTGTAAATGCAAAGGAAATTAAAAGTGCTACTCCAGTGAACACATGAATGATTAGAAAGCAAAACAGCCTTATTGCTGATAGGACAAAGTCTTAGGAGTCTGGATAGAAGGTCAAATCAGCCACAACAGTCCCTTAAGCCAAAGCCTAATCCAGAGCAAGACTGTAACGCTCTTCAATTCTGTAAAGGCTGCAAGAAGTGAGAAAGCTACTGAAGAAAAGTTGGAAGCTAGCAGAGGTTGGTTCAGGGAAAGAAGCCATCTCTGTAACATAAAGTGCAAGGCGAAGCACTAAATGCTGATGTAGAAGCTGCAACAAGTTCTCCAGGAGGTCCAGCTGAGATCATTAATGAAGGTGGCTCCATTCAACAACAGATCTTCAGTGTAGACAAAACAGCTTTGTATTGGAAGAAGATATCATCTAGGACTTTAATAGCCAGAGAGAAGTCATTGCTTGTCTCAAAGCTTCAAAAGACATGCTGACTTTTGTTATGAGCTAATGCACCTGATGTCTTGAAGTTGAAGCCAGTGCTCATTTACATTTCTGAAAATCCTAGGGCCCTTAAGAATTACATGAAAACAAGTTTGCCTATGCTCTATAAATGGAACGGCAAAACCTGGATGACAGCATTTCTGTTTACAACATGGTTTACTGAATATTTTAAGCTCACTGTTGAGACCTACTGCTCAGATAAAAGATTCTTTTCAAAATGTGACTGTTCACTGACAGTGCATCTGGTCACCCAAGAGCTCTGATGGAGATGTACAATAAGATTAATGTTGTTTTGAAGCTAACACAGCATCCATTCTGCAGCCCATGGATCAAGGAGTCATTTCAACTTTCAAGTCTTTTTAAAGAAATACATATCATAAAACTACAGCTGCTATAGATAGTGATTCCTCTGATGGGTCTGGGCAAAGTAAATTGAAAAGTTTATAGAAAGGATTCCTCATTTTAGATGCCATTAAGAACAGGCATGATTCATGCGAAGAAGGAAAAAAACATGAACAGGAATTTGGAAGAAGTTGATTCCAACCCTCAAGGATGACTTTGAGGGGTTTAGGACTTGATTGGAGGAAAACAACTGCAAACGAGGTAGGAATAGCAGAACTAAAATGAGAAGTGGAGTCTGGAGACGTGACTGAATTGCTGCAAGCTCATGATAAAACTGTAATGGATGACGAGTTGCTTTTGATGGGTGAGCAGCAGAAGTGGTTTCTTGAGACAGAATCTACTCCTGGTGAAGACTGCTGGAAATGACAACAAAAGATTTATAATATTCCATAAACACAGTCGACAAATTAGTGGCAGGGTTGGAGAGGATTGACTTCAATTTTGAAAGAAGTTCTAGTGTTGATAAAACGCTATCAGATAGCATTGCATGGAACAGAGGACTTGTTCATGAAAGAGTCCATCAATGTGGTCTGCTTCATTGTTGTCTTATTTTAAGAAATTGCTACAGCCACCCCTTCAGCAGCCACCGTACTGATCATTCATCAGCCATCAACATCAAGGCAAGACCCCCTCCACCAGCAAAAAGATTACCGCTTAATGAAACCTTAGATGATAGCATTTTTAACAATAAAATATTTTAAAATTAAGGTATATACCTCATTTTTTAGCTATAATGGTACTTAATAATTTAGATACTTAATAGACTACAGTGTAGTTTAAGTGTAACTTTTGTAAGTACTGGGAAACCAAAAAAGTCATTTGTCTCACTTTATCATGCTATTTGTATTTCAGTGGTCTGAAACTGAACCTGTATGATCTCTGAAGTATGCCCATATTCATACAATCTTCCCCTTTAATCAGAAATAAATGTTTCCAAATGAAGTTTATAAAGTTGTGAAAGAAAAAAATTCTTTTTTTTTTTTTAAAGATTTTTATTTAGTTCACAGAGGGAGAGAGATCACAAGGAGGCAAAGAGGCAGGCAGAGAGAGAGGGGGAAGCAGGCTCCCTGCTGAGCAGAGAGCCCAATGCAGGCCTCGATCCCAGGACCCTGAGATCATGACCTGAGCCAAAAGCAGAGGCCTTAACCCACTGAGCCACCCAGGCGCCCAAGAAAAACATTCTTATACTTTTATATGGAAAAAGCAAAATATATAAATTATACATTCAATTTTTGGTGTTTCGTTTAAAACGTATTGTATATATAATACTTAACCATAGTTTAACTATTTACCTATTATTGGGGGAATGTAATTAGAATTCAGTTGTTTTTTTTATGGTAAGCAGTGTTGCTATAAACACCTTTTCTTAAAAGATTAATCTGTTTTAGAGAGCGCACATGTGAGCAGGGGGGGGGGGCAGAGGAAGATGTGGAGAAACTCAAGCTGAATCCGCACTGAATATGGAACCCAACCTGGAGCTCAAACTCTCCACCCTAAGATCATGACCCAAGCCAAAATCAAGATTCAGATGCTTAAACAACTAAGCCACCCAGGCATTGTGCTATAAACATCTTTATGTGTGAATCACTTTTCTATATGTAGGATTATTCCTTTAGGATAGGTTCTCAGAAGTGAAATTACTGGATTAAAAAATATGGACATTTCAGGAAATAAAAAACAAGCCACAGATTAGGTAAAAGTCTGCAATACATGTATGTGGTAAAGGACTGGTATCCAAAACATACAAAGTACCCTTAAAATTGAACAGTAAGAAAATGAACAACCCAGGTAAAAAATGAGCAAAAGATTTGAAACAGACTTCACCAAGAAGATATATAAATGGCCAGATGAAAAATGCTTATCATCATCTGTTATTAAAGCAGGAATAAAGTACCACTACACACCTATTAAAATGGCCAAAATCCAAAACACTGACAACACCAAATCCTGATGACGTTAAAAGCAACAGGAACTCTTAATCATTCCTGGGGAAAAAGCAAAATGGTACAGCTACTTTGGAAGTCATTTTGGCAGTTTCTTGCAGAAATAAACATACTGTAACCGTGTGATCCAGCAGTTGTGTTCCTTAATATTTACCCAAATAAACTGAAAACTTAAAAAGCTGCACAAGAATGTTTATAGCAGCTTTTTTCACATTTGCCAAAACTTGGAAGCAACCAGGATGTCCATTAATAGATGAATAGATAAACCAACTTTGGTATACCAATACAATGGAATATTCTTTAGTGATAAAAAGAAGTGGGCTACTAAAAGAAATGACAGGACCTTAAATGCATATTTCAAAGTGAAAGAAGCTACTGTGAAAAACTACATACTGTGTGGTTCTAACTGTATCACATTCTGGGATAGGCAACCCTGTGGAGACTAAAAAATTCAGGGCCTGACTGATGGTGGTCGGAGGGATGGAGGAATGAATGAATAGGTGGAGCACAGGGGATATTTAGGGTAGTAAAACTATTCTGTATGATACTGTAGTGATATATACATGTCATTATTAATATGTTAGAAGCAAAAAAGCATATAATACAGAGAACCCTAATGTAAATTGCAGACTTTAGTTAATAATAATGTATCAGAAATAACGTATCAACATTGACTCCTCACTTGCAGCAAATGTAGCACTCTAATACAAAGTACCAATAATAGGAGAACCTGGGGGTGAGGGAAGAAGAGGTATATGGGAACTTGGTATTTTCTGCTTAATTTTTCTTTAAACCTAAAAGTGTTCTAAAAAAGAACATCTGTTAATTTTTAAAAATGAACTTCAAAGGTTCTTAGTACATTTTGCGAAAGTCCTTCAGGAAAGAATTATACCAAATGTACTACAAGTGGTGGTATAGAATCCCACAGAACCTGCAGAAACCTTTAAATAGAAACCCTTTAAACTAAAACTTTTCAAACTGACCCCAACTTAAAAACAATTTTCCCCCCACTTCATTTAAAAAGTATTTTCCTGATTGTTCTTATGTTGTTTCTCTTTGCTTATTCTGGAATGGTGAATATGAAATACCCTTGCATTGCTATTTTGCCATCTTCCTGACCATAGGAACAAGGCTGTTTATTTTGCCATCATCCTTGCTGACAGGGCCAAGGTCATTGATTTGATAAGTAGATTAAATTCCAGGAAGCCATGATCATATTAATATAGCTTTGATCAAACAGAACCAAAATAGTGGTTGAGTTCACCTAACTAGGGTCTTCTTGTATCTTGGAAGCTGATACCAAAGCCAGACCAGCTTCTAACATTTGGTATCCTTTTATTGAACACATTGCAGGGTCAATTAGAATAAATCTGGAGAAGAAAACAAAGCCCACTACCAGTCTTCTTTTTCTCGTCCTTTTCCTGTGTATGTCTCTGTCTTCATTTACTAAATTGCAATATGTTTATGTGTCCTTCATCCCCATATGATTGTAAACTCTGCAGGACAAGGCCCAGTTCTCATGTACTTCACACCTCCTGTGTCTTTCATAGTACCTGGGATATAGAGGCTTTCAACAAACATCTCTTGAACTGTTGGGATCAAAAGGACTAGGTCGTAGGTAGAGCTGATAACTAACATTTAATTATAAAAATAATCATGAGGGTCTATTTTAACATCAGCCTGCTGTATACTGTAGTCCTACATGATGAAATTTATATTCTTATTTTGTCTTTGAAATACAATAGCACTAAAAAATAATTTATCCAGGCAATACACTAAAATTCCCTTTAAAAAAATTCAAACAATACAGAAAAATATAAATAAAAATTATAGTTGCCATTCTGTCCCATTGTACTTTCTTTGTTAAACTAAACACGATTTAGTGTATATACATCCTTACAAGTCTTTATTTTTATTTATTTAATTATTTATTTGACAGAGAAAGATAAAGCGAGAGAGGGAGCAGAAGCAGGGGGAGTGGGAGAGGAAGAAACAGGATTCCTGCTGAGCAGGGAACCTGATATGGGGCTCGATCCCAGGACCCTGGGATCATGACCCAAGCCGAAGGTGGACACCCAACAACTGAGCCACCCAGGTGCCCCCTTACAAGTCTTCGTGTATTTACAAACATGCACACACATTTATATGTTTAGGAGGGATGTACATATATGTGTGTGTATATAAATGGGATCTTACTGTATATCCTGTCTTGCAATTTGTTTTCAACCTAACAGTATGTAATGGGGATAACTCCATGTTGATACATATAACAACTCTCCTGCCTTATTAATTGTCTCATGTATTCCTTTGTGGGATTATATCATCATATATTTAACCTTCTCCTTTTTTTAGACAGTTATGTTGTTTCACTGACCAACGAATATTGGAATGTGCACATATACCTTTGTTTTCATATGAACCAGTGTATATATATTCAAGAATAGCTGAGGCTAGATATTTAGAGGTACATTTTCTGGATTGAAGGGTATATGCATTTAAAATTTTGTTAGATTTTTCGCCAAATATTTTCCTTGATTGTCAGTAAAAGACTATGAAAATGGGAGCACTTGTGCGGTTAAGCGTCTGCCTTCAGCTCAGGTCATGATCCTGCCGTCCTGAGATTGAGCCCCTCGTTGGGCACCCTGCTTAGCGGGGGGTCTGCTTCTCCCTTTTCCTCTGCCCCTCACCCCCGCTTGTGCTCTCTCTCAAATAAAAATCTTTAAAAAAATATATGAAAATGTTCTTTTTCCACAACTGTCCCTAGTCTTTTTTGAATCAGGTTTTTTTTTTAAGATTTTATTTATTTATTTGTCAGAGAGAGAGGGAGAGCACACAAACTGGCAGAGTGGCAGGCAGAGGCAGAGGGAGAAGCAGGCTCCCCGCTGAGCAAGGAGCCTGATGCGGGGACTCGATCCCAAGACCCTGGGATCATGACCTGAGCCGAAGGCAGCTGCTTAACCAACTGAGCCACCCAGGCATCCCTAATCAGTCTTTTTTTTACATTTTGCTGTCTGTTAGATTTCAGATTTTGTTTTTTAAAGATTTTATTTATTTATTTGATACACAGAGATCAGATCACAAGTAAGCAGAGAGGCAGGCAGAGAGAGAGAGAGGGGGAAGCAGGCTCCCTGCCCAGCAGAGAGCCCGATTCGGGCCTCGATCCCAGGACCCTGAGATCATGACCTGAGCCAAAGGCAGAGGCTTTAACCCACTGAGCCACCCAGGC